>NW_019289474.1:345478-581191 GCF_000500325.1 Leptinotarsa decemlineata
GGCAATTGTTGGAGATTCCAAAAATAATATTATATACAGAGTGTTCCATTTGAAAAATCAAAGTTGCTACTGCTTTCTAATAGAAGCGGCAACACCGCATTGTCGAAAATATTTTAGTTGGCTAGAGAATGTCCGAATATGCCCTCCATTAAATTTTCAAAGTGATCCGTTGTCTACTTCACCAGAAACGTCTAATGTGCCATCCACCGTGAATCAACCTGTATATTATTTATATTTCGGGAACTGGCAACACTAATGCCAATAATTGTTCTCGTTGGATATCTATCTCATAATTTATCAATCGCTCAAAAAAGGCTCGCGTCAAGTGGTGTAAGGAAGTGATTGAAAAGTTCGACCGTGGTGTTTCAAAAGACGTGTAAAAATCTTGACAGGTGATAAATCATGGATATATGCGTATGAGCCGGAAACAAAACAACAATCGACCTTATGGGTATTCCAAGACGAGGTAAATCCAACAAAAGTTGTTCGTGGAAGAAGCACAGCAAAGCAAATGGTCACTTGTTTCTTTGGCCGAATGGGTCTTGTGGCCACTGTTTCGCTTGTGCAACGTAGAAAGGTAAATTATGAGTGGTACACGACCATTTGTTTGCCGAAAGTGACAACACAAGCTCTAAAACATCTCGCCAAATATCGAATTAATGGCTCATCTTTCGTACATTTCCGATTTGGCAGCCAATTACCGCGTGGTCAACGATTTACCAGCGCCGAGGAAGCAGTTGAAGCGTTCAAAAACCATATTTTGGAAGTGTCTCAAGAGGAATGGAAACTGCTTTGACAATAGGTTCAAACGAATGCAAAAGGGTATTGACCACCAAGGAAAATATTTCGAAAAACAATGAAGCCATTTTCATTAAGAAATGTTCATTATTTGCTATTTCAGAAAAATAAATAGTATATACCTACCTCTTAGGACACAGCAGACTTACAGATGGATACCTGATATCTCGAAAACAACTACAGTGCAAAATATGTTCCACTAACAGTGAAGCATATCCTAGTGGTAGGCCCAGCTGGAGAGAATCACCAACAGCATAACTCAGAAGTTGAATGAACTTCCAGGACGACATGAAGTGGAGAGAATAATTTGAATCTAATTGAAAAATTGTAACATATAACCAAATATTTGTTTCTAAGTAACAGATACTCCTCCGCTAGTAACCATAAGGTTGATGTGGTTATTTTTAAATAAAAAAATGTTGAAAAGTCTGGAATGCACAGATTATACATTGTTGTCCTGATGACTTTTTGGTTAGATTAACCTTAACATTTCTTTCCGAAGTATAGCTCTACGCCTTTGTCTTCGTATATATGATATATTTCAAGTAAATATAATTGTCTCATATTTAGTATTTTGGCTTCAACAAATAGATATTGTTGTCTATTATATAGAGTCTTTCATCAAGCACCTCCAATCTTTAAATTCAATAAAACAAAATATGTGTGTTTGAAAGACTTATATATTATGTGTGGATATAACATCATTCAGATGTCCGTCGCGGCTTCTCTGGGTGGAGCACATCCGAAACGTTTTATTTTCCACGACTCTGGCGCATATATCAGGCTGAATTTGACCGATGCCATTGATTATGTTGGCTTTGAGGACCGCTGTATACACCTGCGATTTAAGAAAACCCCACAAGAAAAAACTCTAACAGTATCGAATCGCACGATCTTGGTGGCCAGTTCACATTACCTCCTCGTGAGATGGCCATGCCCTCAAATTGCTCCTGCAGTATATCCAATGTGGCATGAGCTGTGTGGTACATAGCGCCGTACTGTTGAAACCGCATATCCATCGTGTTCAATCATCCAATTGAAGCCAAAAAAAGTTGATAATCATCGACTTGGCCAACGTCGCTCTCAAAGAGCGATGATGGATGGACCGATGAACCAATGATGTCGCCAGCCCAAAATCCACAACAACCAGTGACTTTTTCAGGATGCATTGGATACTATTGAAACTCATGTGGATTCGTATCATCCCAAACATCGGCGATGTTATCGGCAGATCTTGCAGTTTGTCGTCGTACGAGTGTTGGCCGTTCGTTTACTGAACCAGTGGACTCAAATTTACCCACCAGATTGCGAATAGTTCTCTTGGTAGGACGATTATGGCGACCGTAAAATGGACGGAACGCGCGGTACGTTGCTAGAACAGAACACCCATTTTGATAACAAACACAACGTGTTGTTGAATGCTATATCCGTCCATCCACAAACTGAATAAATCACAACTAATTTGACAGATGTCGTTATAAATTGTCCCCGTTGTTTATGAATTATTTCAAATTTTTCTGTCTAATAGGAATGACTAATTTTTTCAGGTGGGTCCGAAGAATGTGAGAAGGAATTGGGAATGGAGATGGAAATTTCAAAAATAATATAAAAAAATGTTATATTTGAAGTTTTCATATGAAACATTGCATTTTAGGGCTCATATACCTCAAAGGTAAATCTCCATTTGAATTTTTCTGTAATCGACATGCATGGAATACCTTCAAGGTCGATCGACGTGCGTATGGAGAGCAAGGAAGTGCGGTAACTAGCGATTGTTAGACCGATGTCTATAAAATTGTGGGAGCGGTGTTTTATGGCGTACGACTTCTGACTATAACAGAGTGTTTTACGAGCCCAGCACCGACCTGCCTCAACCGTTTATTCGCCGCGTTTATTGCGTTTTTATAGTCGTTACGGAGTAATTTGTAAATGTGGGACATTCTACTAATTTCGGATGGGTCTGATATTGCTTTACAACTTTACAACTCCGCTTGCGGCGTTGTCGTTTCTTTGGAATTTTCGGAAAAACTGCACCAGCCGAAAAACACTGAGTTTTTGTGTCTGATAAATCAAAACTAATCAATGTTTTACAAGTCAGTCTTGGACTTGGAATCCCAAAAGTATGTGCGTAATATTTATACAAAAAGTCACAATGTTCAATTCAGTTTTATTTCAAATAACCGTTGAACTGCTAGACATTATGGTAAGATATATAATTTAAATATACAAAGATGAGTAGATTTTACCAATAAATACCAAAATGAATAGATTTTTCAATACCAAGTTCATTCAGGGAGTAAGTAACTCGATGCTATTCCATTAAACCCAATATTTATCATTGAATACATATTCAAGAGAACAAAATATTTATGGCCTGTATTCAAATGAAGAACGAAACCTTAGGAAAACATCCAATGACTCTATATTTTTTCATTATTATGAAGAAAAAAAAATCATGAAATCTTAGGATTAACTAATTTTTTTTTCAAATATTCATAAAAAAATCGATAAACAGTGCATACATAGAAGTACAAATAGTAATCTGTGAAAAATATTTTTTATGAAATTAAACCTCATTCCAAAAATTGAGGTATTTGATTTGTAGGACTTGATAAATACTAAGGTTTTGGTGAAGAAATTTTTATCCAAAAACAGGACGTGAACAGAATATGTAACACTCTATTTTGGAAAAAAATTAACAAGCAGCATTTCGATAATGTCAAGGCAAGGAAGAAAAAAAAGTTTGAAATTCGAAAACACTATGAAATATAGTACTATAAAGATTCCAAAGTCAAATGAGAATCGGTATATTTGGGAGGCTTTTATAAATCATACATAAAATAAGCATCCATATCAAATACTAAAAGAATTAAATCTCCCATTGAAACGAATCATATATCTTTGAGATTAAATGAGTTGCAAATTGAAGGTAAATGGTTGCATAAACATAAATCGAAATGAAATGTATGCTACTGAAGAAATGTTTCAAATTTCCTATAGAACTGAAGAAAACTGAAAAGACAACCTTAGTCCGTTGATAATTTATAAAATGTAAAGTTTTCAATATTGTCATACAATACTAAGTTAAGTAATTTTGTTACTACTTCATCAAATCAGCTCCTGATGTTGCTTAACAAACCCCTAATGGCAATTTGAAAGAAATACGGTACAGCAGTTATTTGATGAATCTCTAATTATTTAATAATACATTTGAACAATTAAATCCTATAGTGGTTGTTCAACTAATTAGTAATTTTTATGTACATCCATCCAATTCAATCGAATTTGTATAAATACACGTACAATGTGATTCCGCATCATACTTCCAGACACCGTAATGAACCTTGACATCCTTGAGAAAAAACGTTTGGCAACATTGCCCTCAGCGGAATGAATGAAGTGTTTTATATGCCTATGTCGTGTTTGTTTTGGCGTGTCGTAAACAAACTTTATGACAAACGTAATTATTTAAAATAAACTCACCATTTATGGACGATCATCATGCCGTTTAGATGTGTTATCTCCTGAATCTGTAACAAATAATAAAAACGTTTTATACGGCTTTCTAATTGAGTTATCACACACTTCAATTCGACCATTAAAGTTTTATTGGCATTTTGTAGTAATTTACACCGGAATATTACAAGAAAACAGGCAATAAAACACATATTAACCAGTAGGTAGTGAAGAGATCGGTAACAGATTTGTGAAAGTAATGGCAATATGATTTACGATGAATTTGGCCGATACTGGATGAAAATCAATGACAAAAACATAAATAACAGATTTATAGGTAATAGTTACATCACACTTATTAATTAATGAATTGTAGGTATACATCAATGATACCTTATACTCTAATCGTACTTACTATTTCAAATTTACTTAGGTATTGAACCGTCAATTTTTTTTCCAAAACTGCAAATTATTTTTCGCTTCCTCAATACCAACAAAATTAATTTATCAATAGCTCTGAGTTGTTCTGTTTTACTAGACTCGGTGATAAAATAATCTACTTCTAAAATTTGCTCGTTGCTGTTCCAAAATCACATTGACAACTTAATACCTAGTTTGTTTGAAGGTGGTTGACAATGTTTCATGGTGTATTTCATCAGTTCAGACTTCCATTGTCTAATATAATATAAATTGATTTGAAATCTCTGAAAGCCGACGTGAAAGGCCTCTACACCAACGTTCCTGTCGAAAAAGCATCATGATTTATATCATGCACACTCGATTTCATCGAGTGTGCATGATATAAATCTGGGAATGATATAAATATAAATCTTCTTGAAGATGTTTGTGCTTGGACTTATCGTGAATATTCCGAAAAATGTTTTCCCGACTTGAACATAGAAAATTGCAAATAGATTTTTTCGTCAAATATAATTCTAGAAAATCTGCTTCAGATCTGGGAACACTATTCGTAGCAGTCTCACAAAAACCAGGCCAGGCCAGGCATTTACCGGATACCCTGCGAGTGCGGAGAATCATGTCTGGACACATCAACATAACATCAAGTGGGCTCAAGCTGAAATCATCCAAAAAGAGTTACATTAGTTTAGGAGAAATTTCAAAGAAGCCGCGTATATGTTGTCCAACAACGAATTCAGCCAAGCTAGCGTAGAGATACGTAACATATGGAAACCTCTAATCAAGCGAAAAACGACCAACTCCCGCCAAACGATCATCTCCCGCTAAAATCAATGAAGCGGAGAGAGGGAAGAGGGGATAGGTGAAAGCACTCGAATGACCTATAAATAGTCAGATCTCGGAGTAATAAGTCCAGTTATCACCCGAAGACGATTGTGGATACTAACAATCGAAACGTCGTGACGTAACTTGGTTTGGAATCTTTTAATTTTTATTTTTCATTTATTGATATTTCAATTTTTTTTTAGTTGTTGCTTGTATGTTATTTTTTTGTAATTTCAGTTTTTTGTTCAATAAAATTGTTATTTTCGGTTAATATTTTTAATTTTTTTCAGGGATTTCAAATCAATTTATATTATATTAGACAAAGGAAGTCCGAACTGATGAAATTAATACCTAGTTACTAAACGCAAGCTTCAAAATGGATTTCATTGAGACCACATGTGTTATTGCTCTTGCTTAAGAAATAGAAAAACATATAAAACATTATCGATTCATCCACTGGTTGGCACAAGGCTTATAGATGTACAATTTGGCAATTAGATCTTTAATTATTTCCGAATGAGCCGAAAAAGTTTAGAGAAATCATCTGCATTCATTTCTATTTTTTTGTCAAACAACGCAGGGTGTAATCAACTGTTTTCATATTAATATTTTATCTAGTGAAATGTTGAAGCATGGCAAAATTGTAACTGAAATATTGAGAGCAGTTGTAAGAAGGTATGAACAGTTGTAAGCTTCAGGTTCCTTTCATTTCAAAAGTCCGGAATATTTCACAGACTCTTTACTTCTTGAAGATGTTTGTGCTTGGACTTATCGTGAATATTCCGAAAAATGTTTTCCCGACTTGAACATAGAAAATAGCAAATAGATTTTTTCGTCAAATATAATTCTAGAAAATCAACCACGTTCAATGGTTCCCACATCAGCTTCTTCTGGATATGAAAACCGCTTGTTTGATAACACATCGTTTCAATTAATTCGCATTTACTTACACCCACAACAAAGGAAATGAAACTCTGACTCATCTTCCAAGAGTCTAGGTACCGAGAAGAAAAAATAATCAACTGTAGGAAATAAGTGAATGTGATAGAAATATTTCGCCGACAAATGCACCGGCGCGGCGCGTAATTTCCAAGAATATCCCAGAAGCTGGAAAACTTTATAGTACAGGAGAAACATATCTCACAAGTTTATTTGCCATTTGCACCTGCATACTCTCTAGCTAGACAATATTTCTCAATAGTGAGTTACTCTACATATGTAACACATAACGAACCCGTAACTTTTGAAATGTAATCAAAGTACAATCAACAAATTTTGGTAAAAATGAATGATTTAGACGAGTTAATTTCTTTGTCTACATATTAATGATAGTATTTGATATAAACTACTAATGATGGCACTGACATTATAGAACAGGTGATTTTTTATAAGAACAAAATACAAGCACTACAGAAAAATCCTCAAGGTGCTCTCAGAGCGGTGCCTGTGCGATTTACATTGGATATGAATCGCTGGAGAATAAATCCATTTGGAAAAACGTTCTGAGAAAGTTTATTCCACAAAAATAATATCATCTTTCTCAGTGACGTTTCGGAAATTTCGTTCTACCTTTTGCTTTTCTCCTTTTGAGTAACTTGGAACTAGAAATATTACTTTTGCGAATTTCAGGTAGTAATATTTTTGAAATTAGTATAGGTCGAAAAATAAAAAGTTAAACTAGAAAATCTGGCGTAAAATAAATCCAAAACAAGCATCTAATTCTCTTCTCAACGCGCGTTTCACAATCCAAATTATCGTCTTCAGGAGATGAAGAAGAAAATCCTTTTTCATCTCCTGAAGGAATTTATTTTTCATTTTCATCTCGCCAACTTGGTTGGGAAAACGCGCGTCGAGAAAAGTGTTGCATTTCTGATGATTGGAAAAAGTGTTTGTTTCGGATTTCAGGCATTAAATTGTTCACTATGAAGAAGTTGGCTGTGGAAATGAGAAAATAATAAGTGATACCAGAAGATATTCTTTCGTCAAGGTGTGGATATTTTCATTTCATAGACCAGAATATTGTATTTTTGAAAAAATATAGGAGAGCAAATTTTCAGTTCTGTTTTTGTTAAATTTTCACTCATCTAGTTCTTACAAGTATATTTAATATTATGCTATGAATTGTTTTGGACTTTTCTTTTGAATTAAAAGTCAGAAAATTGTTAAAGTAAAGACCCTGAAATTATTTAATTTCAAACAACAAAAAAGTAATAATGAATTATATATATAGTATTGAATATTTATCAAATGAAATAAAAACAACAATAAAAATTAATTGGCGCTCTAGGGCGACTTCACTGATTTCAGTGGGGCAATTGTTTTTACAGCTGAAGGGAACCCGGAAAAACCTGCAGCATATCGTCTGAAGATCTTGATCTGCCAATGTCCTCTCTCTCATAAAACAAAATGTAGGGTGTCTCCAGAGGCTCCAATAGATTCAATACATCGCCAGAACACTTCGTGACACGACTATCGTCAAACTTAAACCAGTCCGTTTCGTCTTTGACCAAGGCGTAATAATGACCAAATTCAACGCCAGAACAACAGTAGACAATGACTGAATATGCATGAATATTATCATAGAGGTCTGCTAGATTGAAGTGTTCATCTATTTCGAATCTTCGTAAGAGTTTGGTGCTTCCGTCAGAGGTTGAGTCATGTTTGAAGATTTTCTGTGTTATTATTAGATTGACTGGTGCCTCACCTATACTTGTTTCCTTATAATAGTCAGTTAGTTTGGCGCATGTATGGCAATACATTCGATCGTCACCTGTTAAAAATTCCATTTTCAGATGATTTAACAATAAACTTTGCACGGACTGGTTATTAGTCATATTAGGAAACGCTAGATGAAGTTCCAGAAATTCACTACCTCTTGAACATTTACTACAAAGTAAAGAATTGGGGATTTTTACAGAAAAATATTTACAAACGCAAGACGAGATGGACTGTACGGAATCATTCAATCCAGAGCGATCAAGAGTATTGATTTTGCTATCGTTTTGCTCACGAAGAGTATTCAACAAGAACCCCAAGAATTCGGAACAATCCTCTTGTTGTCCCAATGAGTATCTAGTGGACTTCAAAGACTCGAGGAAATCGGTTGGCGGGAAAGGTGATACATTTTAACGAAACTGCAGCTGCATGAACAGGTGTTTGGGTTTGGTGAATGAGTAGGAAACATTCTTGTTGTCATTCATCATTAAAACCTCGTTCTGGAAATGTTTCGTCATGAACAACACTTGTAAAATGCTATTCATGTAGCAAGTGTTTCCTAAATTATCTAATCCGATTTTCTTCTCAAAATTTTCAGGAAGGAAGAACATGTTTCACATAATCTGCATAAATTATCATTTGATTTGCAAAACAATTTTTAAATGATTGAAGAAAACAAAATGAGCCATTCCTCTTGCCATGAAATATAATAATTATTCAAAAAACTAATATTTTTTTAAAATTTTGTTGACTCTTGGAATATTATTTTTATTTCGAATAAAATCTACACCACTGCTAACGTTTCTACTATAGTTTCTATCGCAGCAATTAGGTTTGTTGCGTTATACAAAAAAGTGGTAACACTTCAAATGAAAAGAAAAAAAATTCAATCTTTCTACAAAAAAGGGCAGAATCATACATAAAAAATTCTTCCAGATATAAATTCAAAGAAATAGTCTATCTGAAACGACCACATTCAAATTACCAAGCATTCGTTATGGAATTGAAACAGATATCATTGATAGAAACGCTAAACGATCAATTGCTAAGGTGGACCTCTAGAAGTTTCGTCAGCACGTTTCCAAATCATTTTGGAAAATATTGCTTGCATAAAATTACGATTCGATGTCACCTGAAGAGACAATTCTGTTCCTGTAACGATAAGAATTTGTGAAAAAAATCACATACGATTAGTTAATTCAATCCTATCCATTGGAATTTCGTTTAAACTGAAAATGGAATGTTTTTGAGATACACTAGTTCCAGAGAAACACTTTGTGAAGTAGTTGTTTCAGATGGACTTTTTCTTCGAAAGATCTCCCATGTTTTCTGTATAACATAAACGCAGTTCTCCAAATGAAAGAATTCTCAAACAGTGAAGTTCAAGGTGTAGTGAGTTGAACCTCAAAACGATGAGCAGCCACAGCCCGTCGCGTATTTCTGATATATACCGCTCTTGGTGGAATCGAATGTGTCAAGTCACTTGAACACTTCCCGTCAAAGTATCTATAGAAGAGAGACAAATCTTCAACCTTTCTTCGATGTTCCAAACTATCAAAGTTGCGAGTGATGTTCGTCTCCAATCAGGTGGATGGCTTTTTTCTTTATGGAATCCAGCAGCTTTATTGTATACTCAAGGGCGGTGCTCCATACATGAAAACAATATTCCAAAGGTCTGATTTGAGCTTTGTAAAGTATCAAATGTTGCTAAGGTGTGTACAGTTTTCTGGTTCGAAACATTGCTTCAAGCTTTTGAGAAGGAGCCTTTGAAATTCCAGCGACATGATTGTGCCAAGACATATTGGTGTCCATTTTAAGCTTCAACAAATTTATCGAAGCAGAAAGTGGAATTATCTGTCCTGACATTATTATATTGACAGTTTTGGGCACCAGAGCAGTGAAAATTATAACTAGTGATAACTTACTGGGTTATTTATTGAAATTGTTTCATATTTAGCTTCCAACTGAAAAGCTATGGGCACATAGTTCATTTTTGCTGTGAATCGCAACATACATTACTGAGGAGATTTTGAATTATGGAACTATTTTTTTTTTATTTTTTATTCCAAAACTGAATATTTCTTTTTTTTCTGATTGATTCAGCCGTTACTTGATGAATATCCATAGTAATTTCAAAAACTACTAATAAAGACATACTACTAATGAAGACAAAACATCCAGATTCGAGAAATCAGGTGTATATTAATTAAAGTGTGGAACGTGCTCTAAGGTATATATTGGTCAAATTGGCAGGACATTTAAGAATCGAATCCCGTAACATCATACGAGCTATGTAAATCAAAAAAAATTCAACATATTCAAATCATCTTCTAGAAGAAAATAATATCTTTAACGAAGAGTTCGAAATTTTGCACATAGAAAATAAAGGTTTGAAACTGAATCATTTAGAAGCAATTGAAATTAATGAACTTAAAAATTCAAACATTCTAATGAATGACCAACTAGATTTGAATAGATCACTATTATTGAACTTGTTTTCTTAAGAACCGAAAAAGAATTATTATTGATGTAGATGTGAGGTAATATGCTTCAGGTGATCATAATTGAACAGGTACCTTAGGTAGAGGTTTAGGTAATTTTATGGAGGTAGTCTCAAGTATGGTTACCTGTATTATATAAATATTAATGTAAGAACAACTTGAAGTATAAATCACTTGAAAAAGCTACTGTGCTAATGAAATATGTTGCGATATATTTTTCAAATAAAGTTTGTGGAGATCAAATCGTGAGATGTAGTTTTTGTACTTCATTAACTTTGACAGATCCATCAATTGTTTTTCTGATCAGTCTTAATGTCCAAGATTACTTTTTATTGGTCTGAATCCTTAATTCACATGGTTTATCTGACTTGTTTGCCTAGAATCGACATCCTACCTTCGTATTCATTAACGAATAACATTTCACCATAAATTCAGACAAACACTCAAAAAGTTATTCCAGCGATATTATTATGAATTTTAGAAAAAAAAAAGAAGAAAGGTGGTTACTGAAAATATTGATTGATTTAGAAATTGTTTCTATTTACCAGAACCTTGAATTGGAAAAACTCAAATACTACAACCAGAAATTGAGCAAATCTCAAACAGATCATTGGAATTTTCAGAAAGAAAATGAAAATGTACCTCAGAGGATTATTTAAAATTAATTTCTGGATCTAAGTTCTTCATCCAAATAAAAATTATTACAATGAAAATACTCAAGAAGGGCAGAGTACAAATTTTGTGATAAATTTAGTTGTTTGTATAAGGTTGTTTTTGTTACTATTCTTACTTATAGAGATGTCAGCAGTAAAAAAATCGTTTTTTCAATTTTTATGGCGACACTCACACTTTAGAATAATTTTCTGGGCGTCTGTGGATTGATGCATATTGAATAACACTTTTGAAGAAATAAACTGATAATTATAAAAATTCCTGATTATGTCCAACTCCACATCATACAAACTTATCCCGACAATCAACCGAAAAATAATAAGCTCCGTAGAGATATTTCATAAACAAAACACTCGGTTTCATCGCCTACCCACTAGAAATCACATCGAAATCATTCCCGTCTATATTTATTTATGAATTCCGAAGAAGAAACAAACCCACGCTGTGAGAATCTGTTATTTATAAATTGCCCCAAACAGTGCTCTAAACCGATATCATAAATAATGGTGGTTGAGAGTCCATTCACTGAAGGTTAACGCTATTAAAGAAAGTAAAAGTACAGTTAAAAGGGTTATGTAAGGTCTCGCAATTTACTGGTGTCGTAAATTGTTCACTATTCGGTAGAATGTTTTATCTGTCAAGGTTGTAAACCACTAGCTATAAAAGTAAACAATAACTCAAAAAATCGCCGCCCTTGGAAAAATTGAACTCAAACAGATTTCGAACCTGAACTGACTAAAAATACCACTTCAACAAAACGTTTTAGTCTGTAACAAAAATAAGATTTCATGAGTAGAGTATATTTCAGGTAAGTAAAAAAATATTGTGACAAAGAAACGTAAAGTTTTCATTAAAAAAAAATTCGTTTTGATAGTTTCACAAATTACTTCAATATAAGCAGAAAAATTATGAAGGATTAACCAAACATTCAAAAATGTTGCATGATGATGCTGTTTTGCTGTAAAGGAATATTTCAACAAATATAGTGTTTTTGGTTGATCACGAAATTGTGGTGCGATCATTTCAATAAACAAGAAAGTCGAATTGTACGATTTTGAATGAAACCATGAATCGTCAAGTCATAAGTGAGATTGACCGGGCATCAAATACATTGGCTAGTGAGAAATACCTCAAGATTAAGGACATTTTACACTCTCTCGTGAGACGGAGGCGGTGATACTTTCATTTCGACCTCATCGTACCAGGCTCTTTTGAAAAAAAAACAATCATTATGAAAATATATAAAATATGATTTATGATAGTAATGAAAATGATTGTAGGCTGAAGCTCATATGAAAATAATGACTTATATAAAACTATGTTTGACATGACATCTCTCATTTTATCGATGGAAACTAAATCAGTATCATAGGTATTACCCCTAAAGATAAAAAAATCTACTTTCTAAAAATAATAATGAATCAAGTACAATTTTAGAAAAATGGTTTTAGGTACAAGATGATGTTCATTTTTATATTGTCATCCAGTTATACAGGGTGTAACCGAATAAGTGTAAAACATTTAAGGAGTTGGTTCCTCATCGAAAAAAAGATAGTATCTTTCATATAAAGAAACTTCATTTGAGCATCCCTTGTTAAGATACAGCCCTTTAAAGGGGATACATAAAATTTGTATAACAATTTTTTCACAAGCACTGAAAAAGTTACAATATTGGAATTAACCTGACGTTTTTTACTACCAAAAAGACACTTAGCCAGTAATTTATTTGGTTTACCCCATGGTTGTAAGGGGTGGAAAACGCAACCCCTAAAATATATTTCCAATGTAACTTTTTACATTTGTTTTTATTATTTGTTTACCATTTAAAAATGTATTTCCTATAGCCTGTTTCATTCTAAACTAAAAATGTCTCTTGGGTTTTTTGCCCAAAATAAACCAGTTCGCAGCAAAAAATTATTTTACGAACAACTACAGAGATACATCGTCATGAATGCGAACTGGATTTATTGTACCTGCATTAAACGATTAAAGGGTAATGAACAAAACTAATTTATTAATAACAAAACACACAACATGTAGAAATCATAGTAAATGTTCAATATGTCTACCTTCAGACATTACGCATGCGTCTAGACGTCGGCGCATTGAGCCAAGTATTCGCTCAAATATTCCTGCAGCCTCTCTGATTACCCTGCACGCATCGATGATGCGGTTTCTTAAGTCCTCTACATCGCAAACAGGAGTACGATAAACCAAATGCTGTAGATGGCTCCAAATAGAAAAATCGAGAGGATTGAGATCCGGGGATCGAGCGGGCCAGTTCTATGGTCCTCCTCGATCTATCCACTGATTTGCATATGTTTCAGTTGAATGCTGACGTGCTACTTGACTAAAATGGGCGAAAGCCCCATCATGCATAAAAAACATATCCCTTCTGACGCCAAAAAAAACTTCCTCCATCATTACTGGATACACTTCTCTTAAAAATTGAACGTATGCCTCACCATTTAATCGAGGAGGTAGAAAATGAGGCCCAATTAAATCACCCCCAATAACTCCGAGCCACACGTTAAGAGAAAACTGTTCTTAATGGTTAGTTTCAACAACAGCGTGAGGGTTTTCATCAGCCCATATGTGGTAATTATGAACATTAATATTCTAGTCCCGAGAAAAACTACATTTGTCCATGAATTCTATCGTCTTCAGAAAGTCACAATTTCTTCTAATCATCCAATTGCAAAATTCAAGACGGTTCGGAAAGTCTCGCGATAACAGTGCCTGTAGTCGTTGCAGATGGTAAGGGTATAAGAGTTGTTCCTTCAAAATTCGAAATACCGTCATATGATCAACTTTTAGCTGGAAAGCAATCTTTCTAGTACTGGTAGTAGGTTGTTCTTCAATCAAATTAAGTACTGCTTCCTCAAGCTGTGGTGTTCGTACTTCTCGATGGCGACCACAATCCTGCGTCCTTTTGTCGAATGAACCATATTCTCATAATCGTTGATGAAGTCGAGCAGATATTCTATGTGAAGGATGCTGCCGTTGAGGATACATTTCAGCATATCTTCTAGAAGCTTCTATCCCATTCCCCTGCGACAGACCGTAAACGTAATGCATATTAGCCATTTCCTCATTTGTGCATGCCATTTTAATAAGAAGTGAATTATTAAAGTAACAAATTAAGAACAGAACAACAACACACAATTAGTATTGATTCAATTTCGAAAATTCACAAACTGACAGCGTCATACCAATTTAATTGTCACTGTCGCTAATAGCGACCTACCAGATATATTAGTTTCGTATTTTCGCATTTATGACGATGTATCTCTGTAGTTGTTCGTAAAATAATTTTTTGCTGCGAACTGGTTTATTTTGGGCAAAAAACCCAAGAGACATTTTTTGTTTAGAATGAAATAGGCTATCGGAAATTGATTTTTAAATGATAGACAAATAATAAGACAAAAAGTTACATTGGAATTAAATTTTAGGGGTTGCGTTTTCCACCCCTTACAACCATGGGGTAAACCAAATAAATTTCTGGCTAAGTGTCTTTTTGGTAGTACAAAACGTCAGGTTTATTTCAATATTGTAACTTCTTTAGTGCCTGTGAAAAAATTGTTTTACAAATTTTATGTACCCCCTTTAAGGGGCTGTATCTTAACAAGGGATGCTCCAATGAAATTTTTTTATATGAAAGATCCTACCTTTTTTTGATGAGGAATCACCTCCTTAACTGTTTTACACTCATTTAGTTACACTCTCTATAATTTCCAACCATTCACCCCAATATTCAAAAGACAGAATATTTGATGAAAATTAGATAATGAATAACTGAAATATCCATCAAAATATATTGCAATGAGAGTGCCATCATGAGAGTGAAACTTAAACTGAAGTTTCAGTTTACACATCAAGAAGAGTACTTCGACCATGCCACTATGATGTCTACCGCAGTTGCAGTTGAAACTTTTGGAGATTGTAACCGAAGAAGATCATGGCAAAATCCGGAAACCAATCAACACATTGACGCCAACCGTAAAAGCCTACATTCCTATAAAGGATAACTAGGTTTGCAAAAGCATGAAAAAGTTCACATTTTGTTCAATGAAACTGAATCAAACCGTCTTTCTATAAATAGCGCAATCAACGCACTGAAAACAAATTTCATCATCTCGGAAATCCTCATCTACAATAAGATGTTCTTTAGATGGTGCAAGCGAATTGACATTCAACAACCTTCCTAGGGATCACTTCGCATACCGATACGTCAGAAAATACAGTTTCCAGAATTTTCCTTGATTATAAATTTCACTCGTTATGTTCCTGTGATAATTTTATTGTGCACTTTATGCACGAATAGTTTAGGAATCCCTCTAATAGATATTTTTCAACCAGTTTATTGGAAAAGATTTGAAAACCTATTTCGGTTAAAACGTAACGAACGAACGAATTCCAGTCAAGAGTTTTACATAGAAAGTCCCTTATAATATAAGAATCCAATATTCTCTTCTTGAGGTTGTAGAACAAGTGACCATAGCATACCAATATCTATTACATTTTTGAGATAATGAAGTGAAATTAACGTTTAAAAAAATTAATGAAACTACGAGAATTGGTGAAGAATGACTATAATAATAAAATACAAAATTACTAAAAATTAACAAACGTTCTTTCGCACACCAAGCTGAATCAACCAAAATTCATGCATTCCCTGATTTTGAAAATTTTGTTTTCGTGTATAATAATTTAGGATAAATTGTAAATTGAATTTTATCAAATTATGATACACTCTAGTATTTACTTGGCAAAATTTTGAAAATTATGGATTTGCACCTATTGCACCTGATTAAACTTGATGCACTCACGATAAAACCCTTGAAATGAACTAAAATCATCAAAGCCTTCGAAAGAATGAGGGTGTTGAAATTTGAGTTTTTGAATAAATGCCGCACAAAATAACTTTTTATCAAACTATCATTTCAATAGGTACGGCTAAGAAAATAATTGAGAAATTGAAGACCAGGAGAAGAGAGAAATCTGAAACTGATTTTTCCTAATTCCATTTACGATCCTGACAAAAGCGAGAGAAACCGAACAAACGAGAATTCGTCAAACGTAGGTATGTTTTCTATCAACGAGAATGCACTCCAAAAGAAAAACTCCATGGAGCATGTAAGTGCGAAACCGAATATCGAGATAGAGATTTTGTAGGAATACCTCTCGGCTTTCAGAGAATGCATTACCGAAAATGACTTCTCGCCTCAGAAACTGCGTGTCGTGCCACGGAACAATCCTATCAAACAAAGTGAAGAAAATCGATAGCTGTCTGGGGGAAATTTCAATTTTCCGAAAAGATGAATCATCTTACGTACACCTACCCGGAATTATCCGCAATCGGGTCTTACATGAGCGAATGTAAATTCTTCGCATATCGCATATTTCTAAAATCTAAAAGGCCTGTTCTGGATAACCCTATAGGTGCTATTTTTACGGAAATATCAAATACTCAGTATTTTTTGATGTATCAACTCAACATATAATCAATATCAACCTGATTCGGCTGATTCTGAAATGAGTAAAGTTTAGAAGTATGAAACATATTCACCATTTTCTTCCTTATGGTCGCCATGCAAGCTGACCGGAAACATATGGCACATCAATTAATTTTATGTTAATTTTATCACATCCTCAAATTCACTACTCTTTTCTATTATATTTCCTTCAAACTTCATATACAGGTTGTTTCCTAACTACGGTACGAAACTCCAGAGGATGATTCATTAGGTCATTTCAAGAAAAAAAGTTCCTATGAACAATATGGAGTTGCTTCGTTATGATCTACAGGGCGTTGGAATTTTTTAAAAAAAGGTAGTATTTAAAAATACGATATGTATTCTTGCACCGATTCGGTTGTATTTTGCTACAGTACTTTAAGTCATAAGGCACTTATTTAGCCCTAACCAGATGGAATTATTAGCTCCAGTGGCGTCTCAGTGGACACCACAGCCAACAATATTGAGAAAAAAAGAATGCCACTAACATTTATTTGTAGTTTATTCTTTTAAATTTCTCGTTTTCGAGAAAAAAAAACTTCTAAAAACTATCCGTAGACAACATAAAATAAAAACCAAAAGTAAATAATGAATAATTTTGATCTTGAAGGAAATGAGCAAAATGTCCACCTTCTGATAAAATACACCATTGCAATAGATTTGTCATTGATTGTCAGACACGTTCAAAAATACCTGAAGTATTCATTGTGACATTGCAATTGTCAATTATTCGATTCCTCAAGTCATTCACAGGAGTACAGGAGTTTTATTAACAAGAACCTTCAAATGACCCCATAAATATTAATCTAGAAGATTCATATCAGGACTTCGAGCTGGCGAATTTTGAGGTCCTGCACGTCCAATCCAGCGTTTGATGTAGGTGATGTCGAGATGCTGACGAGCAAAAACACTAGAATAAGCTGTAGCCCCGTCGTGCATAAACCACATGTTGCCTCTTATAAGTACCGGCACTTCTTCTAACAAAATGGGTAAATGATCTCGCAAAAAGTCCGTGTAGGATTTTCGTAAATACGGTAATTCCTTGTGCACTTGAGGTATTTTCTCAACAAATTATAGTAAACTTGCCAGGATACATTTTAAGCGTTAAGAAGTGAAAATTGTGTAATAAGAAATTAAGCTTAGTTATTAAACTGTTTAATATCCCAACTTCTCCACCTAATATTCAAGAGTAATTTCCCCGGCTTTACTCTCATCTGTTAGTGTTTCAAGCTGCTTTCTCATCAAACTAACTTAGAAAAGTAATGTTCATATTTCATTTTAATAACCTTTTCCTGGGGGGTGTGTAGCAGAATAATGAGCAAGCAGGTCACGTAAATTTACTCATTCATGCACTTGCAGAATTTTCAGCGGGTTGAATCACTCAGCAAATTAGTTACTGAACCTCCTTTTGTTTTCGCAATTATGGAGAGTATCTCGCCTGTTCTTTGACAAAATATCCCTAATGGATCAAGAGAAATTGGAGCGGTAGTCAAATAATAACACAATATTATTGACTTACCGGAGTGGATTAGTCCTAATCCTTGCTATATACAGAAGTTTTCCATCCCACTCGGTTAGAGATGGATATTTTAACATTACTTAAAATCAAAAAATTCAAATTTAAAATGTGTTATCTATCTATCTATCTATCTATCTGTCTGTCTGTCTGTCTGTCTGTCTGTGTGTCTGTATGTCTATCTATCTATCTATCTTTATAAATATGTACATGATGAATTAACAAATGTGAACATAATCATCTAATGAACATTTTCTTACAAGCACTTTGAGTTTTCAGCATATTTTTTAGTTTTGCTGCTAGCTCATTATAAATCTTTACACTTGCATAGAAAGTGCACAATGCATATGACATTCTTGATAATTATAAATGAAATACTGAATTTCAAACCGTGAATTTTAGGTAAATGGTGAAGTCAATGAAGGACCAATCTGGTAGTTTATAAGGTGAAACCAAATTCAATATCGGGTTTATATATACATATTTAGTTCATGTGTGGGGGAATAGCTAAGAATGAAAGTATTTGCAGTTCCGTTATATTTTTTAATCGAGCGTTTATAAAACTATAATATATGTTCATCTAATATTATATATGTATCAAATAAAATTAGAATTAGTGTCATCTTTAACTGAATTTTTCAAATTTGCCAAATAGAATTGATATATGACAAAAATAGTGTAGGTCTCAATGCTGATTCCTGGGGAACTCCATATATTGAATTTCTGCAGTGATCAATTCTATTTTCGACATTCACAAATTACGTACAGTTTTTTCTTTAATTTAAATCAATAATGATGAATATCAAAAGTTCGGACTTAAATATTAAAATTACCACTACTATATTCAAAAGAATTAGTTCGAAAAAACAAGAAGTAACATAAAAAAAATAGAAATAAACAAAAAGTAGAAAAATTTGAAATTATAAGAACGCTTACTTGTGAATGATACAAACTATTGGGACCTGAAATGAAAATGGATTGTTTAAGTAGATTTTGTCCCATACAGAATTCATATCGAAACTCACAGTTTCATACAGTTGCAAAAACTCCCCAAGATGACTATCAGAGCTACACCAAAAAACCTTGTACAAATAAAATGTCATCCAACAAGACTGATTAACTTGGCGGAGTAACGAATATTGGTAACAGGGCTTTTTATTGGACCCTGTTCTCTGGAGCCATATTTGTAAATTTGATGATTTGGTCGCTACTACAGATCACTTGCTTTGCAAATACCAAGCTCAGGTTTGAACAAACTAATACCCTGGGGCTTTTTTTGTTGTCAAGGAGCGAACAATTATTCTTTCCCGTCTTTTCCCAGTACATCCAATAAAGGATCATTTGTCCATTCTATATAAGGTTCACTCTTCATTCGCTGTCTCGCTGTCTGTTATGAATCGGATTCTTCAATATGTGATACTCTGGAAATCTTTGTCGACACTAAGTTTCATTGCACACAAATTATGGTAGACTCATATTTTCTGCTATGGAAAATACTCCTACAAGATTCAATAATTTAGGGGGGATACATTTCCACCTACCTACATCATATTGGAGGCCACAATACGGACATTTATTGCATTCCACAATGAAGCACCTGTTGTCCAAATATCGCTCGTGTGAGGAAGTATTCCATTTCTCCATATGACCTCTATCCATTCTTCTATATTTCAGATTCCATCTTCCAGAGTTGTCATTGTTTCATTTGGCTCTAATTTGTTTCCAGGTATCACAACCGCCTTTCTTCAATGAGAAGCATAGCATATTCATATTGCCAATTTCCTTTGGAGATTCGTAAGCTTCGACAGAAATTTGCATACCAAGCTGGTACAGTAAACAAAGTCTGAAAATCAACCACACTCAGAGAGTAAAAAATTAAATAAGAAAAAATTTTACAGTATTTACTGAGTTGAACCTCAAAACGATGAGCAGCCACAGTCCGTCGCGTATTTCTGATATGTACCTCTCTTGGTGGAATCAGATGTGCCAAGTCACTTGACCACCTCCCGTGAAAGTATCTATTGAAGAGAGACAAATCTCCAACCTTTCTTCGATGTTCCAGGCTATCAAAGTGACAAGTGATGTTCGCATCTCCAATCAGGCGGTTGGCTCATTTCTGGATAGAATCCAGCAACTTCAGGGTATGTTTGGGGGCAATGCTCCATGCATTAGAATGATACTGCAAAGAAGGTCTGATATGAGCTTTATGAAGCATCAAGAGTTGCTGAGGTGTGTAAAATTTTCTGGTTCGGAACAGTTTTCTAAGCTTTTGAGAAGCAGCCTTTGCAATTTCAGCGACATGATTGTGCCAAAACATATTGGAGTCTGTAATAAACTTATCGAAGCAGAAACCGGAATTATCTGACCTGACATTATTATATCCGTTTCGGAGACATTCATCTTCATGGAGAAATCCGATGTCTGGGTTTTCGTGGCATTGACTTGAACCTGGTTACTTTCACTTCAATTCGAAATCACTTCTAGATCCTCATTAAGATATGCAACCTCCTGCTGCCGGTGAAGATGTGCCTCTGTCGCCGATGTCCTGGAATCCAAATGTAATGACGAGACAAGTGGGCTGTCGTCAGCACCCAATATTGCAACCAATATTGTATTTTAACATTGTAGGTTCAAGAATGAGTAGCTGAGGTCAAACTGGTTATACACAGAACTTTTATGTAATGGATCATCTGCATTGCATTACATATTTTTACAAATTTGTTTGCTTTCATTATCATAGGTAAAAAATAAAGTAAGCAGATCACTTGAAAAAAATTACTGTGTTATAGTTAGTGATTTAATACGCGCCTATAGTCACTAGTTGAACGACCATATTAGATGAATAACTACTACTAGCCGATATTTGCTATAAAATATTCAAACTGTATCATTTCTAGACTCACTGCGAGTACACGTTAATGTTTCATCTTGGCAGAGCCCTGATAGCATACAGCGAAGCTCAACCCCATTATAGAAATAGACTATTTGTATTCCGGCCGAAGCCAATATGTGAAGTTGAATATACTTCCAAACGGGATCGATACCCCAGCGCGAAATGGAAAACAACAAAAAAGTTACATTTCAAGTTTTGAAGTAGAATCATTTGTGGAAATGGTGAAAGCATATCGCCATCCATGTCGTGTATACTGACAGGGAGCGACATAAAAGTATGCATTTTGTTTTTGATAACTGACTAAAAATTACCGAGTATGCTTTGGGTACTCCGAAAATTTGGCAGGCCCCAGAAAAATGTTAGTTAAAGAGCATTTACCGAAATACGACCAAAATCAATATACAACCAAAATTTCAAGATGAGTTACATGCGAAAATCATTGTTTCGTGCTAGAGGTGAGTTTCGATCACGCATTATTTTCAAAATTTATGAGAAGAAAAAATTATTGAAATAAAATAAAACACCACGACCGAAATTTTCGAATGATGTAGTTTGAAATGAGAAAAAAATACAATAAATAAACAGTAATTGTGAACTTTGAAAATATTAGAGCGCTAATTTGTGAAGAAAACATGTTACTGTGACTTCGAATGTAAATGTAGGCGAGCAGAAATAAATCACTCAAAAAGAATAATTCCAATGACATGCTAATTTTGAGATAGCAATAAATGAAAAAATATTATTGCTAAGTTTTCCCCAAGTATTCATTGCTGTCTAACATCACTATTGATCGCTATAGGTCCGTTTTACGAAATTTTGAAATTGATTATCTGAAAGATAGAACTGGAACCTCAAAGTAGAATATTTCATCTAGTTCATCTCCTGATAAAGCCAACTTGGTTGACTCAACTCGCGTTGAGAAGAATATTGCAGTTCTAATGTTTGGGAGCAGTGCTCACTAGGGATCGATTATCCATCGAACAAAACAATATACCGATCTGAAATTTCCATATTTTATGATTTTTGTTTGTGATGAAAGATCAAGAATAAACTTCGTGATTCATATGCAGACACAAATTCGTTGAGCAAAAGATTTTAACAGTGATTGCTTTGTTCATTTTGGAATCGGTTTGCCTCATTTACAAAAATATGTCCCTATTTCAGGCTTCATGCTATTCTTTTAGTACACGTTCCACCGCGTTGAAATTGCCAATTCCTTTAACAAATTTGGTCAGTAATTCTATTTATTTTCAAAAACTGCACCTCACGATTTGATCTCCACATACTTTATTTGAAAAATATCTCACAACATGTTTCGCTAAGACCTTAGCTTTTTCAAGTGATTTATACTTCAATTTGTTCTTACATTAATATTTATATAATACAAGTAACTATAATTGAGACTACCTCCAAAAAATTACCTGAACCTTTATCTAACGTACCTGTTCAATTATGATCACCTGAAGCATATTACCTCACATCTACATCAATAATAATTCTTTCTCAGTTTAAAAACCGAAAAGTATATATATTTATAAGTGTATTATATAAGTATTGTTAATATTTTTAAATAAATCTGTACACCAACCATATTGATACAAATTTTCGATGTTGAACAATAGTGTATATTCTAACTTCTTTTGTATAGTCCCCATCTTCCAGAGTTGTCATTGTTTCATTTGGCTCTAATTTGTTTCCAGGTATCACAACCGCCTTTCTTCAATGAGAAGCATAGCATATTCATATTGCCAATTTCCTTTGGAGATTCGTAAGCTTCGACAGAAATTTGCATACCAAGCTGGTACAGTAAACAAAGTCTGAAAATCAACCACACTCAGAGAGTAAAAAATTAAATAAGAAAAAATTTTACAGTATTTACTGAGTTGAACCTCAAAACGATGAGCAGCCACAGTCCGTCGCGTATTTCTGATATGTACCTCTCTTGGTGGAATCAGATGTGCCAAGTCACTTGACCACCTCCCGTGAAAGTATCTATTGAAGAGAGACAAATCTCCAACCTTTCTTCGATGTTCCAGGCTATCAAAGTGACAAGTGATGTTCGCATCTCCAATCAGGCGGTTGGCTCATTTCTGGATAGAATCCAGCAACTTCAGGGTATGTTTGGGGGCAATGCTCCATGCATTAGAATGATACTGCAAAGAAGGTCTGATATGAGCTTTATGAAGCATCAAGAGTTGCTGAGGTGTGTNACCGTTTTATGACTTGGGCCCTCATTTTGTGCTATCGACAAATTATGAACGGACTATAGATGTTCTCATATTCACATTTCATATTCCTATACTAATTTTGTTTGAAATTATTATATTAAAAATGCAAACCATCATTAGACTTTTGCATAATACTGAGTATCTTTTCTAGGTGGATTTATAAGATGGTCAATTTTACAATCATGAAGATTTTCAATTCATCTTGCTATAATTTTCCCTTTTTAGAATATCAGAATCAGAACTTTTTTTTCATTAAAGACTGTTATCCTTCCACAACAGATTTCCCGAACCACCAATGACAAGGTAATTTCAACTCATGACTATGCATGAAAATATAAGGAATTTTAGGTCTCTGGCTCGAATAAAAACTGTGACTGCACTGTAACCAGGCATATTGATGAAATTATTCTCGTATATACAAAGGTTCATGAGCAAACTGTCAAAATGAAACCAGAGCACTTTAGGACCTCTTAGTTTTAATTGATTCAGCAGAAGCAAACTTTCACAAAAAAAATCAATATAGACTTGGAATTCACACTAGTACCTAAGTTATTTTTCATCATTCGTGCTTATTGTTTAGTGGGTTTCATTATTGAAATATTCCAAATTGGCATGAAGAATTGCCACCAAACTCTTAGTCAGTAGTGTCAAAATTTACTAGAAAAAATTGAAAAAAGTAATTTCTCCACAAAAATTCGAGAAACGTTATTCGAGAAGAATGTTTTTTTACAATTTCATATCCGTATATTGAATATTGACACAAGCGTTACAGTTTCACATTACAGTGAAGTGTACTGTTACTTTACAGATTTTCAAGATCGACAAATTATATTCAGAAAATATGGAAAAATCAAATTTCCATCAAGGATCCTTCCCGAATTACAACCCTAAAACTTTTTCAATCTTTCAAAAATCCCACTTGAACCTGAGAATATTCGACGTACTTCGTACATCGCAACTTTTCGTCCGTTAAGCGGTTTTGATCTAAGGCAGAGAATTATTCTTCAATCTGAGCTGAATAATTAAAGGCTTATGAACGCTTTGGCGGTCCTCATTTTCAACTCGAACATTCGCATTATAATTAATTCAGTGAGCTAGGAATATAAATTGATCTAAATGAAATGTTTCAATGATTTAAATTGTCGATTTGAACAAGCAATGACACATAGAAACACGTGCAAAATATATTTGACCGAGTCAGTATCTATTCCAGAATACAAATTACATAATTTTTTGTAATTTGATTCACATGAAGCTACTACAGAATATCTGAACCGATATAATAGCAAAATTGGAAAACAAAGACGAAAAGTTGATGTATTGTTTCAATGTTACGAAACGGAAATGCATTTTTTATTTTTAAATTTCATTCAGATGATTCCATACTACTCTTTCTTTTTATTGAAATGTGACTTGACTTTTTCATTCAAAATAACCCATGAATTCTTACATCGTTCAGTTGTACTATCAAAGCAAACAACTTTCATTTCAAAGAAATCAAGCGCGACATAGATAAGAAGATATAATATAATATATAAAAATGTAATATATAAAATATATAATATATAAAAAAATATATTTCAGTGGTTGGTTAGTGAAGAAGTTATACTGGTTGAATCAAACGACTGCTCAAATGTTCAGTAAGAAACGGCTAGGTAGGTACTGTAAAAGGATGACTTAGAAGATTAATCAAATTTCCCCAAACATCTTTTCAGAGAAATGTTACATACTTAGGATAATGAATAAACAGTATGCTGCAAAAATTATATTAACAATTTGAGTTCTATTTATACCCTGTTTGGAAATGAGAAAAAATTAACAATTTGTCTTCTACACAGTAAAAGTATTTCTTTCAAAGAAGATCATAGGTTGCTTTGAAATTTTTACCTCTATGGGAGAAATTATTACTTCATGCCAACAGCGCCATGTTCCATAAGAGAATCACAATTTTTTAACGAAAAATCAAATTTCTTGGCCTTTCAACGATATCATTCGTTTGATTATATTATTGAGAAGATGAACTATTTGAATCAAGAAAATATAATATCATCTCAACATCTACCGCCTATTTAAAGAGAAAAATAAACTGTTTCAAATGGCGACCACTATCAACTTGATCTGAAAACATTTTGTTTGTTTGAATTCAAAACTGTATCCCTTCAAATAACTCAACTCGTTTATAACTAGAGTTTTGTGAATCTATATAAAAAATTATATTATCATCGACTGAACATAACAGGAATTTTGTATAGAATGAACTTGAACAAGATTTCTTTCGAAGAAGTATTTCATTCATTTCAGTTTAAAAAAAAAACTTTCATTTGAACATAGATATTATTGAAAAGAATTTAAATTTAGTATTATGAGAAACTAACAATGTAGAACAGTGTTCGCGTACGCGCCAGTATGGTTTGGAAAGTGACGTTGGTGTGTTGTGATTTTAAGGAGGAAGTGTTTTATGTGTCTCTAGGTAGTGCAATTCTTTTCCGATTATTTTGTATATACCATAATGGAACAGATTTTTTACGACTGGGGTCTCACACAGTTGGAAGATATGTTCATGGGTAAGTATTATAATTGGATAAAATTGAGGTGTTTGGGTTACTTGAGAAAGAAACTCCGCTGTATCAGTAAGTACTGCGTTGTATACCTAGTACCGACAAGAAAGTGGTAAACTTTGACTGCACCTCCATTTTGCGAAAATTATACCAATGCTTCACACATGCATTATTACATTTGCCCGAGCACTGCAAGTGTATATTAATTTGAACTGAAAAACCCTCCACGTTGATTCAAATTCGCCAATCTCTTGTTTTGAACATATATTTTATCTTGTTTTAAGTAAGTGCATTTTCTCATTTTCTCTAAATAAAATTTGATTTTCTCTTAGAACGAATTCATTTTTTATTGAACGAGAGATGGGACTTATAGTTTCGAAAATAAATTATAATACAAAAAATACCAAAATAGGCACCAGTAGGTATAAAAAGCACCTACATATAACAGCCACTTTCGGATTTCAACATGTAAATGATTGTTGAATTCCGAAATGTCTTTACTTTCTGTAATTACTTCAGAAAAGTTTTTATTCATTGGGAACAAATTGAATATACCCTACTCAGTTTGAAATTATGTAATATATTTTCTTTAAGAATGTAAGAAATAGGTAGAAATATTACCAAACTCACTAGAGGAGAAATCAGAATTTCCAAAAACGTGAAAACAGTTGATATTTTTATTCAAATATTCACATTTCTGATAAAGGAATGTTTAAGCACTTTTTAACTTGATAGGAATCGTATGTTGAACAATAAGACCTCAGACAAGTTTAAAATTTTGAGGGTTGTCGTTCGTATGCGGACAACAATTGGGTTGATTAACGGAATAAACCCACTCATACAGTTTTTTTACAAAAAAAAGATATTTTCTTTTCTATTAAGTGGCAGCAGTTTACACAGTTTTACCTTTCTAGATATTTGAAATAGTGGCCAACGATGATGTGGCTAACCAAGTGATGTTCCGGCAATTGTGGATAAACAAAAACAGAATGCAGAACTTGATAGACGATAGTGATTTTTTCAATGTTATTTACCATAATGGCAACTAGTTTTAAAAACTTTATTTGTGTAAAATTACTAATAAATTAATTCATTTTCTTGTCTGAGTTGTAATGTTTATAGGCTTCGATTTTTTTTTTGTTAATTTGCAATTTGTCAAGAATATGACACTTTTTTATGTATGTTTTCGGATTGAATATTTATTTCTGTTATTAGTATAACTGAATGACCCTCAATAGTGTGCGGATGAAATATGACATTTCAGCAAAGATTAGCAAAGAAAATTTAGTTTTGTATTACGTTTTGTTTTTCATCATATGCTTTTTCAGACATCCATATGAGAGAGACAGTTTAGAAACAGATGCATGAGTTCATCTTTGATGAAGTAAATGAGATTATTTGATTTATACAAATGAAGGCGTTTGAATGAAAAATGCTTTTCTACAAAGGAAAACAATTTATTTCTCCTACGAAGATACTTAAATAGTGTTCCAAGTTAACATATCATACTTTTAAAACTCAAAAATGTTTTGCTTCGAGATAAATTTTGCTCACACTAAAGAATGCATACTTACTTCTCTTGAGCTAATGTGATGATTTGTATTGTATAATGTTTTGTATTTGTATAATGTATGCAAAATCTTGGTGGAATATTTTTTTTAATTTGAAATGAGCGTTTATTCAAATTCCACTTGAGAGAATATATTTTTCAGTTCATGAAAATATTTCTCCATGAATATAGGAGAGCAAGATTTCTTTAAACCGAGATAATGTTCTTTACTTTGAGATTTTTATTTTTACTGTGTATGTAATTTCAAATAACTGATAAAATCTATCAACTTTGTTGGTCAGTCATTCTAGGAAAGCCGTTCGTCTTATTTATTCATTTGATTTCATTTCAATTACATGATGTGAGTATATATTACCTATATGATATTTTTCATACGACAAAGGAGTTGTTTCAGTTTGGTCATCCAGATAGATGTGGTACCTACCGGTTATATACGGATCCACAAAAAGTATTTAAAATGAAACTTTCAATAATGGAAACTCTCATTTTATGATAAACGGATTCTACACATTACCCATATAAGCAGAAAAGACAAAAATAAAGACAGAATCACGAGAAAATAAAATCCCCAAAAAACACTTTTGAAAATGGAACTCATATAAATATGATATATCTGATTGATCAAGAGATAGGTTCTACTTTTCAGAAATATTCCATTCCTTAGTCATCCTTGATCTGAAAACAGTTTTCTCACTTCAAGTAGAATTCACGTTATCAATTAATTGAAAATGAGGAATACAATTCTCTCAAGGGAGATTGAAAAATATCATAAGTTCAATAATTGGAACAAAACACTTCAGATATGTATATACTTTCGGAAGAGCATTACTTCTTTGATTGAGACTTGTTTATTTTGTGGAAATTGGTGTTCTCTGATGGTAAACTATAAAAACACACTTTTGTATATGGAATCTATGAAAATAAACAAGTCAAAGAAAAATCCCAATTTTATTATCCTCAACGAAAAAGTTAATCTAAACAATAGTCCTCTCCTGAACCTATAACCCAGTTATCAAAAATTTTTGTTATTGTTATGTTTATCGATATACACACTGTTATTAATTGAGGATATTCCAGGTATGGACAATGTAGATACCAAATTATTTATGATAGGATAGGCAATGTAGGTATAAATTACTCAGATTTGAATGTAATCTTCTTAATTTCGAAAATAGTGTAATGACCGAAACTAGTCAACAAATATAGAACCATCGTGGAAAATACACAAAAGTGTGTTCTTATAGTGTATCTTCTTTGAGAGCACTACATTGAAATCTATACACCATTTTAAGTACCACACCAATCCCTTTGTAACATCTGCCAAAGATGAATAGAGTAATAGAGAATGGTTTGTATGCCGCGTTTATTAAAGGATCAAATGAAATAGAATGTGGGAAGAATCGACTAAATGCGCGCGCAGAAAAAAATAATGGCGTCAAGAAGGAAGTACACAATTGGAAACTTTGGCAACCCTGACTTATTCAAATGAAAGATCTGAACATTTTCCAATGGTTAATTCGTTGAAAAGAATAAATGAGGTTATCAATCGTGAAATATAATATTTACTGATGAAGATCTATGATAATAGTAACTCGAGCATTGTTTGATTTTACCCGGAAATTAAGGGACTACTGATTTCACATGAAATATTTTTTGAATCAAACGAAAGAAAAAAATGGATTAGATAATTTAGGGAACACTTGCTGCATGAATAGCATTTTACAAGTGTTTTAACGATGAACGAGAACGAAAATATTTCCTACTTATTCACCAAACTCAAACAATTGTTCATGCAGTTGCAGTTTCGTAAGAATGTATCATCTTTTCCACTAACCGATTTCCTAGAGTCTTTGAAGTCTACTAGATACTCGTTAGGACAACAAGAGGATTGTTCCGAATTCTTGTTGAATACTCTTCGTTAGCATAAACATAGCAGAATCAATACTCCTGACCGCTCTGGATTGAATGATTCTGTACAGTCCATCTTGTCTTGTGTTTGTAAATCTTTGCTGGAAAAATCCTCACTCTTTACTTTGTAGTAAATGTTCAAGATGTAGCAAAAACGTACGTGATTTTCTGGAACTTCAACTAGCATTTCCTGAAATGACTGATAACCATTCCGTGCAAAGCTTATTGTCAAATCATCTGAAAATGAAACTTTTACCGGATGATGATCAACTGTATTGCCAAACATGTGCCAAACTAACTGACTATTAGTAGAAAACAAGTATAGCTGATGCAACAGTCAATCTAATAATGACACTGATGATCTTCAAACATAACTCAACCTCTGACGGATGCACCAAACTCTTACGAAAGTTCGAAATTGATCAACACTTCAATCTAGCAGACCACTATTATTATCTTAATGCAGTCATTGTTTACTGTAGTTCTGATGTTGAATCTGGTCATTATCATGCTTTGGTCAAAGACAAAACGGACTGGTTCAAGTTTGACGATAGTTGTGCCACAAAGTGTTCTGGCGATGTCTTGAATTTATTGGAGCCTCTGAAGGTACCCTACATTTCGTTTTATGGCAGATCAAGATCTTCAAATTATATGGTGCTGTGGTTTTTCGGGTTTTCCTGCAGGTGAAAAAGCAAATGCGCCACTGGAATCAATGAATTCGCCCCGGAGCGCCAATTAATTTTTGTCGTTTCATAATTTCATGATATGTATTATTTTCTTCTTATAATAATGAAACAAAATATCTACTTCATATTCAAGTAACTGAAAAGTATTCGAGACAATTTAAACATCTATCCACAAAAACGTTTCATTTTGAATTTTAAGTTGTTCCCAAATTTCAACATTTTCAGATAGTTCTATGAATGGACAACAAGTGCCAGCTTGGTAATGAGGTAATCACAATTCCCTATCCAGTTTAAGTTTGAGCCAATATGTAAGCCCAAAAATTTGCGTGAGTCACGATATGAAAGAGTCACACCATTCAATTGTATCTCAATATTAGCGACATTGTTTTGATATAGATGAAATCACAAAATAGTTTCACTAGAAATAAAATAGGGTCAATGGTGGTGTAATTAACCGTCTTATCGTTCATTAAATGCATCATTATTATCATTCCTATGTTATATTAATTGGACTGTACCATTGAATAGAACTGGCCGATACTTGATGAAAATCCATGTTGAAAAACTAATTAATACAATTTATTGTATGATTTTCACTATAAAGGGTTTTACAAAAACCGCGACACGTGTTTCGCTATACAATAGCTGAAAGTTACTTTCCGTTTGTGTCGCGGTTTTCGTAAAACCCATTATAGTGAAAATCATACAATAAACCGTATTAATTAGTTTCTTTTAGAATGTATCATGCAGAGATTGTAAAGATTCCTACATAGATTATGATTATTTTTCCTTTTGTAATGATTTTTCTTACATAAATGTTGCACATTTACTCACTTGCTCTGATAATTATTTTGATTCATTCAAAACAGGCATCACGGACATCATAATATATGTTGAAAATAAGACAAAACTTTGTAACAGCTCAGGTAGTAATCATGTAAAGAAATAACATTTCAAATTGGTGACAGTGACTGGCCTATAAGTTGAACCGAGTCATTTTCTTAAATTCAGGGAAAGATTAAAATGGTAATTTTGGTAATTTATTTTCTCCTCACTTGATGATTCCAGGGAGAAATATTTTCAGTGTTAGTTATGTTTACGTGTTAAATGTATTAGACATATATAATGTGTCCAAGACATTTTGAAATTTACAATGTTACTTATACCTACCAGATAATTCCTTGTTTCGGTCAATATATGAAAAACTAAAATTTGTGATGATTTCTCTGAAACGAAAAGTCAATGTCAGCTTGGAAAGTGACATTAAAAATGGTTTTATTTTTTAAATACACCAAAAAATAACGAACGAATTGGCGAATTTCAGTTCAGTTCGAATATCTCCGAAACTATTTAATCGAAATCTATAATGGAGTATCAGTAATATAACTGAGTTACAAGTTGTAATTTGAGCGCCTTTGTATTTATCTTAGTACCTGATTTTCTTTACATCCTTATCTTGAACAGAACAAAATGTGACTTTAAAATCCTATGTTGAGTCCAAATGTAAATGATTACTGATAGTGAAGTTTCCTCTTGTTCTGATGAATCCGAATCGTAATATGAAGAGGAACAACAAATTTTCGTCAAAGTAAGTAACTGGGTAGGTACTATAAGATTTTGTGTCAGTCTGCAAACGTCTATATGTGCAGATGAACCAAAAAAATATTACTTTCAAATTTTACAAACAAATAGAAGATACAAATTTTAGAACGTCTGAAATTAAGAAGTTAACCAGATTGAAGAGAATATTGTAGTCACCTTTCACATTATTCATGAGAAATGATCGAATGGCTCTCAAGCCAGAATTTCTACCATTCAGAGCTGTGTTTCGAGTACTTAGGTACATAGTAAATTAATAAACCGTTTTCAACTGGTGGTTCACTGTTTTAACACATTTTCAATAACCGAGTGCAATATCCTACCTATCCTACTTACCTATACCTATCCTATCCTATTTTATTTCAAATCTGCAAAATAGAACACACGTTAAGAAAGTAAGAGATACAATAACCAACCAAACGAACATTGGTTATGGAGTTTCCCAAGAAATCATATTGGATCTAATATTGTTGTCGGTGTATATAAATGATTGAACATGATACTGTCATAGTATATATTACGAACAACTGAACTGCAATACTCAAAAATGAAAACAAAACCGGTCTTAGTGAGGTATTCAATATGTTGTGTCATATATTAAACTTTATTCATGTTAATGGATGTAGCTGTTACTACGTGGTAGGAGATCACAATGAAGAATGAGAAATAAAACTTTCCATGTTTATTTAGTACTTGTATTTGTAACTAACGTTATTGAAGTTTCGTCCTATAAGGACAACTGCAGTTTTATTTTTTTCATATATTAAATATCAGCAAAATTGCGAACAATCTCCTCTATTATTTAATAGATGGATGAACTATTTCTGTATTGATATTTTTTTTCTACACCCGTACTCTAACAATACACTTATATGACCATAATCCGTTTCATAATGATATCCATTATGATACAGATTTTTCATAATGATACAGATTATCAACCAATAGAAACCCATAATTTTTAATCAAGAATCCTGTTCCTTTGTTTGTCCTAGATTCTAACCTAAGTAACTAATTGCTTTATTTGTCAAAATCAGTTTTCATATTACCTACCTATATTATCAAAATGTCTGAAAACAGCGATATAGAAGGAATACCATCGACTCCAATATTTTTAAAAGATCAGATTAATTACAGTTGTTATATTCAATATAAATATAATTAGAATCTTTATAGTTTTCATATATCAATGATAATACCATTAAGTTTGTGTTTTTTTAAAAAATATGAGTTAATTACTGTAAATGTGTTCAATACAAATATAATATTTATAGTTTTTCATTATTTATCGGGTTTAGAAAAAATAGCGTATGCAACTCTCATGTAATGGTTATTAATACACTCGCATATACCATACAAAACTCGCCTTCGGCTCGTTTCGTATCCCGGTTAATGCTCGTGTCTTAATAACCATCATTACATGATCGTTGCATAATATACTATTACCTCTCCTCAAACCAAATACGACTTGAGAATTTCTGTAGACGTTTAAGTACCCAGTGATATACGGTTCGTCTAAATAAAATAGAACTTCAACTTCTTTAATTTTCCAAAAGATGGGGGTATGAAAAACCGCCTAAAATCAACAAATCTATTAACGACAAACTTAAAAAAAGAAATACTTTCACAACGTTTGCATTCTTCGAGAGTCTTTATACAACAAGGTATAATGAAAGCTACATCATGAGAAAATCAAGTATACGGAAAGTGACATACGAACCCCTAGAAAGTTGCAGAGGTTTGAAAAAAACCCTATCAGATCCCTTCATCAGAAGGTAAAATCTCCAATCCAACAAGTGAGATGTAACTATTTCGTTTCTTGCAAAATCCACCATCCAACAGGTGACTTATAATGAAAACTTTGCAGTTTTCAGTTATGAACTTTTTTTTGAGGACAGAACACGCTACAGGAAAATCTTTAAGGCCCTCTGCGAAAGTAGTAATTCATATTGGATTTGAATCACTGGAGATTAAATCCATTTGAAAAAACAATCTGAGGAAGTTTATTCCATATAAACGCAGTTCTCCAGATGAAAGAGTTCTCAAACAGTAAAGTTCGAGGTGTATTGAGATGAACCTCAAAACGAGGAGCAGCCACAGTCCGTCGCGTATTTCTGATATTACCGCTCTTGGTGGAATCAAATGTTCCAAGTCAGTTGAACACTTCCCGTGAAAGTATCTATAGAAAAGAGACAACTCCCCAACCTTTCTTCGATGTTCCAGACTATGAAGGTTGCCATTGATGTTCGCGTCTTCAATCAGTTGAATGTATCTTTTCTGGATGGAATCCAGCAGCTTCAGGGTATGCTTAGGGGAGGAGCTCCTTATTTGAGAACAATACTTCAGAGAAGGTCTGCTCTGAGCTTTATAAAGCATCAAAATTTTTTGAGGTGTACAGTTTTCTGGTTCGAAACAGCTTTTGAGAAGCAGTCTTTGCAATTCCAGCGACATGCTTGTGCCAAAACATATTGGTGTCCATTTAAATCCCCAACAAACTTATCGAAGCAGAAAGCGGATTCGTCTGCCCGGACATTATATCCGGTTCAGAAACATTTATCTTTTTGAAGAAAACCGATGCCTGGGTTTTTTGTGGCATTGGATTGAAACTTTACAGTTTGTTCTTGTGATGCACTGTTTGGAACCTTGGGTGTAGTAATGAATATTACTGGAGTTTTTTCCAACAATAAACCGTTATTTTTAATCCTCGACACGTGTTTCAATCACAAAGTGATCATTTTCAAGAGGAAGATTAAAATAAACTAAATCCATTTCAATATTTCTCTGGAAGATGATCACTTAGTGATTGAAACACGTGTCGATCCCTACACCAAACCGTTATTTTCAACACCTCGACACGTGTTTCAATCACCAAGTGATCATTTTCAAGAGGAAGATTAAAATAAACTAAAGTAAACTAAATTCATTTCAATATTTTCCTTGAAGATGATCACTTAGTGATTGAAACACGTGTCGAGGTGTTAAAAATAACGGTTTGGTGTAGGGATTAAACTCCAGTAATATTATTTACAGTTTGTGTCTGAAAGTTACTTCTTTGCATGATCTACACATGTTTGTGTTAAATAATTTAATGCTTTCTTCCTTTATTTGAAAGATTCCCACAATTTTTGTATGAAGATGGAGAAGTAGAATGCCAAAACCTTTATTTCACAAAAATGAATATTCCCTACAAATAATCCCTTTTCAATTCAGTCTTAAAGTATTTATAATTCAATCAGCCAAGTTTAAAATTATTTGCATTTTTTAGATTTTGGTACAGACTAACGTATCTAATTTCATTAGTTCGGACTTCCATTGTCTAATGTGATATAAATTGATTTGAAATGTCTGAAAAAATCTGTAAAAAATTTAGAAAAAAAAATAGCTGAAAAATTACAATTATTTCAAGCAAAAAAAAAAACTGAAATTACAAAGAATTCCAAACTTGGTTTTTTAATAATTTTTTAATTTCCATCTCGTGTTGATAGTTTAATTTCTATTTTGATTTTTTGGTTGTTGCTTGTATTTTATTTCATTGTAATTTCAGTTGTTTGCTTGATATAATTGTTATTTTTCACCTAATATTTTTCAATTTTTACAGATTCTATCAGAGATTTCAAATCAATTTATATCATATTAGACAATGTAAGTCCGAACTAATGAAATGCACCACGAAACATTGTCAACTACCTTCAAACTAACTACCTTGGATTATTTTCTCATTTGGCAATGATTAAGTTAGGTACATGGTTACATTAATATCATTACATTGTATTCGTAAATTGAGCAAATAAAGCTATATCAAAGTCTGGATAAAGTATCCTCAGAATACTTCCTAGTTTTCATTCCTGAGAACTCGATAATGATATGGAAAATATTATGATATATGATATTACAAAAATGGAAAAATGAATTCTGGATCAAGTATTCTCAGTATTCACAAATTCTATCAGAGAGTGATAGAAAAAGAGAGAAGGAAAGAGGGCGAGAATAGAGGCGGTAGAAAAGACAGAGAAGAGAAAAAAGGAGGAAACACAGCCGCTCACTAAATCTACAAATCCCCGTACAGAGTGCTTTTTGTCCCCTTTTTTCAAGGACCATTTTCATTATTATTAAAGGTGTTTTCTGATTCGTCTGTGATTCAAATACATTCATTCTGGCGTTGAAACGATGACGCCACACCAACTATGATTTGAAACGTATTCATCATGATTTCAAATTAGCGTGAGGTTGGTTGGAATTTGACATTTGACACAAATTGAATCATTCCATTCTGGCGATTCTTATTATTAATGACGTAACTACGAAACGTTTTTGAATGCACACTGGAATACGATTAAAAGTCATAAAACACCTCAAATTGTTAGCAATATGTCTGCAAATATTATTTCTTTGAATACGGCCGTATTATACCCTATATTTCCCAGAGATGGACTCGATCGTTGTGTTTTATGTGTTTATCGAACATCAAAATGATTTTCACTGTCAATGAACGACCTTCAAGAACGACATGGCAGTGAATGAACCATACCGTTTCCTCGCTATAAAATCATGTTTTATGTGTGTTACATCACGTTTTGTTATGACCTGTTTCTTAGTTCATAAAATTGCACTGACGACACCGCGACCGTACTTTCAATGGTTTAATCCACTAGGTCAAAAATATCAACAAATTGAACTATTCTTTTCTTAATCTTATTTGACACTACTTCATTTACTTTTTTTATGTTAATATTCGTTATAAGCATTATATTATTTTCAGCTGTTGGTCATGAATTCGAAAATAAAAGAGAATGTTTTAAGATAAACAAGAATAAGGTTATTATCCTGATCATGGGCAGGTTTGTTCATTTTGGCCGTACATGAAAAGAGTATATGAATTGTATATTCATTAAATATTATAGTCAGATATGAATATTAAGGAATTAAAAATAGTTACTTGGTGGGTAGTTGACTAAACAATAATCCACCGACCAAAAATTTGACAAAAATTGAGGCTTTTTTAAATAAAATATTTTTTATGTTGAAGGTTCATATACAAATATTTGAAGGCTTTAGAAGATTCTTGTTCGAAAAATTGAGAGAATTCAATTTTTCATTTTTTGATGAACAAAGATGTTGAAAAATAAAAATTTGAAATGTAGCATTATTTTTTTTCAAATATCACCATTTTTTTGTTTTCTTATAGATAAAAGCTACATGAATATATTTCTTGAATTCATATTTTTATGATAAAAATTGTTATGAAAAAACCGTATTCTTTTTTCATTGCATGACAAGACCTTTCATTTTTGTCAGAAAATATTATTATTTAAATTCCATTTTTTCAAATCATTATATCCACTGTTCTTTCGTATTGTGAAAAATATTTCTCTTGATTATTTTTGTTTCATTCGATAAAATAATCGTTATAAACAAATTAATTTTCACTCTTCCTTTTCTAAAATATAAAACATATAAATGAACAAGTAGGTACTTACCTTTTTTGAGGAAAAAGTAAAATTGAATGAAAACCAGTTTTTTTACAAAAATGATTTTACAAAAATATGGTAATACTTGAGAGTTTATTTTTCATTTCGTGAAATATTTGATTGTTCATCAAAATGTGAAAAATCAAAATGTTTCAAAGTCCTCATCGAATAGGTCTAAAATAGAAACACATTCCAGGCTTCCATTTCAGAAATTATCAAGGTATTCACGTATACCGTCAACCAGAAAAAAAATTATAATTAACAAAAGCACAGCTGATTAATGAAAAAACAGATTTCAAGCATATTTTTTTAAACAATCAGGTGGAAAACTTTTTGATGGCGAATTACTTGATGAATGCAAACAATTTGAAACCTCTGGCGTGAAATGAATCTGTTAGAAACAATTTACCCTCGTCAAAACAAAAATTATGTCCCTCGACGTGAGTTTCGCTCCGAGTGAGCATCATCAGGAGATGACTACAACTGATGATTCTACCTTGGTTTGTTATAGGCGCGTCGAGAGACAGCATTTTTGTGCTGGTGAGAAAAAAGGTTTAAATACAACAACCAACCACTAAATATACCTATTTTTATTCATTAATATTGGGTTGAAATAATATTTTTGTTGAAGTACCCGAATCAAACGTTGCCTACCGAACCACCTATTTCTACCCGAATTTTCATCGTTCATTCGAAAAGAAATTGTTATTAACTTTCAAACTATTTCTTTGCGCAACTTGACTGAAATTGTTAAATTATGAATCAAATGGCATTTTACTCATAAGTTTTTTGTTGAGGTGAACTGAAATTTTGTGAAAAGGCACTGGAACTGGACAATCAAGGGAATATGTTTTCAAGAAAATGAGGATTGCTCAAAAATGCAACAGCATCAAGAGCTACTATTTATGTTATAATTGTAATATTTGTATATTTTACTCAGTGTAGAAAAGTTCACCTGATTGATAAATTTACTCCCGTATAATTTTTCTGAACAGCACTGATGTTCAAAATAATGTGTATTTGGATTCTACTCACCCCCTATTTCAAAGTTATGTCTGTACCGAGGGTTGCTTTTTCCCTGGGGGTATGAATGGATATATTGATTAATCTCAAGTAACTGAAAGACAATACAGAATGTAGCTCAGAAAAAAATTAAAAGAATTGTGAATTCAGTGTGTCTGTAAACTGAATATCAACAGAATAACCAAAACTGAAAGTTTCAACGTGAACTAACCAAAAGACCATGTATTTTTGGAGAAAACTCATAGAACTTTATTTTGATGATTGAAAAAACCTTTATTTGTATTCCTCATAAAAGCATAAAAGCATTCAAAACTAAGCGAGTTTTAAAGAAAATATTGTTGGTGTCTGTTTTAATCGGTGACAACAAATGTAAAAGTTGACCGCTAATTAACACCTTAATTGAAAATAATCCTTACCACTTCACTTCAATATGTATTTGTATTATGCTCTAGAAATTATATCGGCTTGAAGTGCTTAAGAAGAGCATGAAGTGAATACAGCATTTTGGTAATTTTGACAAAAAATGTATTTTCTTTGAACAACTCAAATATTATGTGAAATATTGCTACATATGTGTTGTATTCATAAAACTGCAATTATCAGTTCTAGATTCATTCTGAAGAATTTTATGCATAATTACAAAAAAATGCTGTATTAACTTCAATTTGAATATAATAATATTCATCACCATTTCCCACAGCTTAATCTATTCAAATTATTCTCAATCGTTTTCAGTCAACACACTCATATTAAAAACAATATAATTCAACCTATCCAAATACAATTTCTAGAATAAGTAATTCCTTCGGTGATTGGATAAAAGAATTCAAACTATTCTGAAGTATTCGAGAAGCCACATGTTTCAAAAAACAAAAAATAGAAAGCGTAGTATACGATAAGATTAATTAGTTGATTTCGAACTCAGGTGAAAACGATTAAGACTTTATTCCAGATAATGAGATAACATCAAGTCAATTTGCATGATAATTTTGCCATGAATATTCATTGAACAAATAAATATTCATTGACAACAATCATGAGCGTACAATAAGTTTTAGTCTTCAAAATCTTTACAAACTGTGAAAATTGAAAAAAATAAATTCAAAGTGAATGGAATAATTTTAACTTTTTTAAGAATTTTTTTTCAGTCACTCGTATCTTTAGAATAATCATAATACTCGAACTTTGAATTTTGTCCTTGAAATATTAAGAGTTCAAATAACATATTTATGAACTTGTTTGCAAACAAATTATGAAAATTAGAACCAATGAAGATGTTATAATGAATTTCACTAGTTTGGACTTCCATTGTCTACTATATAAAATGATTTGAAATCCCTGAAACAACCAGCCATCACCCGAAGACGATTGTAGATACTAACAATCGAAACGTCGTGAACTAACGTGGCTTGGAATCTCTCAACTTTTTATTTTTATTTTCTTTTTCATTTCTTTACTTTTAATAATTTTTTGTTCAATTGTTCTATTTTTACTTGTATTTTTTTTCACTATTATTTTATTTCAGGTTTTTTCGCTTGATAAAATTGTTATTTTCAGCCATTCATTTTCAATTCTTTTTTAGTTGTTTCAGTGATTTCAAATCATTTTATATAGTAGACAATGGAAGTCCGAACTAGTGAAATTCATCATGAAAAATTGTTAATCACCTTCAAACAAGATGTTATTATATTTTTTGGGGAATTGACAATAGCAAGTCAGTAAATTAGTGGGAAAAAAGAAACACAGACTGCACACACAGACACACAGGAATTATTGACAAAGCCGCAAATTTTCTTTAGTTACCATACAACTATATATACATATAGAGAACATATATAAAAATAGCTTGAATACAGAGTAAAGATATATCTGCACAAATTTAACATACTTCAACAGTTTTATCCCACTATGCAATACATACGGATACTGAAGAGGGATATTACACATTGAAGAAACAATACTGGAAAAGTTTGAAATATTAAAAATACAGTATACCATACTTTGTCTATATATTAAAAATACAGATGATAAAATAAATTAGAGAAAATTGTTTTCATAGAACTCTTGTAAATTATAATAGGATCCAGTATATAATAAATCTTTTACTTATTTCCGAAATTAACATTTATGGTCATTATTAGGCATTGTCAAAGACGAAACGGAGTGGTTTAAGTTTGACGATAGTCGTGTCACTAAATATTCTGGCGATATCTTGAATTTATTGGAGCCTCTGAAGACACCCTACATTTTATTCTATGAAAGAGAGGACATTGGCAGATCAAGATCTTCAGATAATTTGTATTATTTTATATGTAAATCTGAATATGAATATGACTGAACATCTTTAGACCAATTTAATATACCGAAACTTTGAGTAGAGTAAAGGTTGCTCTTTTCTGAATAATGAAAACAGTATGCAATTGAGTTTTACAACATACTTCCCAAAAAGGAGGCCTATACTTTAAATGAAAATCAATGAAAACAATGTGGCCAGTTACATTGTATATCTGATGAATAATACAATATTATATTATGAAACTCACCAAAGCAGAATTCTAAAAGAGCACTATCCACGAATTCGACACTCGCGAGAAGTGAACTTCTTTATGTTTACTAAAAAACGAACTGATAGAACTTAACTACCCTGTCAACCCTTACGCCTCCGCTTCCGTCACTTCACAATGGTCCTTCTTACGCAACCCAATATTGCCCATCAATAAAACGAGGCCCTTACACAATCAAAAAAATGCAAACCCTCCGACCCTTTCCGAATAGAATCAGTTTTTATTTGAAAAGTGAAACTTTATAGGTGCAATTGGATAATAGTTGAACAGGTAAAGGGTTACGAGGTTTATTGAAAACGAAACGCAAAAAACCACAAACCATGGCCAGAGTTGTTTTGTCAATCGTCAAGGTTGGTGCACAGGTGATTTTAAACATGTGATTAATGGTGCTTACATTGAGATTAATGGGCAGGCATTCAAGGTAAAGCTTCATTAATATATCTTTAAGTTTGAAATGTAAAACGAAGAATAGAAGAAAAAATCCTCTCTGTTGATGTCTCTAAAATTTTCAAAAACTCTGCAAACCCTTCTGACACACGCAGGAAAAAAAACAACGAATGAGTTTCAATAAAGTAATATGTGAGAATTCAATTTCATCTGTGAAAAAAAAGGTAATTTTTCATGGGTCAGCATATACTGTTGTCAAACTAGTGTATTTACTGTGTTTTGAAGATTTGTTGTATGACTAAATGTCTGAAATTATTCTTGCAAATGTTTTGAGAACTTACCAAAGTTATGAATATCCTCATTGCCCCTAGACGTAGATCAAAAGCATAACCATTTCAATTCGAAGAGCATTTTACTGAATTAACAATTACCGGAAATCTTCATGCCGATCTTTATATAAAAAATTTCGAATGTTATGTATTAAGCTTCCGAGTGTCGCTCTCCATATCCATTAATTATAATCAATTGAACCTGCCGTGTCCCTAATTATGAATACAAATAATAATAGAAATTCATTTATCTGCTACTTTAGCGATAAAATATTTGACCGTCCCCTCATTTCCTTTGAATAGCATACGTTAAAATTCTCGTGAGAGAGAAACTGACTGCTTGAATGGTCATATAAAAAAACGACACTTTTTTTTTGGTTGATCTCATATGGAATCTATAGGCTTTATAACATTTTTAATCAGAACTTTTGTTTAACCGTTAAAATATATTTTACCATCAGAATTGAGTGCCTCAAGATTTCTGACTAGTTTTCGTCGGTAATGAAGAAACTGAAATTCGCCACAACGTGTGCTGTAAATAGATATTGATATGTTTAAAATATACAATTTCTGAAAAGATATTATGGTGTAATAACATTTCTAATTCAATTTTGAACCTTTTCACTAATAATTCTCTTGTCGTTAGGGAAGGGAATTGTAGATTTCAATTTCCGTAGACATATATACTCTGAAATAATCAAAAACCAACTTCTTGTTGAACACGATAACTTATACACGATAAGTTATTTATTCTGTTGAAATTCAGCATGACTCTCTATAGAGGATATTGAGGAGATGTCTCAATACACTATCATTGCCACTTCTCTGTGTGTCTTCATCCTGATTTTTTTCATTCAAACCGATAAAAAAACTTGAAGTCTAGCTACCAAACTAGACTTTTACAGAGATAAAACACTTTTTCCCTTCAGCGATAAAACTGACAGCCATGAAATTACCATCAAATCAAATTGAACGAATAGTATCAAATATGATTGCGACTTGATATTGAAAGTTTGTATGAATGCTTCTACAAAATTTCTCAGATTCAATTCAATATTATGATTTTGACCGTGACTAGTCCTTAACTCTACTGAGGTAACTCAACTTTACATGTGAATGAAAAAAAAACTCACCAATACAATGATCAGCTACAAATGAAATGAAAAACGAATCACCTCATGAAGATAGCACATCAAAAGCTTCCAACTCTTCCTTGCATACCAACAGTGATGATATGATTTTCATAAATCTCAATATCTTAATCGAAAGTAACTGATATGATATATTTTCAATTTGAATCGAAACATAGTAGTAATATGTTTGAAATTGAAAAGAATACGCGATGTGCAAGTCAAGTAAGTTGGGTGGGTCGGGTACTGACTCTGTAACATCATGTCAAGGCACGATAGACTTAAACAATGAAATCCTATTGTAGAGAAATTCGAGTTTAGTCATTTACGTACCCTGTTCATATATTCAAACATTGTGCCTTCACTAATTGTACTGTCACACATATGTTATTTTTCAAAATAGTTCCAGATAAGTCCATTTTTTAAACTCAAACTTATTGTTGTTGTTGTTGTCGTTATTGTTGAGCAATGTCAATCGAGTTACCAATTAGATCGAGTTAAAAATTTTGTGTTTCAGGTATTTAATGATCTAGCATTCGCAATGATGTATATTCATATATATTCTTTATAAATTTTTCGATTGATGACCTATTTATTTTGTGGAAATTCATTATAAATATAGGATAGAGAAAATAACTTTTATGTATTTTCTAACAAACTCTTTATTTGTTACGACCAGTTTCGGTTCAATAAACCATTCTCAAGTAATAACTACTTGAGGATTCCTCCAAATACTTATGAATCCTAAACTAGTTGTCAAAATTCACAAGTTTAAAAGGTAAAAGCTGCATCATAGTTCTAGTTGGTCATGAAAGGTTTTGAAGTTGGAGTTTTTATTCAATTTATTTATTTATAATGCTTCCAAATTAGACAAAAGTTATTTTTTTCTGTTCTATATTCTTTATAATGGTTGAAAAAAAAATTCTTCAATAATACCAAAATCTGTAAAGGATTTTCTTCAAATGAAAATGATTCTCGAAAAATGCCAATGTCAACGAACTCAATATACTGAACGGAAAGTAATTCCAATTATTAAAAAAATATCTTAACCCGCTACACTCCGCTAATCCCCAAAGGAAAGACACCATCTCAGGCTCCGAATAAAATATTCATTCAAACGAAATAAGATTCCTTTTTCCAGATCTTTCCATTTTCGAGTTTCCTCGCAAAAAGCCACGTCACATCGAATTAGCCATTTCTTTCCATGTTTAATCAAAATATTTGAACACGTCGTGTCACCCGAGATTCGCGTTCATACCGTAAACATACCAGGCGATAGAGGATACGTGACAAAACTCAATTTGTTCAGAAATGTCTTCGCCATGTTGTAATGTAATCAGGTTGGCAAAAATATGTTTGTGTCTTCTATCGGAGTTTGTGATTTCTTGCGGTAATTCGTTTCGTTAGAATTAGATTCGTACCTGGATTCATAATTCCATGAGATTACCTCAAACACAAGAATGAAATATACGAATATTTGCAATCATGTAGTTGAAATAAGAGGCCGAAAACGTAGTCGTAATTCAACATCATTCAGCACTGTTTCGACTCGCCATAGATTTCATCAGTCGTGCTAGGCTGAACAAAAAATGCATCGCTGGACTCAACTGTCCTTGAGTAGGTACAGACGATGACATCTTTACTTATGATGATGCTATATATGGCTACGAAATGATTTTTTTTGAAATACATATGTACTTTGTTTATCTTGGGCATTTCAGACACTTAATAATTGCCTTTTCCTACAATTCAAATCAATACAATGCGACGAGGTCGTAATTTTGTTGTGATGTCTTTTAGTACAGGTCTTACGAGGTCTCGAAAAATATTCATTTATTCATCAATTTCTATTTTGTCCTTTTCAAAGAAGTCCAAATAGTCTGTCAGCGTTCTTTCCAATCCTCAAAGCAGTTCCGATATGCAATTTTTGGTAGTCGATAAACGCCGTCGTTTTATTAGTCTTCTCAATCTTGGGAATAGGAAAAGTCGCAAGGCGCCAAATCTGGTGAATATAGTGGCTTAGGCATGATTACGGTGTTGTGTCTGGCCGGAAAATTTCGAACAAGCAATGACGAGTGTGCTGGTGCATTATCGTGCTTTTCCACAATATCTTACATTTTTTCGTATTCTTTCTCGCAAGCGGCGTATAACTTTGAGATACTCCTTCCTTATTGACCGTACCACCGTGTGACTTTTGATGCACTACTCGAAGAAAACCGTGAGCAAAACTTTGTCATTTGTTCGAACTTGGTGTGTTTTTAGGGTATTGGCTCTCCTTGGCTCTTCCATTGGGATGATTGGACTTTGGTTTTGATATCATAACCTTATAACCATGATTCGCCACCAGTTAAGACCTTTTCAAGCAAATCTGGATCGCCGTTAACGATGTTTTTGGTCAGAATTCAGCAATTTCGTAACGAACTTTGCTGTCACACGCTTCATGCCCAAAATTTCCGATATGCTGAGATCCTCTGCAACTTCTTTGATAGTGATTTCACGAGACTATTTTGGAATGTTTCACAATGACCAGGGAAATTCTGAGATGTTCCCGAACTTTCCAGACTAGTTCCAAATATTTCAGAATGTCCCGTTATATTATGGAATGTTCCACAATATTCTGGAATGTTCCAAGATGTTCTGGAATGTTGTGGAATGTTCTCGAATTCCGAAGTCGGATCGATCGCTAGTGACTTATAACCAAAACACGGCAGTGACAAATGAAAACTGTATAATATCAGGAAGTCTATTTTTTGAATGTTATGGAGGTAACTATGAATGGTGTCTTAAGATCAACGAGGTTATCTCTAGTACGAAGCTAATGATAACATCTTGAGAGTTGTTCAAATTATGATGACAGGCATGAAAAGTCACAACTTCAAATTGTATTGGTTAAATCAATGAGTAAGTAATTGATATAAACATATATAAGATATATCATTAGATTTGGGGTATTTTCAAAAAACATTTTATGAAATCTATCTTAATGAAATCCATATTAATTGAATGTATATTCTAAATAAAAATTCAAAAATTCAGTGTGACATACTGCTATTGAAATGTATTCAATCACCCAGTGCATACATATCATTTATTTCACAAAGAAATACTTATGGATTTTATATGTTTTGCTACATATGTTTTTATATAGTACGAGAATCGGATGTTAGCAGTAGATTGGAAATATTTTATGTGAATAAACTACACTCAGTTTTGATTTGCAATTTTCGTAACTTCACCCAGTACACAACATTCAGAAATAGTCGAACTTTCAACAAATTATTGTGTTTTGAATTTCAGATATTGTACTTATGCAGATAGTATCACTAAGTTATTTAAATTAAACATTCGACTGTAAATGTACTTTTTAGTTTAGTGAAGTTGTAAGACTGAATGTGTAATGAATATAAATAATGATGAAAGAGTTGCGTTGAAAGCAGTAAATATTCAACAAGAAAGAATACATAATGAAGTTAACAGTCTTCCAAATGAGTTTTTAATTCAGTAAAATTGAATTGAAAATTTCCCAATTCTGGAGAAATAAATTGAGAAATGAAAAGAAAAACTGAAACAACTGGCGTAGAATAGATCCACAACAAGCATTTTTTCCTAATACCAGAATATCATGGACGTCGTGGATTATTCGTGACTTCAGTCTAATTTCTAGACTATAAGTTCGTCTAGCATCGTACAGTGTGACAAAATTTGGATGCAAAATCACAATTACTGCTGCAGCAATAATGCCTATAAGGGTAGTCCAAAAGCGAATACACTCACTTCGATATCCTTGACCTTGGCTTTGTTCGTGAATTTTGTGGACAGTTGGATAGGTAAACTATACTTCTCGGGTGTTTTTGAGATGGTTCGGCCTTTTGGCAAAGCTAGAGATTGCTGGTATGTGAATTTCTTGGAATTCATCCGTAGAGCAGGGAGGGTGAGTGTAAGCCCACAGCACTTAGGCCACATATGACCCATTGTACATCCTCCCAAGGAATCGTTCTCCTAGGTCATCGTCCATCTTGTCCTTTCCAGGATAGTAGACAGGTCACTGGGAGACATCTCCTTTATATCGGCAGGTGTAGGCCAAAACTCGCCGAACACACACTCTCTTATTGACGATAACTCCGGGCACTCGCACACTCCGAAGTAGGAATTGACCCATTCCTACTTCGAGGTTTACACCAGCCGTGCGCAATCGTACCATGGCCATTAACGCAACCTCCTTAAAGTACAGATCCAGAGGGGTCAGACCCGTGATTAATTCCATTGCCGCGGTTGGTGTTGTTCTCATGGATCCTGTGATGTTTAAACAAGCCAGTCGCTGTATTTGATATAATTTTTGGATGGCCGTTGCTTGTAGAACTTTCGGTCCCCATGCAATGGCTCCATACGCTAACATAGGTCTTATTATTGCAGTGTAGATCCAGGTGACCACATGGGGTGAAATACCCCATGCGCGTCCCACTGTCCTCCGACATTGCTCATAAGTCACGTATGCTCGTTTTGCTCTACTCTGTAGATGAGAGTTCCATGTCGAGGAAAAGGTAAAATATCAAGGTATTTTACCTCTTCAGAGAAGTTTACTTCACTTTTGAAGATTTCGGGAGGTTTTAAGCCCGTTAAACTTCTTTTCCTGGTCGGTCGGTAGCCAAGCGGTTCGGCGTGGGTGCTTTGTTCACTCACTCGAATTGACTGCCGTGTTGGTCGGTGGTTCAAGCCCTAGTCTGAACGATCGATCTTCTCTTGCTACCGTCCAACCCGTGTTAGGAGTCACACGTTAAAAGGTAAGACCTCGTCAATCCTTAGCTCACACAAGTTTCGACTTTTGAGGGTTGTCGTTCGTAGGAGTGCGACAGCTGGTTAACGGAAAAACAGATTTTAAACAGAACAGAAAAGGACCATCTCAGTCTTCTTGGGATTGATCGACAGTGAGTGTTCCTTACACCATGTTTCTATTAATTTGAGCCCATCCTGCGCTCTATCGCATAGTGTGTTCACAAATTTGCCGCATCTGAGTATGCAATTGTGTAGAATCCATTTTTGTTAAGGTGATTAACCAGGATATCCGGAACTATGTTCCAGAGAAGGGGTGATAAGACCCCTCCCTGTAGACATCTCCTCATGACCAGTCCTTTCACTGTGATGTCTTCTACATTAATACTTATTGCTCTACTAAAGAGCATCTTGAGTATACATTCTTCTACTACCAGGGGTTAATTCCTGGAGTGTAGCTGCTGGGTAATTGTTGGAAAGGTTGTTTAATCAAACGCTCCCTCGATATCTATGAATATACCCAGGGTGGATTCCTTGTTGTCCAATGATCTCTCGATTCTGCCAACCACATAATGAAGGGCCGAATCAGTAGACCATCCCGGAGTATATGCATGCTGAACTGGATTGTGAACTAGTACTTAATCTCTTATGTACCGCTGACATAGCCTCTCTATGGTTTTTAAGAAAAACGATGTGAGACTAATTGGTCGGAATGCTTTTGGTAGGGTGTAGTCCATCTACTCTTACTTCTCTTCACTTACTGGGAATATACCTCAGAGCCAGAGAGGCTCTGAATATTTGGCTTCGGGTGTTTCGAATCCGCATAGTGGAGGCACTTCTACGATATGATTATGCAATACCTGCATTCTGGAAGTGGTGGAAATCTATGTTGACTTTGAGAATATTCCATTGTAATGTGATTTCTTGTCAAAAACCAGCTTCAGCTTCAAAGAGGTAAACAATTTGGGAAATGCAATCTCGTGGCTGGAAGTCACCTCGAAAAACTGAAATATGGCATATGAATCCGGAGTGGAATAATGGTGAAGTACAATATTCAATGTCTGGTGGAGCTGGTGGTGGCAAAGATACTACTAGGGATTGAATATAAATGAAAATATGTGGATTTTCTGGTTGGCGGAGAGGTAAGTGCGGAACAAAAACGATTTTATTTCGATGGAGTAATTAGCATCGACAGTGATGCGATCGTAATACTTTCTGAAATCCTTTGGTATGAAACATTTGGCTAGTGTCAAATAATAGTCTGAATAATCATATTCATATGGAATGGTTGTATAGTGTTACTAAACAAGGTAGCCATATTTGCGAATATGACTGCATTCCCCAGGTGTGTCAATAGTTCTGAGGTTATTTGTAATGACAAATTAAATTGATAATGTCTTCGTTATCCTTGATAAAAGAGACGGTTTTGTTGAAATTCTCTGAAAGTGTAGTGGTGAGAGAGATATGCTGGCTTGAATTCTGTAGAACAATATATCTAGTCTTCTACTGATACTGTGTATGGCCTGGTCATATCGCTGAGCATTTTCTTAATCTAAATTTGCAGATATTGATTATATGATGCGGCCAAATCCATTGATAAGACCTCTTTTGGTTTTGTGGGACGGGTTGACGAAGTCAGACATTTTTATATATAATTTTCAATTGGTATTTCAGCGTTTTATGGACAATGGCAAGTCTATTCAAGTAGACATCGTTTGTGGGGGCTTCCATTGTGTCATCAAATTGCTTTTGTATTTGATAGATTTGTAGTTTGGAAACTTACTACTCCCAGCATTAGTGGAAGATATTTGAGATATTGAAACCGTTTTTTTTTTGTCGAGGAATTATTCAAAAGACTATGGTCATTCCATACTGGTAGATTTTTATCATCTAAAACCTCTCCTCTTAGAGCTCCAAGTACTGGAACCGCTATCGCATTACTTCATTACTTGAGCTGCTAGCTGACTTATTTTGATGTTTTATTTGTCTCACTATTGGTGTTTCGTATATCCTTCAATATACCTTCTCTCACTTCAAAAATGGAATTATTCATTTTTGTAGCCACTGAAATTGTTTTATCGCCTCTCCTTCACTTCTTTGGTTCCAATGATAGATCGAACTCTGTTATAGGCATATTTTCGCGTTTTTTCTCCACCCTAAAAACTTTACATAATGTTCTCTGCACAAAAAATTCTTCCAGTTTTGTGTGAATATACAATTCTCATTTCTTACCATCTAGTACTAGATTTTAGTTTATTTTTTTGTTACGGCTCTTTTTGTGAACAGTAGTGTGAAGTCTGACTACTGTTATTTTTCATTAGATGGAACTACAAGTCGGGGAAATCTAGAAGCAAGCTTATTTCGGACACCTGTTGTTTGGGTATCAATTTTTCTGCTTGCTGAATTTATGGCCCTATCTTTCAGTTTGTTAGCCTTTCCTTTGATTTTCAGATAGACAGCTTTCTTCAAATATCACAAAATCATTATAATTCACTTGAAAATGCGATGCATTGCAAACCAAAGTACTTTTCATCGACACGAATTAGTATTTTCAGTTATCTCTCGATGATATTGCGCTCTATTTCTGAACCTGAACTATATAGCTTCATTATTTCGTTTTTTACGAAAAAAGTCTCCTTCCCGAATAAAACAAATTGTCATAACTGTCGTCTGCTGTAAAAAGAAAAATTTACAATCTACAGACCGTTGCCCTGAGATTATCACCGTCCTCCATTCATTTTTTGCAAGCGATGCCGAAAAAATTAACGGCTTGTAAAATACAATCATTCCTACGGCAACTGAGTCAGATGTTATTTAATCCGAATAATTCTGCAATTGCAGAACACTGCGCCATAATTTAGAATGATATCCACGGTCGCTGATTCTTTCCACCAAAAATACCTTAACAAAGATTGTCGATAACATGGAGATATAGTAGAAATCGAGAACGTGTTAGGGCAGGAGTAAAGTTAAAGCCAGTATGGTTCATTTACTCTACAATGTTTCTAATAAATTCGAAAACTTCTTATTTTGATAAGTCCTAAACAATAAGTTCACAGTGGACTAATAATTCGACAAGTGATGTCCTTAACATGATAAGAGCGAATTTGGATTCGAAAAACTGAGACCTAGGTTCTTTTGATTTTTTCTCTGAATGAAAAAGCAAGTTCAACAAATTCTGCACTCTCAATTTCAATTAGTTCTCAGAAACTAGTTAGGAATCACACGTTAAAAGGTAAGACCTCGTTAATCCTTAGATCGTACAGGTTTAGACTTCTGAGGGTGCAACAGTTGGTTAACGGAAAAACAGATTTTAAACAGAAAACGGTAAACAATTCGGTAAATAATTTCTTTTTTAGATTTGACACAAACAACAACTTTTCAACTATACTAAAGGTTTCAACAGAGTTTCTCCCTGTTATTGACCCTCTGATTGTTACTAAGAGACAATATTTTTTTGAAAAGGAAATTGTTATTTGAATAATTGCTAATGGGATCAAACCCGAAACCGGTCGTATAAATAAAATTCACCAGTGGTATTTTGACAAAAGTGTTTCTATTCATTTCATTAAAGTGATCATGAATTACCATAAAATAAACAAGTCATCAATCACACATATTGAATAATTTTTCTTTCCCAAAACTTAGTAGTCGTTTCAAATAATATTCAAATTCAATTCAAATAGTTTTTAGATTCAAGATTTATATTCTATCAAACCATTGTAACATTCTGGCCGATTATTACATAACCCACTTTTTACCTGCATTTTTTCCTGATAATTTGAAGCATTTGTCTCAATTGTATTTCATATTTCAGTTCAATATATAACAATTATGAATTTTCACAAAAAATTCATTTGAAACAAGTTTCGCTTCAGTTACTGGTAGATGAAGCTATTCTACAATATCTTTTATCTAACAGTAGTTAATAAAAGAAGTCATTAGATTAATGATTAAAAATAAAACATAAAATAAGTTTGGGGATGAAGAAAATTAATTCCACCTGTATGCTTGCCACCCTTTAGAGCAGCGATACTCAACCTATGGCCCGCGGGCCATGGCTATGTAGCCCTCTAGCGGCTCTAGCCTTTTCTGCAGCCTGAAGGCTAATATAATAGTTTTAGATAATTTGACAATAGTATTTTCTGATAACCGGATAACTACAAAACGCTCAAAAATTGCGTACACTTGCTCCTCACCTTGTTTGCGTCAACTTACCTGTGCGAATCCTCATATTCAAAAATGAAATATGCGAAAAATGTTTATAGATCTCGATCAAGTGATTCGCACCTGGACGAAGTTTTGAGAGTAATGTAGTAATTATGTGCCAGATTTATCAGAAATTGTAAATAGTTTGCGTCAATGTCAATCATCACATTAATTTTTAAATAAATGGTTTATTTTTACAGTTGCGTTTTATTGTATTTCACATACAACGTCTAACTCTAATAACGCAAAACCTGAAAGTAGTTTGTTCAGTCCAGTTTTATTATTGCGGCCCGCAATATCTAGCAGTCGCGACTATGTGGCCTAAAGGGAAAAAAGGTTGAGTACCGCTGCTTTAGAGAATGAACATGATTTCAACATGAGCCACGACATATCACATACAGAAAATGAAGGAAAAGAATTAAACTTGCCAATCTCTCTGGAAATCCATAAACGCAAATTTTCAAATCGTCTTTCAATCGACCAACAAAGTTATTCTTTCACCATCAGTGAACTTGTTCTCATAAAATGTCATTAATATCAACTGCTTTCCTAGAAATAATATTGTTTTCTAAATCTACCAGTTTTTACAAAATTTTATCGTTCATCTAATGAGTGTTCTTATTACCTACTGTTATGTAAAAGATATTGCAAAATAGTTTGATGTACTAGTAACGGATGAAGCTACCGTGTACCGGTTTAAAATTATATTTATTGTGAAAATCATTTGAATTTGCAAATTTGAAAGTTTGGTGTTTTTCCTCATATCTCAAACAGAAAGAAGAGAGGATTATGATTTTAGATGTTGGATAAAATACAGTAATAAATCCATATGGAAAAACGTTCGCTGCAAGTTTATTACACATGAACGCCGTTCTCCAAATGAAAGAGTTCTTAAACAGTGAAGTTCGAGGTGTACAGAGTTGAACCTCATAACGATGAGCAGCCACAGTCCGTCGCGTATTTCTGATATGTATACCGCTCTTGGTGGAATCAAATATGTCAAGTCTCTTACTTTCCGGTGGATGACTTTTTTCTGGATGGAATCCAGCAGCTTCAGGGTATGTTTGGGGGCGGAGCTCCATACATGAGAACAATACACCAAAGAAGGTCTGATCTGAGCTTCATAAAGCATCAAAAGTTGCTGAGGTGTGTATAGGTTTCTGGTTCAGAACTATGCAAATTCCACCGACATGACTGTCCCAAGACATATTGCTGTCCATTTTAACCCCCAACACACCTATTGAAGCAGAAAGCGAAATTGTCTGACCTGATACTATTATATTCGGTTCGGAGAAATTTATCTTCTTGGAGAAAACCGATGCTTGGGTTTTTGTGGCATTGAATTGAACCTGATTACTTTCACCCCAATTCGAAATTATTTCTAGATCCTCATTAAGATATTCAACCTCTTTCTGCCGGTGAAGATGTGCTTCCGCAGCCGATGTGTTGGGATCCAAATGTAATGACGAGATAAGTGTGCTGTCGTCAGCAAAGTTATATATTGGATTCTTGGTTTTTTCCAATTAGTCGTTAATATTCAATAAAAAAAAGGTTGGAGACAATATGAATCCCTGGGGAACACCAGCGTTGATGGTGAAAGTATTCGAGAGATATTCATCGACAGCCACTTGCAGGAAACGTTATTTCAGGAAGCTGAAGAGCCATACACAAAAATGATCCGACAAGCCATAGCATCAAAGTTTGGCCAGCAAACCCTCATGCCACACACGGTCAAAGACCTTAGAAATATCAATTGCAACAACTCTTGACTCTCCATGTTTCTCGATTGCGTTATTCCAAATATGGGTGACATACAATAGAAGGTCGCCTGTTGATCTTTGTTTCAGAAAACCATATTGATGATCGCTAAAGACGTTGAAACCTTCCAAATATTTGAGGATAGGCTGGTGTACGACTTTCTCCATGATTTTGATATCACCGAAAGCAAAGCGACTGGTCTATAGTTATCTGGAAGAGTTTTCTTGCCCTTTTTGGGAATAGGCTGAACGCGAACAATCTTCCAACAAGAAAGAGGAACCCCTTACTTGTAAAACAGGTTGGAAAGTCTGCGAAATACTGGTGCGAGTTCATTTGCGCACTTTTTAAGTACGATGACGGGCACTTCATCAGGACCAGACGCTTTGTTGATATTCACCTGACTAGACGCTGTCGAAGAGTGATTTCCGATATTGTGGATTCTAGTGTGGGAATAATGGGTGGTACCTTTCTCAGAAAATCGACTGTGGAGTGGTTTTGAGGATCTCTATTGCCTCCTGTACCAGTCGGCTATGGAATCTTTGGTTGGGGGGCAATAAGTTTCGCGTTTTCAAACAGAATCCTGGGTTTCCTTAACTGAGCGCGTGTTCCGCCAAAGCTGACTTGGTCTAGTCTGCAGTTACTCTCATGCTACCTCAACCTTGTTCCCATGGATTTTTTGGTGATTCCGATGTATACCTTTCCACAAGTAAATGGTATGCGATATACCCCTGCTGCTGATAGTGGGTCTCTTGTATTTTGCCGACCTGAGGCTTTGTTGAATCTTCTTGGTGGCTTTGAAAACCGTTTAAATGTTGTGTATCTCCAAGAGTTTTCCAGCTCTGTCTGTGACCCTAGGGATATATGGCAGATTCGTGCGTGCAACCATTTGAGCTCCTCCCCGTGGAACTCTTCAGTTCCATGGCTTTGTTGATCACGGGTACACTGTATCCATTCGATGCCAAGGTCACTTGAAGATGTTCTAGTTTTTCCTCTAGATGCTCTGGTTCACATATTCTCTGAGTTCGTTCAGTTAGAGTAGAGATGACTCCTCTCTTTTGACTACGATGGTAGTTTGATAATGCGTGCAGGTACCTACTCGTGTGCGTGGGTTTTTGGTTCACTATGTGGGTTTGTCTAGCATCACATCGTTCGATAAGTACCTAACTCTAGGAATTACATCTCTTTTCATTGAAAGTCAGCCTCTGGTGCTCATACACCCTTTCCATCTGTTGATAAGTTATACCTGTTTTCATTTGGGGCATCGGATCGGATGCACAGTTTGAATAGGATCTGACAAACAAAAAAATTCCATGTGATATTCACTTACTGAACTAAGTCTCCGGAATAGGCAATGGAGGAAACATAAAGAGGATAGTTACTGGAAAAAAAGGAAGTCATTGATACTAGTCGGGTACGACTTCAAGTAAAATTAAGTCGTGATATTTTGCTTTTCACAAGAAAATTCAGGACAGTACATCCAATTACATTATGAAAGATATTCTGGTGGAATGCTTCACCGACATTCACAAAAACTTCTCTCTTTATCCGAATAATTCCGCCATTCCCGGCCGGTATGCCATAACTTAAAGAGTTTCCAACGTCGGCAGGACCTGTATCGGTTCCCCAGACGGCAGTTGCGTGTCTTCTTGTCTCGTAACTCGTGGACAGAAGTTCCACGCTCGGGACTGGCTACGATAACCGGTCGGCATATCTTCCATACCCCCGGGATGCTTATCTCGAGGTCACGTGAGGCCAGAATCTACTTCGAACAAACTTTTTCTCTCTTTGCCGGCGTGTCGTTGAACGGGTGAAGACTTTAAATTTTAATGACATTATCGAGAGAGTACCGCCAGGAGTGCGTTCGAATATTCACTTCAGAGATGGTTTTTTACAATCCCGTTTTTGAATATATTTTTTTTAATTATCTTTACATGTAATTTTTGAAACTTCGAAGGCTCCCTTTTATTCTTATCACTTATCATGATTTACCAGCTTCCTTTCTGAATTTGGCATTCACGATTACTGAATGAAACTAGATGACATTTAATTTGATTGAAACAAAAAAACAATGCTTATTTCAAATATAAAAGCAATGGTCAAAAACTGATCATTCCGATGTGTATTTGATGATCCTGAATTTTCTGACGGTAAAATTGTGAATTCAAGTTTTTCAGTAGTTGTTTAATTATATATCTACAGCTGCTGATTATCACGGAGTGCACACCAAATAAAATACTTTTATAGGCAAATTGATACTTTGAGTTACATTATGGCAATTTTCGTAGGCATCTGAAGTTTGTTGAAATTAAAATACAAGCCATGTTATTCAATTATAATACAGCTTTCCACAGGTGAGAAAATTTTCAAAATCGGTTAAGTGGTTGTCAGTAATCAATACTGACCAACATGTTTTTCTCTTATTTGTTTATATTTTTCACGAATGAATACATGCATATATCTGTTATATATGTTATATTCATTTTATATAATACTTATGTTTTCAAATGTCCAAAACTCAAAATCGTACTTTCGAACCATACATACATACATATGAATTGAACATAATTGGAAATATTGGTAAGATATAAATAATTCGAAATCATTCATTTAATTATAGGATTACTCACCGCTTCAATCGATGTTTCCGGTATACGCGGAGCTGAAAAAAAGTTCAGTGTTAGTTTTAGTGTACTCGGTATCGTTCATCAAAACGTGCAATAAATATTAACAAACAAATCAAATAGCTTCCTATTTTTTTCTTAATGAACATCGAGATATTATTTGAAAGTACGGAAAGTCATCTGCATTCACAACATCAGTATTCAATGGGCTACTTCTTCACTAAAATATCAATTTGAAATCTAAGAAAACTTGTAGATGTATCAGGATTAAAGTAAAATATTTGTGAGTAAGAGTTCATGACTTATTGATTGATGTTTTTAAGTTGAATTTTCTAAGAGATAGAAAAAAACATATTTATTTCTACCATAAATTGATTTTTTATATCAGATATGTGACGTAACAAAATCAATCCATCTTCAACTAAATAAATGCTCCCGAGAAAAATAACTGGTTGATAGGCCATTCAAACTGACTATCTAGACACTCTCACTTGCACTAATTCACAACTCCATGAATTGAAGTAAAACTGCATTTTGTGAATTATTCACAGAATTGAAATGCGTTTCAAATTGACTATTATTTTTTTTAATGAAGCTGGAAAATATTAATGGCTCATAAAAATGTTTGGGGACATCCCCTATTGGATGCCAAAAATTAAACTGAATCTATTCGTTCTGAATTGAGAACAACTTCCTTGAAATGTTTTTCAAAGGAAGTCATTGCGTAGAGCAAATATTCGAACCCAATCCAGAGATTCGATTAACGTAATCCCCTCACAGTCTTCTACAGCTGGGTTATTGCACAATTCTTTGAATTGCATGAACAGATACACCCAATAAACTACAACGCATTTCTGGGTAATGATTATAATAATCATTGTCACAGAATTAATGAAGTATTTTTAAAAATCAAGGAAATTTGATTGACGTAACAGACATAGCAAAAAGATTATACAACTATGTTTGGAGAAATGAAATTCAACAAGTTATTTTCGAGTAATCAGAAAAAGAAAACTGATTTATATGAGACTATAACTTTGACACGCACAAATCGGGTATTTAAAAAAAACACTGTCAGAATCAGCTTTTGATTATATTAAATGAAATTACAGCTTCCTAATTATTCACGTAGTGACTAACCTGAACGGTCTGACTATCCAAGAAGATTTGGTTTTTGAATACCTCCACGTAATTAGCATATTATTTGGTACTTACGTAGAATGAAATTAATACAACTTCAGTGAAAGTACTTTTTGAATTTTATCTGAGAAGAAGGAAATAAATGATGAGCACTTTGGAATGACCAAAGGAAATCGCAAATTTCTCAAAAAACTTCGTTTCCGAGACAGCGGCGGATTCTGGGTAAATTTCAGGAGAGATAAGAAAAACAAAAAATTTTAGAATATATCTCTGAATTTGAAATTTTGTAACCTACGAATGTAGAAACACTCGATAATTATAAAAGGTTATATAAGTGTACTGAATTATTATCGGATAGTGGAAAAATATACTTTCCAGATATATTCTGGAATAACATCTATACCCCATTGAAGTATAAAAATATATTCCGGAGAGGTGCATACAATTTGCCCAAATTCTGGTCAAAATACCAACCCTTGCCTTTCATGTGAGACCTACGATTTTGTAGGTACGTGAGGCAGATGTAGAAAATTACTTGCGACGACTGAATATGTTGCACAGGTGCTTGATAGTTTCACTTCCGCTTTGTGCGGGGCAATAGAAGTATACCATCAGTATAGTTTTTTAAATGTCGTCTAATAAAGAATTTTATTTATAAATTATGTCGAATTTTATCTTACCATCTTCAAGAAATTAAACCATTCATCAGAGAGATCCACCTTTAGGAACTATCTAAATTAGATCTCTCAATTTTCTGTTCTCTCTTCTGATAAAGAGGTGTTTAGCCTCCAACCTTTCTGAATTATTCCTAGATCCTTCGCCATAACGTCTGAAATGTAAAAACATCAGTTGGCAAACGGAACAGGGTCTCACTTGCCCACTTCCATTCATCTTGATTCTTTGAGAAGTTTGTAATAATCAGGAAAGGTTCGTCTTCCTACACATTTCTTTGCAATCAAATATGGACTCTTCTCGTTATTGTTGAACATGAAGCAGAATATAATAAAACCGAGTTGTAAAGAGGAGAGATATCCTTGTGGAAGAATTTCAAGGTGAAATGAAAAAAATCCGATTGTTTCATATCTCCTTCTCTTTCCCATTTCTCGTTAACCCATAAGTCTGCTTCTGGTGTGATCTGTTTAGAAAAAAATCTGTTTTTCCGTTAACCAGCTGTCGCACCCCTACGAACGACAACCCTCAGAACGTGTGATTCCTAACATCTGGTGTGATAAATTGGTACACGTTCTGATTAGTCAACATTTCGTCTGGGTTACATCCATCCGGTCCTTCAAGATCCATTTTTTCTGTCAGCATTCTTCTTTCTGATGCGATTCTACGAATTCTGCCTTTCTACTTTCAACTGTAGTACCTTTCCCCTGTGAAGGGCGATACATTAATATTTTTCTGAAACATTTGCCTGGCTTTTTAAATATCAAGGTCTTCTGTAGTGTCAGTTTAACTATTCCTGAACACCTCTTTACTTTCAGTTTTCTTCCGAAGATATTTTGTTAGTAAATATCGAAGCATATTCAATTAGAACAAATATTTTTTCGAAAGATCCCATAGGCACTTGAGGACTTCTGTAAGGGTTGCCTTGCTGCTTCCTATAACTCTATAACTTTTTTGAAGACTTCAAAATCTAATGCAACAAATGAAACAGTTTATATCGACTTGACAAATTAAAGATGATGTTTTGCCTCAGGTCATTAACAAAATTTTGCACTCCGAATTCTTCCAATAATTGTATAAGCGTTTCCCTCGGGGTAGATATATCCCATGATCCATAGCTTTTGATAGAAGGCTTCATGAGTTTTCTCTTGCACCTTGTATTGAATGCAGCTTTCTGCTCAAGACTGACCAAGTGACTGTGGTCTAGTTGATCTCTCTAACAGTTCATTGATTTTGAGTAGATTTTTTCAATATGGACTGTTTCGATAATAAACTGTCCGATGTTTCCGAGTTTATTGGCCGTGGTCTGCAAGTTTTTATACCTGACGTTTCGTCTGCTACTGCGACAGACTTTGTAAATGTATGTTCGTAAAAGATGGACATGTCATCGCGTCTTTGTATACCTAAACAACAACGTTGTAAATTGTTTTATTGTATCATCGTTCGTTCAGTAGTTTTTGAGTGAATCGCAAACGATGAAAGTTTTCAATTCATAGTATCAATAAGTAGTACAAAACAAAGTCGCTTCCCGCTGTCTGTCCCTATGTATGCTCAGATCTTTAAAACTACGCAACGGACTTTGATGCGGGTTTTTTCAATAGTTGAAGTGATTCAAGAGGAAGGTTTATGTATATATAACATGCATAATATAGTAGACAAACACTGATAATTTCAGAGGTTTCTAATGTGATGTCGTGAATAAACGACATTTTTTTGCAAACATTGCAAACTCTGGCTGAACCCTACGAGATAGATCAAAAAATATACTAAAGCATTGTACACCTTAAAAAGATCTACAAAAAAGTGCGATGGTATATGTTTGTCTCTTCCTTCGAATCCAAATATGTTGGTCTAATTTTGTTATTTGAGTGCTATTTTAATTGTTGTATAATTTTCCATCACTATAAGATTACAAGCATGATCAGCACGTGAACAGCAATGAAACGTGGTGGTGGGTAACGTAATAATTTCAGGCTTTATATTCTAACAGAAAGAACACGTTCTGCTTGTATAGGAGTCGGTTGACGCAGCTTTGCTGTGATATCATCGCATTGCACTCGAGAATTTGTTTGAGCTGCATACATATGAGAGATATGAGATGGTCAAATTTGAAAAGTTACTCTTTGTTCAGCTGTACAGCCGAAAACATTACATGCAGATTTTGACAGACTGTAATCTCATTAAAAATGGGTTATGTTATTTACGTTCCCATATTTGCAGTAAACAGTTCAAGAATGTATCAATGGATGGTGAAGAAAAACCATTCAAGTTTAAAAAAACCATTCAATCGATATTTTAAATTCTCTCAGCAATAGTGGAATTTGAAAATATTATATGAAGATATTTATAGAACGAAATACTCGAAATTCCAGATATTCGATTTCGTGATATTCCGTTCAAAGTTCATTATTTTTCTATCAATAATAAAGATTCAGTAGAATTCTAACTTGTTTTTATATTTGCAAATCTATATACAATTCAATTGATTTTCAATTTGAAAATATTTGAAAAATCTCTTAGAACTCATTCGATTATAAAAATAAATCTATGGATTCCATCAAGAAGAATTCTTCAGACATTTTAATTTGCATTTGTTTTGTCTAATTAAAATTATTTTGCCTACTTTTCACTGTAAGTTCAGTTAGGCTCAGTAACTCTTGACCCTTTGAACCTAGAAATTATTGAATTTCACTAGTTCTAATATGGTTCTTCTTATGATTATTTGCTCTTTTATAGATTTTTGAATCATATTAGATGATTGAAGTCCGAACTAATAAAATTCACCATGAAACATTATTAACCGCCTTCAAACAAACCAGAAATCTTCACTAGTTCGGACTTCCATTGTCTACTATATAAAATGATTTGAAATCCCTGAAACAACTAAAAAAGAATAATAAAAAATGAATAGCTGAAAATAACAATTATATTAAGCAAAAAATAAACCTAAAATGAAATAATAGGAGAAAATTCAAGGAAGCCGCATGTTGTCCAACAACGTATTCAGCCAGGCCAGCGTAGAAATACGCAACATATGGAAACCCATCATCAAACGAAAAATTACCAACTCCCGCCAAAACGGTCATCTCTCACGGAATCAGTGAAGCGGAAAATGGAAAGCAGGGATAAGTGAAAGTATAACAATGACATATAAATAGTCATCTCTCGGAGGAATCAGTCCAGTCATCACCCGAAGACGATTGTAGATACTAACAATCGAAACGTCGTGAACTAACGTGACTTGGAATCTCTACACTTTTTATTATTTTCTTTTTTCATTCCTTTATTTTCATTTATTCAATTGTTATATTTTTACTTGTGAGTTATTTCACTATTATTTCATTTCAGGTTTATTTTTTGCTTAATATAATTGTTATTTTCAGCTATTAATTTTTAATTATTCTCTTTTAGTTGTTTCAGGGATTTCAAATCATTTTATATAGTAGACAATGGAAGTCCGAACTAGTGAAATTCATCATGAAACATTGTCAATCACCTTCAAACAAACTAGAAATCATTATGGAAATCTAAAATCCGAGTTATGTGGGAGTCGGAAGGACTATCCGTGTTTTTTATGAGCTAGGTTGATAATTCCATGCACCAAGGAAAGAAAATAATTGAATTTCGGTAGTTCCTTAGTGCGACTCTGTACAAGCAGCCTTGCCTGGGAGATCACGTGCACTATGAATGATAATGTTTTGAAGCACTCTGTTGCTTATATGGACAGAGAATATATTATTTATCTCCGATAAACATTATTTCGAAATGTTTCAATTTTGACGAAAATTTAAAACTCTGTAATAATTGAAATCACGCTCAATTTCACTATGAAAGGACAACTTCCATATGCATATTGACAGCTCCGAGAAAGTTGACTTGAAGATATATTTCAATGGAGATATCCTAAAAAAGGTATATTCCGCTCGGTTTTGTGTAGGTTGAATCCCACGTTCTATGATTCATTTTCATTAGGTATTATACTTTTGGTTCAGTTCTTCCGACAAGTGCCTTTTCTGCATGTTCCGAACTGGCTGCAATTTTAGCAATGTCCTATTTGTATGCAGCGCTCGTGTATATATAAACGAACTCCTGCGAAACTCAATTATACTCCCAAGTCGAGAACTCTCTGAACTGTATCCTGTCCTGCATTGCGCGCACTTGTATTGCTTGGGAATTAGCATGTTGGACACCTTGAGCTGAATTTTTAAATTTTGTAGTTCATATTATTAGTATGTGTTCGGTTGAATGTGCTAAGAAGTATTATGAAACAACAACATTTTGGAACAAATTCGCTATTTCACAAATAATACGCTTTCGACAGAAATCCTGAAATGAGTCAACTTTCATTTTTAAATGCCACTTTTCAAAGTGGCATTTAAAAATGCGTGACGTTTTTTTAGATTAATACTTGGAAGATTCAGCATTGAGTGAAAATTAATTTCATTTGTTTTGGCAACCATAACAAATAACTCCCCTGATCGTTCCAGGATGATCTGGGATGTTTGAGAGTGTGACATCAAGACAGAAAAAATTTAAACAAGCCGTTTCGTGTCGCTAGTATATCATTATACAGTGTATTTCTTTAATGTCTCCTCACTTTATTTTTTGAACGGGTCAACTTAAAAAGTTGAAATTTGGGATAATGAAATTAATGCATGAATACTTCATTTTGAAGAGAAATTAAATGATGAAGCTTTCAAGATCTACATCTTCTACAAAGTGGCGGAACATTTGATAATTTCCTTAAGACAAATACATTAATATCGATATTTCTAGAAATATTTCTTTTTATCTGCCATATGGCAATGCCAACAACCCGATAGGGTTTGTTAAGTTATTTTTTGTTTACAAAAACAACAAAAAATGTTAGTACGACAATGAACATCATTGTTCAGTTGAAATATTCTCATTTAGTTTTTGGTTTTACTAGTAGAAAGGTATCAACAATCTCTAAAATGGTCAATTCTTGTCCACTGAAAGAAAACATTGAAGCGATTTTTATTCACGGTGTGACGCGTAACTTTCACGAGACCGAAAGGATTTTCAATGAACGTTTTCCGAATCGTCCTATCTGTAGAAAATATTTGAGGGAATTTGTATCCAAATTCACAACTACCGGTAGTGTACATAACAAAAAGCCCCCAGGTCATCCGTCCGTTCCGGAAGAACAGCAAGTACAAATAATTGGTAAGATGGTAGTCTACTTATTCCGTCGCCAATGTTTGTTGAAGCGTCTCCTTCTACTATTGAGACTTTTGAAGTGACATACAAAATGGTACAGCAATTAACTGAAGATGACCCTGATCGAAGAACAGAATTCTGCGAAATCATGACGGAAATCATTGCAAGGCATCACGTTCTCCGGAAAACACATACCCAATAACCAGAAAAAATTAACGTTTGGACAGGAATATTTGGAAACCATATTGTAGGACCCCTATTTATTGATCAAAATTCAACAGGGAAACAGACAAGTTAGAAACTATTTGGATACTACTTTTCCCGATCGTTGGATTGGCCATCGAGGTCCTACAGAATGGCCAACCGGCTCGCTAGATTTGACACCTTTGGACTTTTTTTTATTGAGCTTTTTTAAGCAAGAGGTGTATGAAACTGAACCTACTTCAATATTGGATATACGGCAGAGAATAATAAATATTTGCAGAGATATTGACGTTACTGTGTTCGAAAATGTTCGGCGTGAAATATCAGATAGGCTGTACATATGTCAAGAAGTAGTTGAATGTCAATGTATTCAAGCAATTATTGAAAGTTCCGCCATTTTGTATTAGTTGAAGATATTGATATTATATTCTAGGGTTGTGAAGTATTTGTCAGGAGCTTCAAAAAGATTTGTCACAAGACCCCCTTATCCATTTAATTTTTTTCCCAAATGGCCCCCAGTCGCCATCTTGAATGCTTCATCTGTCAATATCACTTCAAAATAAAGTAGTCATGCCTTAATTGCATTATCCTAAATTTCAATTTTTTGAGTTGACACGTTCAAAAAATAAAAGGGGGGCATTACAGAAATGCACTGTATATTTACACAAAGTAACACCTAACAAAGTTTCAAATTAGATGTTTTCAATTGCCAAATTTTCACATCCTTCAGTTAATGTGTGGCAAAAAAGTAACTATATAATTGAAATCTTTAAAAATACTTTTGAAGCTGGACATTTCAACTAGAAACGGATGTTTGAAAGAAATGGAAGTCAAACGACATCAAAGGAAGATAGAAACAAAGACTATTCAATATGGTGGGTCATATCGAGAGTTACTCATAAATCACCTTTTAGGTACTCAATTTGTATAACATTCAACAATGAAGTTTGAAGAATCATAGGAAAATGAATAAGACATATTGAGTAAGATGAAGATGAATACTCTTCCAATAATTAATTTTTTTCGTAGTTAATGTGGTATGTGTTGGTAATTTCTTGAATGTCCTCCGTTGTTTATAATTTGAAATGGGATAAATATGGATACCAAAAAATGTATTAATAATCATATTCCATTTATGATTCATCTTTGACTTCATAAAAGATTTTTAACATCCTAACAAAATGACAACTGTAGCAAATAATGTCCAGGAAACACAATGATAACGTGCTGAGAAGAACATGAATTTTCGTCTTAATAAGAAAACAATTCAACTTAACTATGTACTTACTTTACTTATTCCACTGAAATGCATTGAAAAACTTAAAAATATCTCACTACTGCAAAATAAGAAGTACGGATAAATTACTCCATTCATTTGCCACTATGACACTTCTGAATCATTTTCCATATTAAATATACAAACTTCCTTTCGGTAGGTTGTGGAATCACTGACATCTTGATTCATAAACAAAATTTCTCCCCTCTATAAACGATACCTATATTCTCTAGTGACTTCGGAGAGGTATCGATTACGAATACCTTCACAAGATAAAACAATAAACATGGCCTGGTACTGATGACAATCTACCAAAGAAAATGTATACAACCAAGACCGTTAAAAAATCACTCAACTATTTTCATGAGGAGTTCAATTTATATGAAGGTACAAACAAATCTGAAGGGGAATAAACTTTCAATTTTCACGTGGAGTGGTATTTGTAAAAATTATATCCTCGAATATGCATCGATATAAAAGCAAAATTGAATCAATTGTATTACCTGGATAGACAAGAAATTTCAACAAGAACAATTATTAAAGACACAATGAAGTCTATCGTGCCTTGACTCGAGACAGCAGAACATCACCAGTACGGCGCGTATTCTTTTTGGTAATATTGGAATTCAGAATAACGTTTCCATTCGAATTGAAAATGTGTTATTTCAATAAGTATCGATTAAGATCTTGAGATTTCTGGGTATCACATATAAATTGTTGGTATTCAAGGTGAATTTGAATAGGAGGATAGTTGTGTTATTTTTGTGAAGTTATATGAATCAGTGAAGTGTCCTTGTATTTGTAATACCAAATTAAACTTGAGAATATCTATAGTAGAAGCATAAATGCAAAGTTTGCGAATAGTCACAATTATATTTGAATCTAGGACTTGAGAGCTACGTATAATTCAAGAATATCTACATGGTAATTTCATGGATATCAGTTTCATCGATGTTGTGAACAAGCGTTTTATAGTTGTTAAACTGGTGGCCAAGTTTTCAATTTTTTCCATCATTTTATCGGTTTGAACAAATTAATCATCCCAAATGGCATGTGGTGGACCTATTTTAGATTGTTTTCCATATTTAATCTCCAAAACTTCTACGATATCCAATTGGTGACTGAGATGTTTCGACAAGAAATTCATGGCTTGCATTTATATATTTCTAGTTGAAAACTTGCTTTCTATTGCAGTCATTGATGAAGATTCAGTTGTGAAGATTAAATCTCTTCAGGGATTTCAGATTTTCGTTTCTATGTTCCTTATATAAAACTGGTTTTATTTTCTGATGAAATTGCTTCAAGTGTTCACTTAACCCAGTCTTCTCTGGATTTTTTCAATTTTCGTTTCATTCCTTTTTCGTGGAACACCTGAGACAAATTTTTGATACTATGGGTTTCTTTTTGGGCCAACTGGGTTCTCTTCAGATCTCATGATATTTCACAACTTGGAATTCTGCCAGTAGGCCTTAGATTTACTATTGGCAGTAGAATTTGTCTTCGCTTCATGAGTTTTTCTTTTCAGTTTGGTGTTTTGCCTGGTTATACATCCAAAGTAAACAAGTTCTTTACTGTCTCAGAATGTCCGACTTACCTTCTTGACAACTAGACCTCTTAGACTAGAAAGACTAGATTCGTTCAAACATAACACATGAGCTGACAAGTCCCGGACCTGAGACAGAAAATGCATTTTTTTTGTTTAAAATTAGCTTTCTGTATCTGTAGAGGGTGAGTGTAGGTCCACAGCACTTCGGCCATATATGACCCATTGTAAATCCTCCCACCGAATACGGTGGATGTGAGCGAAACATGTCGTGATATATATTTTCAAATAAAGTTTGTGGAGATCAAATGGTTAGGTGTAGTTTATGAAATTACTACGGATCCTCATCAAGTAACGGCCGAATCAATCAGAAAAAAAAGAGTGAATTTCAATTTATCACCTTGAGTGTTGATAATTTTAATGCTCCTCACTCGCTCGTAGTACAATAAATAACGAACTTATGAGTATCATGAAATTTCAACAGCTTTCTTTTGAAAATTAGTACTTATTAAGCGGTGAATGCGATAAGAGTGGTGCCATCTATATGTTAGGCCCAAGACTTTTCAGACCAGGTAAATATTGTCGTTATGTAGGACACAACAACCAAAGGAAAAACAATAAACGAATACAAAAATACTCTACGTAGTGTAAGTATTTAACAACAAAAAATTAACATGTAGCAAAGATAACATACAAACGATGGCTTTTCGATATCATTAAACAGTTGCTGCTCATAAGGGCTTTTGTATACATATGCGGGTACGTGATGGAATTGATTAACATAACGCAGGCTTATCGGCTAATTCATCGGCATGGTTCAATCAGAGCGAAATACTCATTTAGCGGTAGTTGTTATTTTGGTCGAACATTATGTTCATGTTGGAGCAGAACCAATTTAAAACAGATTTGATTTTGAAATGGAATGAACAAAAACAATAATTCAAGTTATTAGAGAAATATTTATTAGTGGAATTTGAAAGAGAATACGAACAAATATTCATTAGTCAGTTCAAATCTATTTGGACAAGGAAACAAATTAATAAGACCAGAGTCAGAGTCATCACTTTGTGAAAAGCTAATTTTGACAATGTACACACATCGGAAAAGTGTAGGGATATTTTTAAAAATGGCAATAATTTTTTTTTTAGATCGCTTTAGGGAAAAAAAAATGACGGATGATTATTAAACGAATGTAACTTACAACAAAATTTATTAAATGGTCAAAAATACTGAGTGCGCATATAAGCAAAATTAAAAAAAAATATGGCTCTTCTTTGGCACCCCGAAAAAAATCATAATACAAAAAAAATTGGAATCAGTACAAAGTATGGCCTCCACGCTGGTTTATTACGGCCCTACATCTAAGGCCGAAAACCTACAGTTTGTAAAAAACTTGATAAAAGATTAGTTACCGTTTTTGCAGGCTTTGTTCAACCCATAGAAATTTACAGGGTGGTCGATTGTAACAATTTAATCGAAATTAAACGACCTCATGCATTTATTTTTATGATATTTAGTATGTTATAAAAATATCCCTAGCCTTTTCCGATGTGTGTATTTTGCTATCTTGAACTTTTGAATGTGATTGAAAATTGTATTCCATTAGAACTGATTCTACTAACAACCTGATACAAGACAGTGAAGTTTCAAAATGAAAATGTCTTCTCAATGCTTTTATACAGAGTGTCTCATAAGTCATGGTCCAAACTGAAGTAGGAGATAGGGGTCCGATTCCTAACTGTTTTCGACTACTCATTTCTTTGGATTTTCACAACAAACCTAGTTTTAGTTATCAAAAAATATTGTTGAATATCCAAGGATATATTAAGGATATTTTTAGAAATAGGAGAATTTTTGGTCTTTCATTTGCATGATGAAAAAAAAAATCAGGTTTCAGAAAATCTGGGAGCTTTATTGAATTGGTGAGTTTTTCAAATTTCATTCCTTTATAACTTTTTTATTGATTGACGCATTTCAACGTAATTTACATGTTACCCATTTGAAAATGTCACAAATCCAGTAAAATTGTTACCAATATTCTAGATTCATATTAGTATGTCTGAACTTGTGTAGACTTGCTGTGTATCTTTGAATTTGTGTGGAGTTGCAACCAACATAAATGCAGCAAGGCTAATTTCATGAGCGATTTCTGAATAGAAACAGTTATCCTGATCATATAATTTTTATTAGCGTATACATTGCATTACCAGAAAGTCCTGGACGATCACATTGGACAGGACAACCTCAAGTTCATGACATACCATATCTGCCGTGAACAACAAACTATCAACAAAGAGTTATTATTTTGTAGAGAAATGATAAGCAGAATCAGAGTTGATCCAAAGTGTTTAAATTTGATTTCATGAACGGATGAATGAAGGCGCACAAAAATATTCAACATACACCATTTACACTCATCTAAGATTTTTACAAAACGATCTGCCAGCTTTGCTAAAAGAAGTACCTTTAAACTTGTGGAGAAAGTTTCCATTAGATGGTGTTCCATTTGATGGTGTTCAATTAGATGGTGCTTTGCCACATTTTGTTCGCCCTCTTGATTCATATGATAGTCTGGCAACATTCCGAAATCTCCAGGCGATGTACCTATTAGAGCTGAAAGACATTCTGAGCCTTCAATGTAAATGTTTGTTGAATTGCAATATTATGTAAGTTCAAGTTGAAGAGGGTATATTTTTAGCAGAGATTAATTTTTGGACAAGACACGTTTTGGCTATCTAGTATTTCTCTTCTCTAGATCCTCATTAAAAGCATGGCATTCTCATCAACCTAATTGAATTGCTTCAAATACGTGAGTAACAAAACGTTTTGAATATAGTGAAATATGAATTTGCTACAAATTGGAAAGAAAATTTTCACCCCGCAGAGATTCTCCGTCGATAAAATTAGAAACCAAATACTAATCATCAAATCACCTGTAAGACAAATTAAACTTGAAATGATACCTGAGAAGAAACCATATAATAATCACTTCAGACAGATGTTTTGCTTACTGTACGTTAAACCACTAGAAGTTATCTTTCAAGCTCCCAAATACATAGCAACATTCATGCTTCCTTCATGACTTCCGTTATCAATTCAAATCAGTTCTATCTTGCATAATAATTCGCACGAAAATTGCAAAAAATTTAACGAGAGTCTGCAGGGACGAATTCTAAGCCGGCGCTCCATATTTTTCCTACGTTCTCAGAAAACACAAAGAACGAAAATTTTAAATTCCCATTCTCGTTAGAACGTGACCGGCTTTCCTATCGACTTACGTATAAAGTTAACATTCTAAGTGAAGGGGTTGCACAGATGGGAATTGAACGGCAACATACTTCAAAAACAAAAGCACGAAAACAAAGTCCTTATCGGAGGTAAGAAGATGGAAAAGACAGTGGCGTAGGAGAGATATGTTTCCTCCTTTGAAGTTTAGCACGTTCATCTAGAGATTTCGGTCAAAAACTACTTCACAAACAGTTACAATTTGATAGTAAAAATATTGCTCACAAAGAACTAACGAGGATTGACTGTGTTTGTTAATTGACACCGATTGGAAGATTTTCGAATGTTCCTATCAAAATGTTCTGAAAATGAACTGCGGTTGTATATCGTACACTTCAAATGTTATGTATTCCCTCATGAACTATAGAGCCATCATATCAGATGATCTAGTGGGCTCTTCCAAGAAACCACAGCCGCTTGTCTATAAGTTTGGATAATTGACAAAACCTACTGAATTTTCAAACTGATGGATGAGAAAGATGAGGTTGCTTTGAAATTAGCCACATTACAATTGTTCAAACTGGTGGATAGGCAAATGTGCTCCCTTAGAATGACCAGCTAGAGAAAAACTTTGAACCACAAAAAAGTGTAATAATGACCGGAGTAGATCCACAATCAATGAGATTCGTTACAAAAATGTACAAAAATTATCAAACAACGAACAGTTTTCCATTTGTATCACTCAAAAATAGAAATATTCTGGTAGGTATTTTATTTCCAATTGCCTAAAATGGATTAATATCAGCTTCCATATATTTTGTAAAAGAAATCTAAAAAGATGTAATATTACAATTATTTCCAAATGAAAATTCAGATGGTATTTTCATGGAATAGAAATGGAAAATGTAATATTTTACTCGTTATCAGAGTAAAACTTTAAGATTACTGACAAAAAAAATCGGTCAGTGAAACTTTTCACTTGAATAATAGCATCAAATGAACGATTCATTCTTCAGACTGCTCAGACGGTGAAGTAATTGATTGAGAAATGTGACCAATCGATATAGAATCGAATGGAACATATCAGATATTTGGAAATTGACAAAAATGTTCATTTCATTGTTTTATGTTGAGAAACATGGATGAATAATGAACAAACGAGGGAGCTGTATCGGAATAATTCAGGCTAGCTTGTGAAGTTATCCCAGATTTTTTCAAATAGAATTTCATCATATATGGAAAGATGGCCAAACACAATTCTGCCATGGACTAACGTGGTCATTCGACTGATAATCTTTGATTTCTACCGATTTTTTTTGACCAACTCCACAAACTCATATACACCTTCATGGAAAATCAATATTTGCTATCGGTCACTCTATAGTAGATGAACTCCTCTTTCTATGGTCATCTCTAAATAAGGGACGTCTCTGGCACAAGATAGTCGAGATTTCGTTTGTGAAGCAGCACAAATATTTTGGGAATATTCAAATAAATTGGTAGCAACTCCTGACAAAATTTATATTCAAATAAGACGCGAAGGGATGTACCTAGTTTATCATATATTCTAAACAGTACAAAGGGAGAGACGTAAGATCAACATTTTCGAAAGATATAGTCTGATGAGTTTTTTCAGACTGAAATCATATCAGAGAATTGGGATTAAATTCAAGACCTATTTGCTCATGAATTGAATGGACTTCTGGATACATTTTTTGTTCTTCAATAACCTTCATAACTAATAGAAGAAGCTTTTCACTGAATGCTGTTTCTCATTGGTTCATAAATAAGTGATCATTATGGGTTAAAAAAATTGGGATAGATTTTTCAATAAACCACAATGCTTTACAAATCATTCCGCAATTATACTCCTATATAATTCACCACTTGGATGCCACTTGACTTTTGTCTAACTGAGGAAAGTTCAACTGTCACACACTGTCATACTACCTACTCGTATATTGTTCACTCGACATATCCGACATAGTCCAATTCTATCAAATTCATGGGACAAGAGGATCTATTTGCACAGATAGTCGTCAAGCCATTTTAGAGGAAATAAAATGAAGCTAAATGAATGGTAGTGTTTTTGTAGGAGTTATTGATTAACAATATCTGAATTCTCACTAAATTGCCAAGAGTGTGAATATGCGGCTCTCACATATTCACACTCCATCAAATAAACCCAGCTTCTTAACGATGCCGATAAGTTTGTATGGTGAGTGGTCTTTCAGGTCAGATGGTAAAAGTACGGCTCTGCCGAATTCTAAAAACCTGATTCGGTACCCAGCGGGGCAGGCACAAAGTATGTGCTATGCTGTCTCATCATTTTCGTAACAGAGGCGACACACATCGCCCTGCGACAGTCCGAAGTCTCTGCATAATATGATGATTCAAATGACAGTGACTTGTAAGATGGCCTGTTAGAGTTCGTAGTTCATCCCTACTATAGTCCAATAACTGTTTGGTATCAAGTTTCGAAGGCTGAATAAACGCTTTGGAGTGAGCCAATCCTGGAAGATTCTGCCAAAAGTCCATAAATCTTCTTGTCATCCAAGTGTTCAGTGTTTGTTTGGCAAAATCTGAAGCGATGCCAATGACAGGTTTTAGTCCAACGAAAGCTCTTGCAGAGCCCTCCCTTGCAAGGAAACAGGTTTCTTGGTTGTTCACTACCAAATTGGACATTTCCTAGAGCCTAAAATAATGCCTAGAACGATGCCAATGTGATGTTCTAATCCAAATGAAGCTTTTGCAGCGCACTTCCTTGCAAAGGAGCTGACATTGCTCGGTCAAAGCCAAGTGCTTCTAGAGCTGTCTAAAAAAACCATAGAAAAAATCAACCAGTAGATCCACTCCCACTACTTTCATCCATAAATTCACAAAGTTCTCGGTGACCTCGTAACGAAGAGCGGAGCCAATTTCGTACTTTTACCATAGCCGTGCGCTCATATAAAAACGAAATTTAGTGCTATTATAGAATATTTTGTGGTAAATTACTTATAACCAACTACAAAAACTAAAAACAATAATAACAACAGCGAATAAACTAAACACTATATCAGTTTCCGACTGTTCATTATAACCGATCCGTTTTTCGTGGTACCGTCAAATCCTTCGATACTACAGCACTGAACGCGTTGGATGAGAATCTCATCCTAAAGGTGGCCCTAAACGATCAATTTGATCAAACGATTGAGTCAATTGATTGACGCGCGCTTCAATCAACTACAATGAGCCCTTCAATCTTTTGATAAAAACCTTCTTCTCACCAGAAATGGGACCAGTACACACTTGTTGTTCATTCACTGCTGGTTAATTTCGGTGAGCAATGGTTTCGAACACGGATTTGGCCTTCCTCTCCTTCACATTGGTTGCCCTCAAACGGAAAAAACAACTGAAAAAAAACGACGGTGGTCGAAGGAGTGGTACATGGTGATGATGCAGTTTTCTTGTTCCTGTTGTAATAGTCCTTGCTCTTCACTTTCCATAATTCAGGAAAATCGCGATATAATTCATTCAACAGGTTAATGAATTCCCGCTCAGAGTTTTCGGTAAGCTCACTTTCCATAGCGGACGCCATGGTTCCTACCTAGTGACTGACCGCAATGCGTCAACCGCTTGAGTCATTCAAACTTTCTATCAATCACCATCAAGCCTCGCTTCAAGCGTCAAACAGGTTCCTACACGGTCAATCACGCCTGAGTCAATCGATTGACTCAAGCTTTTGATCAAAATAATTGACCGTCTAGGGCCTCCTTGAGAGCGGTTGAATGTTCCCGGCAATTTGGTAATCACGTGGTAAGATAGCCTACTGGTTGTATTATTCTACTGTGCCTGAATAATTGGACACTTGTTTTATGCAAATGTGATGCACTGTATCACAGGAGGCAAATATAACTCTTGGTCAGCCAGAGTTATGTGCAGAAGAATGTAGTGACTAACTGAGAACCTGTACAAGTTAATATAGGAAACAAGAATGTTGGCATGGGGTTCATGGAAAATGAGAGGAACAATGAATAAAATTTTAGGAGACTCCGTGAATCTCGAGACTTTCTTACGTTGAATAATTCAAGATATATTTTTAATTCATCCTGTATAATACAAAACAATTCGTCCGAATTTCCTTTCACGATTATGATTTCTGCCGAGGCAGAAATTCTGCCATATTAACGGCATTGGTATTCTTTCCGGATTGTTGGCCAGATAAAAAAAATCACGAACGTTCTCCGGCAAGTCGATGTGATCCGGGAAGAAGAAGTTAATCAACCGAAAGATATGGAAGGAATAGTAATGGCATCCGGGCGCGAAGAACTTCTCTAATAATTAACCCCCCGAGCGACGAAAACCTCTATCAGAGGTAACTTCTATGCCATCCACGAAATATTATTAAAGTTGAGCGTGCGAGTGCAGTCATATTTTCCGTCTGATGATCGCGATTCTTGGGAAATGCAATATTCGCTACTTTTATATTTTCGCAAATCTACGCCGCTTCCGCCAGATGGAGTGAACGTTCTTCCGGGAACGGGAATTCTCCACTAAAATATGTAGGTTTTTTTTTATTTTGAATATTTTGCTGCAGGGGGTTTATGGTTCTTCCATATTGATGTTATGTAACACATACATTCGCGAACTATTTCTATGACATGCAATTTTCACAACGTACCATATTTTCATATTTTATTCCGTCCTATATTCAACGCTATTCTCAGTCTCAGTCGAGATGAACATTTATTTCTAAGCCAGCAACGTTGTATGCTAGATATATGGTTCGTTCTACACTTCCCACTTTTTTGAATAAAGATGGAGAAGGGAAAAGCTAATCCTTTTTCAAAAAAACAAACAGTATAATTGAATGTTCATATAAAAGTAGAACATAGTTGCTTCTTTTGTGTAATTGAATGTTCATGTGAAAGTAGTAATTTAAGAATGAAAAGTCGAGCTAAGGACCAACGAGGCCTTACCTTTTTACGTATGATTCCTCACCTTTTAACGTGTGATTCTGAAAGTAACATACATTTACGTTAAAAAGTTTATGTTGAAATTAATTGCTTTCTTGGTTCCTCTGGAAGTATTCCCACAGTTTCCTGTGGCAGATGAAAAATAAGAGTCGTTTAATTTTTCAATGATAATCAATTCAAAAGAAAAAGGTATTCAGTACAATTTTTCTTGTGTTGCTCCGAACGATCGGTATCAAATTGTTCTTGCAAGGATGTCTAGAACTATAGATTCTTCAATTTCCATATCAATCATAGGCATTAAAAATATAAACCCATAGTTTGAATATTTGTCTGAACTTTGCCTGCTACGAGTGTTCAAATTGTTCTCACATAATACTAATTTTTCCGATTTGCTGAAATAATTAAAAATATTGAAATAGTCACAATTGTTGAACCAAACGAAATTTAATAGCAGTGTTTCATTGGCATTCAAATACACGCATTATTTGAATAACGTCAAATGCATTTGAGTGCATTAATTTCAACAATGAACTGTGTAGTCATCGAATCAGAATCGTCTGCGCTTCATTATACAGAGTGGGCCATCGAAAACTTGACATGGAGGTTTTGGGTGCTAATCTTGCAAATCCCCATTTATAGCGTCGTCACTTCCATCCCGGAGCAGAGGGGTGAACAACCCTTGGAATTTTAATAGGGAACTGGGGGCGAGTCGCACATCGTTTGAAAGATCTTTTTTTGATTTGGACGAACCATATTAAATTTAGAATAGAAGTTATTTACTTTATTCTCATGTTAGCATATGCTCCAAATGGGCCCCTCCAGATTCCATGCCATAATAGATATTCTGCTGGAAATGTAGAGCATTTCTGCAGTGATTTGGCGACATTCATTTGTGATTCGTTGTCGTAAATCTTCGAGTGACGCAGGAGTACAGTGAATTCTCTTTTCAAATGACCCCACAGAAAGAAATCAAAAGGCAAAAGGTCTGGTGATCGTGGTGGCCATTTGATAGTGCCCCGGCTTCCAATCCAGTGATCCGGAATAGTCTGATCTACATACTGCCGAACAGGCAGAGCATAGTGCGGAGGAGCCCCATCTTGTTGAAATATTAACAGATCCTCCCGATAATTGTGGTCATTTTCAATAATATCAGTGAGAAGGGGATCAATAATACCTTCCAGAAGCTCCAAATACATTTTTCAGGTTAAATTGAGTTCTAAAAACAATGGGCCAAAAATACGGTCACCGAAAATTCCAGCCCATACATTTAATTTTTGTTGACGTTGAGTATGCATTTCATGAAAAATGTGAAGATTTGAATCAGCCCAATAGCGACAATTATGGCGATTAACTGTGCCATTTAGATTCATTCATCACCGAAGCGAATCAAAAAACAAAATGTGGATTTTTCCACCGCTCGTTCACTAACCAACCCACAAAATTGCAAGAGTCAATCGAAATCATATGCATTCAGTTCTTGCATTAATTTAATCTTGTAAGGATGCATTTTGTGGGTTTTTTAAATACGCCGAATGCTAGTTCGTGACACCACGGAAACAAATGCTAACTTTCTTGTGCTCAAAATATGGTCAAGCTCAACATGGCCTCATTTGTTACTGGTCGTTCTATTTGCCGTTTTTTATTTGCTACAGATCCAGCTGCGCGAAATTTTGCAATTAAATCGAAAACGTACTATCGCGACACATTTTTTCCATGTTGTTGATTGAACAGTCTATTCATAGTATAGTTCAATCAACTCACCCTCTCTGCAGTTGTATAAACCGTTGTTTCTTTAGCAACGCTTAACGGCACTCAATACTAATAATAATGCAGATATCACTTTTAACAAAAAAAGGAGAAATAGAAACAGCATTTTTAACCATTTCTCAATTGTAATAGTCCTCTTATCAGAGAAGAACTGAAAAATTAACCAAAAAAGTAGCGTAAGAAACAAATGAAAGAGTTCCAAAGACATTCTAACTAAGCAGTGGCATACAACACTTTGTTGCTATTAACAATATTGAAAAAGTTAATTATCGGAAATAACTCTTTTGAATACGTCCAAGATTAAAAAAATTTACACCATTGTTTAGAGAATTCCAAGATTTTTCAAACTATGTGTGACTCGCCCCCTATTCCCTATTGAAATTCCAAGGGTTGTACACCCAGGCGCTCCGGGGTTGAAGTAACGACGCTGTAAATGGGGAAAAACTGTCCTCCTCCCAATAAAAATCGATCTGAATGAGCGTTTTTCCGGATTTGCAAGATTAGTACCCAAAAGCTCCATCTCAAGTTTTCGATGGCCCACCCTGTATATGAAAAATAATCAATCCTACACTGAATAACAGTTCTGTGGGAAAGTTTTAATAATTGTTCCACCGATGCAATAAATCATTCAACTAAACATTCGTAATTCGTATCAGTTAGTGTAACCATTTTAAAAATTCACATCAATGACAATATCTTGGTCTTTTGAAATATCAAGGCTATAACAAGCCGATTTTCAAGTCAATCAAATATCTGAAGATTGGTTTGCCAAAAAAGTTTCGAATTTTTTTTCCGGGAAGAGGTATTTTGGGAGAGATGATAAACGTAATTTAATTCACATTACCACCTCGAACATTGATATATTTGAAAAGCGATAAAACATAAGTAGCCATATCAGCATATAACTACGAAATTAATAACTTTTTCTCTATAGAGTTCTATATGGAATTTTTTTTTGTGAACTTTTCCTGATCTGCTTTCGTCACGAATCCAGAAATAATCTGTATGAACACATTTGAGACTGAAGGTATCTATCAAAACATACCCTTGGTTTCTGCAACTAACAATACACACCAAACACAAGTCTCAAGGTCACTTTGTTTGTTTGGATACGTTTCTACACCATCACCTCCATTAGCTTAAATTCATCGAAGAAAATGTATGTCGTGAACATCCAGTGTTTTCAAGTTCATTCAACTATTTCATTCATTCGGTTTTCGTTCGATATCTCAATTTATATTCAATCAACGCATCAATCTGTGATTATTCCGTTTTTACCATAAAATCGGGAACTTACGCGTGTGTTCGCATCTTAATTCAAACGGAACACTGACATAATGCGTAATCGCGAAAAGTTATTGCGATTATCCACTGAATTGATGAGTGAGCTATCAACTTAACTTAAGCAATTTACATTATTCATTATAAATATTTAATGAAATGCGAATATACCCAGCTGTTGTTTAAAAATTACATTGGAGAAATCCACTCCATTAACCTGTTTCGAGAAAGTAATATTTGAATACTAAATTACGGCATAACATGCTGAAATATTCAAATGATCCAAATTATTATCACATTATTTCAAGAATTTTGATGAGCATAGAACAACGGTTTATTCGAAAATAAGGGCTAGCTAGTATCATTTTGATATTACAGATGTGAATACTGTATGAGCCATAGTGAAATATAAAGAAATTCGTCTCGTTTTGAATGATTTTTTTGCAAGAGTATATATGGCTACTGTGGAATAAATAGAACTCTCTGAAACTGTACCTCACGTAAACAAAACATTTCAGTTGACCCCAAATAAATCTAAATAATTAATATCGGAACGTCTAGGTGGCTGTAGTTGTGCCCCTAGGCGCCGAATCCAAAGTTGAATGAACATAAATTGCATTCAACTACCTCTGTAAAGGTATGGCAGCACGATATTATATGAGAATATTGAATGAAGAACTACATTCCGTATCTCACCAACTATCACTGCACACAAATATACAATACTTAATTATCATATTTGGCAAATCCAGACAAGGCTGTCACATTTCTGAAACAGGAGCTGAATCACCAGGAATGAAACATTTGAATTGGTCTATAATCAAACAGAATAATCCTCATATCGACTCCTCTCACAAGGGTATCAACAAAAAAATGAAAGATTTGTCCAGCAGAGAAAATTTTTTCAGTATCGGTTGACTGTAAGGAAAATTAAGATAAAAGTCACTTCAAGTGGGTATCGAGTCTTTAAATTTAAACTTTAGAAGTGAGATATTTCAGACAAAATAATTCGAGATCAAATATCAGGTGGGTACAACCTAATTGATTCAAATATGTAATTCAAAGAAGTCATATGTAACAAATTTGTGAATGAACCATAAGAAAGTAAGGCCTGCATGGATAAATTGAGTATGGGTACTAATTCAAATACTACAAAACTGCTTGTCAATCCAGATCCTTCTTCGGTAGCTAAAGCTATTAATCAAAACTTTACAAAATCCACAATTCCACCACTGACACAAGCGGATGGTTCGATTGAAACAACAGCCATAGGAAAAGCAAATTAGTCTTTTATTTTAAAAATAACCGCATCAACCGCGAAGAGTTATTAGCGGAGGAACAATTAGGTATAATTATATTTTATGTAATCTGTTTTACCGTAATATATGAATAGATTTCAAAAAGGTTACTGAAGAGTTCAAGTTCACCACGTCTAGGGCAGAATTGAGATCACTGGGGAAGTCTTGCTTCTTGTATTTCACATTCAAAAACTGGGCACTCCAGGATAATGTGTTTCACACCACAAATATCACACTCCGCAGAATATTCTTTCTTCATAAGGTGTTGGTGTGTTAGTCTTGTGTGTCCGATTCTGTGGCGAGTAAGAATGACTTGATGTATTCGTTGGGCTGATTGGTAGTTCTGGAAGCGCATGCCAGGATTTATCTCACGTAATTTATTTACATCTTTCTTTCCAAGTGTTTGTTATTGGTTTCTTTATGATTTTGAAGTAATCTGAGTGGAAAAAGCCGTAAACCAGCACATCCTCAAATATTTGGAAGGCTTCAACATCTTGAGAGATCATCAATATGGCTTTCTGAAACAAAGATCAACAGGCGACCTTCTATCGTATGTCACCCATATTTGGAATAACGCAATCGAGAAAGCTGTAGCGCTTGATATTTCTAAAACGTTTGACCGTGTGTGTCATGACGATTTTCTGGCCAAACTTCGAAGGTAGGGCTTGTCGGATAATTTTTGTGTATGGCTCTTCAGCTTCCTGAAACAACGTTCCCCGCAAGTGGCTATCGACGGATATCCCTCGAATACTTTTACCATCAACGCTGGTGTTCCCCAGGGATCTATATCGCCTCCGAGCTTATTTTTATTGTATATCAACGATTTATTGTAAAAAACAAAGAATCCTATATGTTGCTTTGCTGACGAAAGCACACTTGTCTCATTACATTTGGATTCTATGACATCGACATTATCAGATAGTTTCGAATTATTCACTTAGAAAATTTTTCGTTTTGTTTATGAACAAATTGAATAATGTGAAAGTGTAGAAGTCTAGAAGTCGTTTTCAGATATCATCATTAGCTAAATTTCAATTACTGAAACGAAATAATGATAATATTTATAAATGATTTCATTCAAAGGTTATTCAGTTCAAGAGATACTAACCCAACCTAACAAATGGTAGAATCGTGGCAGAAATTGCCCTTCCAACCAGTAGATTTTTCGCTTTTTTTGAATATTCAATTGAGTTGTGCAATGGAAAAATATGATGAAATTGAAATATTCACTTGAAGAAGATGCTCATTTTCAGATAACGAAAATTCAGTAAAGAATCTAGGAACACATTTTGTTGAACAAAAAAGTAATCTTTATCAACAAAGGGTTATGAGAAGAATTTAATTGGGAACGTATCCAAGTAAGGTCGGTCGGTACCGGGCGGTTCGACGTGGGTGCTTTGTTCACCCACTCAAATCGACCGCTGTATTGGTCGGTGGTTCAAGCCCCAGGCCGAGCGATCGATTTTCACTTGCTACCGTCCAACCCGTGTTAAGAATCACACGTTAAAAGGTAAAACCTCGTGAATCCTTAGCTCGCACAAGTTTCGACTTCTGAGAATTGTCGTTCGTAGCTGGTTAACGAAAAAAACATATTTAAAGTAATTCACTTCATTGTAACACTATGACATTGAAATTATCTACCATTTCTAAATAAAATTTCCTCTAATATAGTATTTGTCAAAAAGTATATCGAGTTCACATATATTTCACATAATTCCAGAAGAGTTTGACTCTAGGCGTTATCTAAACTTTTTCAGATTGAATTGAAAAGGGGACATTTTTACAGAGTGTGATTTTTAGGAAAACGCATGTCAGTTTTCCATCTTCAAATAAAAAAATTTGGACAACTTTCAGGGAATAGATGAAAGAAATCAACTACAATTCAAACTTTTTGCAAAAATGTGTTAATCATGCACAGAAGTTTGTTTCAAATACAAAGTGGAAGAAAAAGCCCATTCGTAACAACTACTTTCAAATGAACATTATTGAATTACCTACATAAAAATCACTTCTTTCTATTTAGTTTATACCATAAATATTTTACTTACATGGAACAACACTATCATCTTTAATGGTATACGTCTCAAAAATTCGACTTGAAAACATTTCTCTTCAACTCCTCATCAGCACATTTTTGAACATTTAGAAACAAAAACACACGTTTCTCGTATAAAATTACGACTTCAAGTCACTGCGCTTTTTGCGAACTGAATAAAAAAAACAATTATTTTCGTGTAATTCAATGTTCATATGGAAAGGCAGTTGTTCTATATGAAAGTAGTTGTTTCGGGAGAGCTCTATTTTCCAGTTGATATTTGAAAGAAACTTCTTCCTCGTGATCTACACATGTTTGCAAAGAGTTTATTCTAACTTTATTTTTTCTTCACTTCGAAGTTTCCCACATTTTAATTTTTTTTAGTTACTTCTCTAGATATTGTCAGAATAATCCTCGCCCAGTAAGTTTCCATAACTTATATTTCTAATGTACCAAAACGCTGATATTCATCTTTGTTTGTACCTATATAATATGTATGAAGATCAATCTACAATATCTAAATTCTCATCAAAATGTCAACTTTTGTCAATTGATATAGAAAATTCCTTTGCTTGTTTAGATCCTTAGAATTTATGTCCAATATAATGTGCTTCACTTCGTCACCTTTCTCACTATTTGTAATCAAAAACCAAAGAATAATGGTGAAAATATATAGCCACTCTAAAACTTATCAGATGTCTTTTTGAAAAGCACTCTGCATATAGTCTGTATACATGTCTGATCTGTCTAAAACAGATCGATATCACATCACCCTGTACCAGCTGCAGGCAGAATAATATATACACCAGTTCGGTCATTTTAAGGCCATCTATCGAAAAACCCCTGGACTAATGACGAACCGTTACACAACACTCATACCTGTTGATTTCAGAATATTATGCCATGTAAAAACATCGGCCCAGGCTCCAGCAAGCAGCCCATGCCCTAAATGTTCCTATAAATTATTTGTCTGGGGTCTGGTTGATGTGATACTTGCGGCTGTGTGCTAATAACACGAAATTTTATAGAAGTGCAGAGGTGGTGTTTGAATGATTGCGGTACAACATAATCAGACATATGGACTGCTTGGTTGAAGAAACTTTTCTCATTCAATAAATTGAAGTTTAAAACAACATTGTTCACGATTACAGATTTGTTTGTCTATACAGGGGCAAATGTTTTTGAACTCCAATTACTTGAACTTCAATAGCCCCTTTCGTCATTCAAGTTTTCCTTATTACAATATTTGAAAAGTTCTGACTATTCTCTCAACGAAGTAACTGAAAAATAAAAAATATAACCCTTTCTATTTAAATAAGAGCATATTTTAAATTCAAATGGGAATACCTCGCACTGAAGTGAAGATACCAAAAAATGACCAAACCAGTCCTGAGACAAAAGTCGGAGGGTCAAAATATCAACTTTGATACTCCCTCCCTCTCTTCCATTAGCTCCCACTTCGAATGTTTGACTAGCCATCCTCCAAGTGTGACTATATTTGGAAAGATCTTCAGAAATACTTTTGGTTGATCTAATATTAGCTCGTAGTTAATTGAAAAACCTTTCAAAGTAACAAAAAAAAATAGACGCGGTGTTTTGGAAAAGCGGGACTGATGAGAGCCAAACCATACAATTTGTAACATTCCTGGGAACACATATGTAAAACCTTTTTAGGCAACTGAGGGAAGTACTTACATATTGAAGAGCTGCTTCAAAGTAAGGTTCGGCTGAGAATAATTACAAAGTTACATTTTTGACACTGTTCATATAGAGGTGAATACGAGTATATGGATATATCATAAAGACCTCAGCTGCAAACAATGCACCAAAAAGTCAGAACCCAACCCAAGTTAAGAAGAATACGATAAACATATTTTAACTAGTACAGGAGAATACATTGTTGGAAGATCGGAAAAGAAACAAGAATCACATGAGGTAATATTTCGCAGTATATGCTCAATAAAGCTATCAATTCAGCTTCGCACTCAGGGCACTGAGGAATCCAAAAGTGACATCGAGACTAGACTGAAAATGCTGCGAAGAACTGAAACAAACTGGCAGACCTGATTTGAATAATTCTTTACTGGGTGACAGTTCTTAGGAACGATAAGAAACATAAAGAACACACACGTAAAACATTCATAACCGATTTTGAAAGAGCTGTACATCATCGAAATGATTACCTACATTCTCCAACAAAAAATAGAGCTCATTTGAAATTATTTTCTTACATTCGCGAATGTTTTGCATTTATGTAACAATGAGATGGAGTTCGTGAAGAAATTGAAGAAGTTTTACTGAACTTGTCTAGAAGAAATGAATCAGTATTGCCAAGTTTCGATCTCTCTTTGTTCCACTGAGTGCTGAGTGCTAGCTGGGTTACCTAAATTTCAGATAAACAGCTGTTGATCGATAAAATTTCGCTAACCTACTCATTAATTACAGTTATGCCAATATCCTATCAGTGTTATATTTATCGAATTTTAAACTCCCACTCTTTTCATTTTAGTTTGCTTTCCATGCTACTATTTTGCTGAATGTTACTCTAGAGTCATCCAGAGCTTAGAAATCAAGAACCTGAGCCCTGTCTACGAACATATATGAGAAAAGGAGAGATCTCTCAAACTCTCCTGTGTTCGTCAGAAGTTGTAGTCATCAGTAACGATGAGATGATCTACTTTTCTTTATTCTAGAAGTTTCAAAGTGTGTCCACAATCTCAAATGAAGCCATATAACCTGCAAATCTGAGAAAATATGGAATGGTCCCCGAAATCCAATTCAATAATGAAGACAACATTTGCTTTCAAAGACAATTGTAGAAACAGACTAGTTGAAACCTTAGCTACATGCACTCTCATTTGTCTATTGGTATGTCATAGTAATAATTTCGAAACACGGTACAAGTTTTTCACGATTTGACATGAAATGTCGACAGATGGCAGCAACCGTTCAAGTTTCCGAGTATTCCTAAGACGCCTTCGATCAATACAAGTGTCGCACGTTGTTTTGATGTTGGCCTCCAAAACGAAGAAAGAGACTTTTTAAAATTCATTCCAGCCGGCAAAGAAAAACAAATCGATTGAATATCTTAATTGAAAATGATTTATTGTGAGCGATACTAGTTAATTAAAAAAAGATAAATATTTTCATGGCAACGCTTTGTGGTTTTATCTCAATTCCCATTATTTATCACATCGAAAATGAAAATAATGAAATGTTAACATTGAACCTACGATAACATAGACCTCATAATCATGTACAAGTGTTGAAAAATGATGTAGTTGTTTAAATAACAATGATAAAAATGAAAATTTTCTCTTAAGAATGAAAATACAAAATATGTGATGGAGGTTTATATTGTCTTGTTTTTGAGTTATACTATATATTCCTTATAAACTGTTACTTGATGAAAATAAATCAATACCACAAATCACGATAACTGTGTGCGTGAGCGATGAGTTCAAATGGCGTTAGTATAACCAATTTGCGAGTCTATTTTAACATGTAAAATTTCTACAATAGTTCAATATTTTCAAGATGCATAATACACAGATACAAAAAACAGTAACTTTTTTAATTGAACTTGCATTTCAAACTATTCCACAATGCATTTCATGCAATAGTAATTACAGAACTTGATAGAGTAAATAATGATTAGTTATAGATGAACAGGTAGATTTTGAGTAACATTTACATTATTTACAATAGAATATCAATTCTAGGCAAGCATATGAGCTTCAAGAAAAACAATAAGTGGTTAATAATGATAATGATCAATTAATTCTCAATAAATTACCAATCAAATTCAAATAAACTTTCAAAACGGCTGCTTGAATTATTTTGAATTATTTGACAATGAAAACCTTTGAAAGATATTTCAGATGAATCCAGATGTGAAAAGACTGATATGTTTAACACCCAATCCTTTCCAATAATTTCTGATTGCTTTGTTTTCCGGTCCCTTTCCTATTTAGTTAGTTTTGGCCCCGTAGAAGGTGGTATTAACAAGGTTTCGCCTTCTGACATGCAATTTCTAACTTGGAATGTTATTATTTCTGCCTACATGTTTTTCAATTACAATCAGGTCAAATTCCTAACATAAAAATGTATATAAAACAATTCAACTTACTAAATACTGTAATCTAGGAGACATCGTGATGCTATCACGATGCAATAAAAATACGCACGATGCCATCTTTTCGTTTCTTTATGATATTTACTCAAAGTTTAATTCTGGTAGTGTAGCAGCTGCGATCTTTTGTGATCTTTCTAAGGCGTTTGATTGCGTTGATCATAAGATCTTGCTATGGAAAATTCACCAATACAGCTGCAGAGAAATGACGCTCAAATGGTTTGAATGTTACCTTTCAGGCAAAAAATCAAATAATAAGAACCACAGGGCTTTCAGAAAAAAAAATTGAAATTTTGTGTGGTAATCCACAAGGATCCGTTTTGGGACCCATCTTATTCTTATTAAATGTCAATGACATTGCAAATTTGACCATTTCTGGAAATTTCACTCTTTTCGCTGATGACACGACGATTTTGTGGAACAAAAAAAACTCAAATAAATTACACAATGCAATATCTACTGATATGAAAAAATCTCGGAGTGGTGTGATGCTGATTTGTATCCATCAATATCACTAAAACAAACATTTTATTATTTAGATGTGCTCTTGATGACCTGGCATTTGGTGATAACTTAATGATCAAGAACGGGACTCAATCTAAATTTCTAGGTATTCGCATTGACAACAAGCTCAAATTTATTGAGCATATTAAACATCTTATAAGTAAAATTTGTTCTGAATGTTATGCAGTGAGAGTAACTTCAATAAATTTGGGAATCAAAACTGCCAGAACGGTGTATGGAGGCCCTCGTTGAATCTCACCTACGTTATGGAATACCGTTTTGGGGAGTATGCAATTCATCAGCACTTCTGTCTGTATTAGTACTGCAGAAACGGGCTATCAGGTATATGTGTAAGAATAAACCTCGTGATTCATGCAGACACAAATTCCCTGAACAAAATATTTCAACAGTGATTGCTTTGTTCATTTTTGAAAAAGTTTGCTTCATTTACAAAAATATGTCCCTATTTGAGGCTTCATGCAATTCTTAAAGCACTCGTTCCACCGCGTTGAAATTGCCAATTCCTTTATCAAATTTGGTCAGGAATTCTATTTATTACAATAGGGTTAAGATGTTTAATCACTTGCCCTCAGAAGACTAGCAAATTTGACCAACAAAATATTTAGAATATGAGTTAAAACATTTTTGCAAATGTTTGTTTGGCTGGTGCAATGGGTGTGTTTTATATATATATATATATATATATAAAACACATTATATATATATATATATANTCCGGATTATTCGAAACCCTTTGTGGTGCAGACTGACTCGTCTGGATTCGGAATCGGTGCAGTCCTATCGCAACCTTACCCCGAAGGCGATAAGGTGATTTCCTACCTGAGTAGGTCTCTTACAAAGCAAGAGAGAAATTACTCGACCACCGAGCGGGAATGTCTTGCAGTTCTATGGGCTGTGGAGAAACTTAGACCGTATATTGAAGGAGTGTCTTTCACGGTAGTGACAGACCATCACAGTCTTCTATGGCTTCATAGCCTAAAGGATTATATATATATATATTGAATGAAGCACCTAATTTTTCTCAATATTCAGTATTTTAATGCTAATATAAGTTACAAAAAGGATTTGAAGCTATGTAGTTATATACGAGCGCTTTCGACAGCTGGTCGTAGTGTCATCATTAAGGCTCTACTCAAACTGCAGTAGTCTCAAACTTTATTTTTTTGTAGGTGTTATTAGATTCACATTTTATATTTCTATACTTACATATGTAGGTATGTAGTTTTCACAAGCTTTGTCCACAAGATTTATTCTTAATGACAATAAAGTATATTTTTATATCACAGCCAGTGGAGAAATGAAATTCTTAAAATCAATGTCATCATTCATAAACAGATTATTAAAAGTGGACTCGGAAAACCTTCATTTGTGAAGTTTATTTGGGAAATGAAAAGCTGAAACATTTTGCAAGTATCAAAGTATAAACTTTGTGGTAAATATATGGTCTAAAATTTAAATGCCTCTTCTATTTTTGATAAAATAATGACCTATTTCCATGTGGAGTATTTTCTAATGAATCTTCTAATAATTTCCTTAGATGAAGCTCGCGACCTTTTGGCAAAACGGTGAATTCAACCGAACGACTTTTCATTATCGTTGCAACTACCTATACCTACCTCATTGTTTTCTCGTTGTATGAAACAAACTGCCGTTTCATGCAAATCAGATGCATTATCAAGCGTAAGAACTTAAGATCGGAGTCAAATAAGGGACTAGATAAGTTTATCGATTGAACATTGTCTTCTCCTTGCTACATATAAATAGCTCATTTACCAGCTGGCAATGATGGAAAAGTTTGCTGCCAATAAGGAAATGAACAATTAGCGGAATTTTCGGATATTACTTTGATGTTTTCGAGCATACGTCTACATATAAATTGCTAATTTTGTCTAAATTAATTGCCCGAGGACGCATACAATATCCGGCGTTTTTCATTCTTCATTCGACTTATCTCTAATCTAAAAGTCGAAACAGAAATTAATTTAAAATATAAGGTGATATTTGTTGGTGCTCGTTTTGAGTGTTGCTTTTGAAAAATAGAATAGGTCTATAGAGAAAATTAAACTTTGATTGAGAATTACAAGGAAAGACAATGGTTATATTTTTAACCAACAACGAATAAATATAAGTTATTGACTGATTAAACTCTTCAGAGATTCAATATGTATATGGGAATGGATTTTTTTCTACATTTGCTAGCAAAAACGCCAATAAGCACACGACGTAAAAAGTATGGCCTACTTGATATTTAATTCATACACTGATATCTCTACCAGGATAACATTAACTAATCCTGGATCGATGGTTTACCGTAGCCTATATAGTTACTATTCACCTTATTTCCATTTTCTACTTTCAGTATGTCAAAATGTTTAGTTCTGTCAAAAGTTATCATTATTGTGTAGAAAATGGAGTGTACTCCTCTCGAAGTTGAAGAAAAATCCAGAAATTTATCGCTAGATTTTTCACCACAGATATCCAAATATAAGTATGAGGCAGCATAAGAAAAGTCACAGCAGTGGCGTTGATACATCCACTTTGAAGAATTATCGAATAAATATAAGGAATCCATATACTCTTGTTACAATTTTCGAAGCTTGAACCCACTCAAAACATTGAACATAATAATATTATTGTCGACTAAGTATATGAAATTACAATTTTTCCTCCAGCCAAAATCAGAAACAAAAAAATTGTAACTGAGAAAGACTTTCCGAATTTCTAAATACGGCGCTGGACGAGAAATTCCGAAAAGTAATGCTAATGAACGAAATAAAACCGTAGAATTTTCAGAAGTAGGCTTTAACAATTATTGAATATATGAAGTCAATTCGAATGGCATAAAAACTAAATACCTAATTACCGAACGTCAACAGATTCTTTGTATAGCATAGGCGGAGCGTTATAATTTTTTTGTCTGGTCATTATTTTTATGTGGGAGTTTTATATTGTATTAACTAGTAAATTTATCAGACCCCGATTGATTTCGTATACCTAGACTATACCTACTTGTATTCATCAACTACCTCCCAACTGATTTATGAAAACATATATGATTAGTTGATATTTCGTCTTCTGTAAAGGTTGACTAGTAAGGTTCGACTTATGATGCACTGTTTGGAACCTTTGGTGTAGTAATGAATATTCTTTTAGTAAGGTTCGATAAAAAAATCAAATAAAATAACACGTAAAAACAATTTACTTTAGAGTATGCCAAGGTACTGAAATAGCGTAGACGTAGAAAAATTATAATGTTCACAACGATTGAAAAGCAGTTCCAACACACTGTCACTATTGTGACAGATTGGTGGGACAAACAATAGGAAGCATTTCGGCTTCCACTTCTCCATCTTCAAACAAAAAAATAATCTGTTATAATTCGTTGAAGAATATACTTCTTCAGTTTGCTCTTCATTACATCCAACAAGAGATATCATGATACAGTCTCAAAGATTATTTTTTCTTTTGAAACATCTATATTTATCCACTACACACTCATTGCTGATCATTCTGTAGAGAGCCTGATAAAACTTAATTTCACATGTCATAACTTCAAAGCAGTATTCATTGAAATTTACAGGAAAATCGAAAAAGTAGTTTCGAGTAGGTACTCGTTCTTTCCTTGTAAACAGTTTCGAAAAGAAAATATCCTTTATCCATAATTATCTTCTAGAAAATAATGTGAGGTAAGGTGGATTAGGAAGAGCGATAACATTTTCAAAAGCCAAAAATTATTAAGTTATGGAATAAATAATTGCCAAATCACACACCACAAATAAGATTGAATGTTTCGTATAGGTATATAACAAAGATTTGTATAGGTAGGTATATATATATAAAAAAAGAAAATTGAAGATGATTTCAAGACACGAAAAGGGCCTAAATATTTCTTCGATTATGTCTGCGTCACCGCTTTGCATACAAAAGGTTATTGAAAATACCTCTGTGGCATGAATATGTCAACAAAAAATACCATTTTGAAAAAGGAAGATTATATATATGGTAGGACGGTACCCTGGTGGGTTGACGTGGGTGCATGGTTTGCTTCACTCACTCAATCCACCGCTGTGTGAATCGGTGGTTCGAACCGCAAGGCCGGACAATTGATTTTCACTTCCCATCGTCCTACCCGTGTTAGGAATCACACGTTAAAAGGTAAGACCTCGTTAGTTCTTAGCTCTCACAAGTTTTGACTTTTAGGAGTTTTCGTTCAGGGGGGGGAGCTGATTAACGGAAAAACAGATTTTGAGCTATTATTCATTGAAATTTCGGTGTTTTTGATATTGTCTGTATTGAGTAATTTTTCAATGTAACATTACTTCAATAAAACATTCCATGAGAATTGTTCAACAATTGAATATTTTGCGGTATGCACAAACGATTCATTATTCACTCATAATATAGTTTTCTGTTGACAAACTTTCAATGATGAAATAAGTTAAAAAAATATCTCTCAACTAAGGGGATGATTATATCAATGTTTCATACATGTATGGTGTTCAAACGGCGGGGTGAAATAAAGAATTTTTGGACCCATTTTATTTCTTGCACCATCATTGTATTTTCGTATACCGAGAACGAATCATTTTTATTTCAAACCATTACAAAAACTTTTTTTTCAAATCAAATCGAAAAAATATATTGTGGTTTGTTTTCATCAAATCAAATAGCATTTTTATACCAAATAATGATCGTAAATGAAACTGTTGAGTGGTATTTTTCAAGCAAACAAATTGAATTTCAATCAGCTATTTCATAATTTCAATAATTTGCAACAAATTTTTATTCTTACAGGTTTGTTAGCACAGCAGAAATTTTCAGATTGACAAGATTGGTTCAATTAAACAAAAGTGTCTTTCTTGAGGGTCAATGTTGATAAAAATCTTTTCTCAGATTGCCACTATCAAAGGCTGTTACGATTTGGTATGAACCAATTTAAAATGAAAAGTTTCGTTTATTGGTGGATTCCTTCATACAATTATTTTGTTCATAACGGACAACTGACCATTTTTAGTACCCACTCTTACAATAGATTTGTTCATCAGAGACGACACAAAAATAAATAGACCAATATTCTTTGTATCAAAAACTGGAAGATATATTATTTCTAAATATTTCTATATTACAGGTAGATTATTTGAATTTCGGTGCATATGCCGAGTTTTTGTTACAGTACTGTTTAAATACTAATTTTCAAGGAGCATGAAATCTTATTTCTGTTCAAAAGGTCAATTGAAACTATTGAGGAACAGTTTTTATATTAATCCATAACTTCGTTTTAATCGTTAGTATGATACATTTTTTTCTATACGAATTTTTTCATCATTTCAAAAACGGTCATTGAGAGATCTTGAGAAAGAATTTGATTCTCCCCCTTAATAGTTGCCTTTTTTCTAATTCAGATATACTTATAAGTCCTATCATTTCCGTAATAGCAATTCTGGGATCAGATTCATTTATTCATCAGTTTCTAAATTTGAAATATTATGCTTGTGTCAGCGTTTTTTCTAATCTTCAAACCAGTTCTTATATGCACTATTTGGCATGTCGTTGAGCTATGTCAGCGGTTCGGTTTTAATCTCCACAATCGTCGCAAAACGCCGTCCTTTTATGGGTTTCTTCAATCTTGGGAACAGAAAAAAGTCATAGGGGGCAAATCTGGTGAATATTGTGGCTGAGGCATGATTACGGTGTTGCTTTTGGGCAAAAATTACGAACAAGCAATGGCGAGTTAGTAGGTGCATTATCCTGATGGAAAAGCCATGAATTGTTTTTCCAAAATACCAGATGTTTTATTCGTATTGCTTCTCGTAGTGGCGCATAACTCCTTATTGACGATAAAACTCCTTATTGACCGTACGACCATGTGACAAGAACTCCTGATGCACTACGCAACGGTAATCGAAAAAAACAGTGAGCAAAACCTTGACATTTGATTGAACTTTGCGTGTTTTTTTTGGTCTTGGATCTCTTGAGCTTTCCATTGGGACTACTGGACTTTGATTTCGATGTTATAACCACATACCCATGAGTCGTCACGGGTCATGATCCTTTCAAGCAAATCTGAATTGCCGTTGACGTCATTTAACAATTCCCGAGCGATGCTCATGTGACGGTTTTTTATGTCAATTTTCAGCAATTTTGGAACGAACTTCGCTACCACGCGCTTCACACCCGTAATTTACGAAAAAATTGCATGGTATGAGCCAACCGATACGTCGACATCCTAGGCAACTTCTTTAATAGTGATTCGAAAATTCCCCAAAAAAATTTTCTTCACTTCCTCAAACATTTTCATCATTTGTTGATGTGCTGGAGCGTCCAGGGCGAGCATCCACAGCTTCTCAACCATATTTGAAAAGATTGAACATGTGTTAACATTTTTGTGATTCACAGTACAATCACTGTATGCCACTGTCAATATTTAAAGTACTTTCGAGCACTTAATTCCACTTTTCACACAAAATTTTATGCAAATTCTTTTATCCACCGTCTTCGATAGCGGAAAATAGACAAACATGCAAACCACTTCTAACTTTTATGCCTCCCACCAACAAATTGAAGAAGATAAACAGCTGAAACTATGAACATATCGCTAATCAAATGTACGTAGGTCGCAAAATTGGAACACTCACGTTATTTTTTGAATAGCCCACGTATGTTGTAAAATATGTTGTTATAGTCTAGTCAAAATATGCTTTATTGTCTGAAACTAAAAACTATAAACTATAAAATGATATACAATTTCAAGTAGATACTGAATATATGTATATGTAACAAAATACGACATAAAAAGATACCAGAAACAGTTTCGCATTTAATTAGTACAATACAACACTTTAGGAAAATAGCCAGTAATAATGTATTTTAAAAATTTCAGACACAATCAATCAATCAATTATGCCTTTTTGTCCAAGAAATCTTCATTGACAAAGCTGGTGAAACTTTATGTAGTCAACAATGTTAAAGTTAAAAAAAAAATATTAAAATTATGATATACAGTGAATAATCATTATAGGTTCAAAAAATGTACATATACGAATACAGATAAATAAAACAAAATATAAATCATAACCTACAGATAATAAATAAATAAATCATTACAGATATGTAAACATCAAAAATACTAAGAGTTAAAATACATTATCGTAATATAGTAGGCTTTTTGCAGAAGAACAAATTTTCAATTTTTTTTTAAATTTGCCATTGCCCTATAGCACATTGGAAGGTGGTTGTAATTTTCTTGCTCTCATATATCAAAGAAAATTTTGTAATTTCTGATTTTGAGATTGGCAAGGGTAAATTCCGACTTCCTCTCGTATGGTAACGTTTGTCATTATTTACTGCTGAGTTGGAGTAATAAACAAGGTACAGTAATAATTGTCTGATGAAGAGTGGTTTGCAGTGGTCTTGTGATTTTGTCCTACATATGTGTCTGACAGCCCTGTTTTGTAGAACGAATACTGAATTTAGTAGTTTCTGACTACAAAAACCCCAAAAGGTAATTCAATATCTGAAGTGTGATTCTACCAAGAAAAATACACAGTTCTGGCTGTGGATTGATTGAGTTCGTTAGAACTGCATAACAACCAGATGCTATTTTTTGCAAAGTTTGTTATATGTATTGAAGGGGTTATATTTTTAGGAGTGATTAATTTTTTGGGAAAGAAAGTAGTAGAAAGCCAAAAACTTTCTTTTGTTATATGCTTATCAAATTTATTTTTATAACATTGATAATAGAAATTTCATTTGTCTACTTGAAGACTATCTCTCAACCATTGTATGAACGATGTTCATCAGGTTCTAAAAGAGATATTTCATTTAGGTAAAAGGAAATCACAATGCAGTTGATCAACTTTAACCACACTGAAATATTCATTGAAAAAGTGTTATATCAATGATTTGGTATCAAAATCATTCGTTCTCAGTACACAAATACAAATGCCTATCGTCCACACCTGCTGGAAATCACTTCAAAACGTAAGACCTCATTAATTCTTAACTCGCACAAGTTTCAACTTTCGAGATTTGTACGCAGGGGTTGGTTGGTTACCGGAAAACCACATTTTAAACAGATTTTCAGTTAGATTCCCGCTATTTGAACACCGTACAAAGTTGAAAAATGTTCCACAATTGGAAGTTGATTTATATTCCAAGAAAATGAAATTCTCAAATTGGTCATCCACAAAAAATGTAGAAATTGTCCCGTGTAAGCTTATGCTGAACATTCCTTTGTTAGGTACCTACATCAGTAACATAATGCTTTCACCGAAATTGTTGACTACCAAGTATGACCTATTGTATTTCTTTTTTGTTAGTGAAAGTTAAATAACTGCAACATTGTATAATGTTACGTAACAACGACTATAACGGTACCCGTTTTTATCCGGATTCTACAAGAGACTAAACCCTTTTTTTGTCGATGTTCCACTTTCTAATAGAATTCTCCATAAGCACAAATAAGGGCCTAACGGACTCCGAAATGGATCCCAGACTACCTTCTATTGTGAGGAAGTGAAACGCTTAATAGAATGTCTGAAGGCAACAAAGGTCAGCCATACCCGAAAAGGCGTTACAAAAAATCAAAATGAACGAAACGCCCCAAGACCAACGGCAAGAAGTTTAATGGGAATTTTGGGTGTATGAAAGTTTTATAAACCAAGTGGAATCGATACACATAGAAAAAACATGATTAACTTCACAGATAATATACAGGGCTCTTCAAATTCAAGGCTATGCACTGAGATCTCAAAAACGGTAGGAGATAGAAAGTAGGTTTGATTGTGAGTACTATTGAATAGCAATATATACAGAAAAATCGACTCTAGCACTTCTATTTCCTGAGATATAGAGTGTGGAAAAACCAAATTGAATAAATTCATTATTTCGGTTACTGTACATATTTGAAAACAATCCTGAAACACTTCAAATGTAAATTATAGTTTGACTTTCTTCAACGTAAAAATGCCTGCCCTGCCGTCAACCCCCTTCGAATGACAGGTACAACCTCCAATTTTTTAAATGGAAAGTATAGGTTTGTGATATATCGTTTGAAAGGTCCCTTCATTCTCTATTCAAGTTTATTGCAACAATTAAGATAGAATAAATTAAAATCATGTGGTTACCTATATTTAGTTATGATCATAAGCATTCATTAGAATATTTTTTCCATCACCCCATATATGTTTGTTTCTTCGCGCATATCGTCAAGGGGACTAGCCAAAAAAATATCGAGAAATTAGAGGTGCCAATTTACATGTGGTCCCTCATTCCCATTAACGCAATCAACCTCTTACTTACTATTCGCTGCTGATTAGGCAGATACCCTTTACCCGGAAGCTGGAGAGTAAGAGCAGGTAAGGTAAAAACCTTTGAAGATTTGGTTCGACATTTTGGGGATACATGTGACAACCCAATCAATGGGGAGTATTCCTCCTGACGAAAATCAATTAGTTTTCATAAAAGAGCACTTGAACAAAAAATACTTTAAATACTTGAAAAAGAGGAATGAAATAATGCATTCAACATTCAAAGGGATTCGTTTCTATTTCACCATTTGGCAACATCGGTTATAGCTAATAAAGGACAATGAACCTGTTACCTGTATGAGACAAACAAAGATGACATATTTCAGAGGCGTGCTGTTCTGTTTACTTATGTTCCGAGTTCCGAGACATTCTGAGACATATTGTGCACCTAACCTATCTTCCGCTGTTGCCAATATGTGAATTAGAAACAAATCCCTTTAAAAATTAAAACCCAACATTTGAAACATCAATTTGAATACTTTTCGATGTGAATTTGAAAAACTCATGAATTAAACTCAACTTTATTTTGTTCAAACTTGCATTTGCTGTAATAACCCAAATTGAGGAACATTCCCCATTCCGCAAAACAGACACACGTACAGTGTACCTAATAATACTTCTGGGAATTCTCCAAAAGACGCAAAGAATTGAAGCTAACTTAATAAACACGAAAGATCGTAAGTTCCTAAATTCTTGATATTGGAATTTAGGAAATAACCTGTGAGGAGTTTGATATTAACTATATTGGTCAGATTGAACGAAATACGAATACTCGATTCAAAGAACACACTGCACAATATGTCGAAGACCGAATTGAATTGAACATTGTTTGAAATTGATGAGAACGGTTCATGACATTAGACTTTCGGATACTTTCAGAAGTCTGAACGCGTGTTGCACCAAACTGGTGAAACACGCTTCCAAGAGAGTGTTGCAATCCATATAAATTTATGGAAGCAGTGTTTATGCTGAAGAATATCCAATCCAGTGATGATGGACGGGGAAAATGTATAGTCAATAGCATATTTTTGGACTTTGGAAATGTACTCAAAATGGGATTCCATGAACAAAAGTTCAATAGTCGAAGTCTGTGGGAGTTAATAATCAACGGGGTCATATCTTTTAGCACGAAACTTTTGTTCCTTAACCTGTTAATATTTTCAAATACTAGCCTCTGTTTTTGTGATGAGTTGTTGAAAGGGAATTGTGTTAGAATTCAGTATTCCTCTTTGAGTTTTTTCGAAATCATGAGAAGAATACCTTGTTAAATATCACCTACAAAACTTAATTTTTGTTCTGAACCAGATTGAGAATGTTTTTTTCCGATTCAATGTGTCCCCTTTGTGTTCTTCAACAAGTGGTATACCTACTCTGAAAATTTCATTTATCTTATGACTCAGGGTGAAATGGCAGTTCAACGCTATACAGTATAATCCCGACATAGCTAGTTCTTCATTTAATCAGGTTGAAATGACGGTCGCCATCGTTTTGTAGTAACTTCAAATTCAAGTGAACTTCGTAGTGTCTTAGAATGAGCTTAGCTCGAATCTAACGGGATTAATATATTAACATTCAAATGGACATATGGATTGATGGTCGAGAAAATAAGTTTTTTCAATTTCAAATTGATTCATTTCTTATCATCAGAATAATTAGGGGTAGATTTTATTTTCAGAACTCCACAATTACACATCCCATGACAGCAAATGCTGAGGCCATATAGGAATGAGACTCATGAATAGTGTAAAAGTGATACATTAACCATAAGGTCGTATCCCTTTTATTGACCTGATGAGTTATTTATGAAAAATATTTTCTTAAAAAATAGATCGACATCTAAAAATGAAATCTCTATTATCTTTCCATCTCTGGAACTTTAGATCGTTGAAAATTATACAGAATATATTCCACCTCAGGATTTTTTTTTTTAAATTTGATGTTAATTTTTGATTTTGTATTTCAGTTTGAGTACAATGTATTTCACAGCTAAATTTGAATAAAACTATTTCTCACCACTAGATTATCAAAAAAACTCCAGAAAAAAATCAGTTTTTTCTTGCGATTTTACATAAGTAAGTGTTTTGAAGAGTATTTAACTAAATAATTTGGTGAATATCATAAAATTTTCGATAGGACTTCATTCAACATTAATGAATTGATCAAAATGGTTTTCTGAATTTCGTGGATGTCGATTACTTTTGTTCTGTACTATACTAATTATGACCGATATTGATAATGACATAGAAGATGATAATGTTACATGCATGTTTTATTCCGTATGTATCCCCAAGGATTTGGAACAAGGTGTTTCAAATTTAGTACTCTATATATTAAATAACAATGAAAAGAATGAACAATGAATGATGAAACTAGTTAGTTGTTAGTCTGTTGTACTAATTGTTGACTGTATGGCTTTTTGTAGCTATAGCCTAACCACTTGAAAAGAGATTTATACACACAATTTACAATATTTACTGGCACGTAGTTCTGTTCATGAAAAACATTTTCAACACTTCTACAATGGCCTAAGTCAGTAGAGACAAACTGCTCAACTTTGGCAGACGTTGAGAAGCAACTTTCAAACCGGACCCTTGATTTTTTCAATATTAACACCTCGTAAAAAATTCGAGTAAATGTAGGACTAGTTTTATTTATTTGATGTCAATTGACAAACATTTTGGAAACATTGGGCCTCTAAACTGAATTGACTAAATTATAAAATACGAAACAATTATTGCGAAATGGTAGTGTAGAAGCTGATTTACTATGTCTGAAGCTTGTATCGTTCGGAATTATGGAAGATCTGAAAATGCTATCATCGTTTCCTATAACGAAATTAGCTACAATGTGCTGTTCTTCAGCTATTACAAGACATAATAGCTATTACAAGACATAATATGGCAGTTGGAGTATTATATAGACCTGGTTCTACATCAAAATTTGGCAAATTTTTCAATATTCTAGAGTTAACTTTATCAGAAGTCGTTCCTGACTCTGATGAAATAATATGTGGAGGCGACATTAATATCGATCTCTTGTGTCTTGCTGAAAATAATAAAGAAAAATTTTTAGACTGCATTGATAGCTTCAATTTAAAACAATTATTTGATACGCCAACAAGAATCACTTATGTTACTTCAACTTGACTTGACGTTATTATAGTATCCAATGAAGCAACAGTTAATCACTACGGCTCTCAGGACGCATCTCACTATTATGATTATAATTTAGTGTTCGGCGCAATTCATCATGAAAATTATAGAAAAGAGTAACAGTTTTTCATATAGAAATTTTAAGCGAATCGACAGCGATCATTTGCTGCAGCTGCTGTTACTATCACCCTTTGATGACATTTTGTTTTTTCAGGATGTTAATGACAAGGTTAAATATTTTACTGATTTGATGCTTCTCATATTTGATACTGTTGCGCCTGTAAAAAAAGTAAAAGTGAGAAAGGTTCAACAACCGTGGGTCACTGATAATGTGAAACTGATAATAGGTCTAAGGGATAAAGCTCTTAAAAATTCCAAAAAACTAAGAACGGTACTGATTGGAACTATTATAAAATGCTAAGAAACCAATATCATGATAAAAAATAAAAAAAACATATCTTGATCAGGTTATAAGTGGTAACCATAATAGTAAATTATTGTGAAATAACTTTAAAAATCTTAACATATATTCTCGTAAAAAAATAACTTGCCAGAAAGACTTAATGAACCTATTAAAATCAATAAATGTTTTTTGAGTAATTCCGACCAACATTTTGTACCTAGAAATGAGTTATTGAATTATTATAACAGTAATTAAAAAAATAATATGTCTACTGACAAATTTCGCTTCGAGCCGGAAACAGAAACTATTGTTTACAAATGTATTTTAGAAATAAAAACAAGAGCCATAGGTTCAGATGAAATTAATATAGATATGATACTTCTTTGCTGTCCTATAATACTACCATATCTCACTAATATAATAAATTCATGTTTGCAAAATAATATATTCCCTGAAATGTGGAAAATTTCTAAAATACTGGCTCTTCCTAAAATATCTAATTCAAATACTCTTAACGATCTACGCTCCATTAGTCTGCTACCTACTTGTTCAAAAGTATTGGAAAAAATAATGAGTTTTCAAATCAAATGCTTTTTAAATTCCTTTAATATTTTACCAGTCAATCAGTCGGGATTTCGTAAAGAACACAGCTGTACAACTGCTCTCTTCAAAATAACTGATGATATTTTTCGAAGCTGTAGACAAAGGTAACACGACTGCTTTGATACTTATAGACTTCTCCAAAGCTTTTTATACTATTAGTTATCCAATTTTATTTGCAATTTTGAACTTCATCGGGTTCTCTGAACCTGCTATAAATTTAATTAAAAGCTATGTTAAAGATCGTTCACAGTTTGTAGAAACTTCGAACGGAAAATCAAGCAGTGAATTTATTAAATTTGGAGTGCCCCATGGATTTATACTTGGACCCTTATTATATTGCATATACATTTGTGATCTAGTTTCTGTTTTAAGACATTGTAATTCACACATGTATGCGGATGACACTCAACTATATCTATCATTGAATTTGAACCCTAATGACGTTGAATGAAGATTTAGCTCGTCTTATTTCAGCATCTGAAGCTCATAATCTCAAAATTAATCCAAACAAAACTAATCTGCTTGTTTTTGGTACTAATCGTAGCTTGGTGGAGAGACATATTAATATTTTTATTGGTGATACAGTAATATGTCCCACGAACGTGGCAAAAAATTTAGGTATCGAAATGGACGTGAATTTAAGGTTTACAAAACATGTCACAGAATGTGTTCAAAGAAGTTACATGAGTTTGAAAATGCTTTATCCTCATAGTCATTTATTATCAATAAGTTTGAAAATAAAATTAACAAATGCTCTTGTGTTGAGTCATTTTGCAGATTGTGATGTTGTGTATGGTTCATGCCTGGATAAAAAAGATATTTTAAGAATTGAGAGAGTTCAAAAATCATGTTTTAGGTATATATATATGGTATTAGAAAATATGACAGAATTTCATATAAACTTAAGGAAAGCAATTGGTTGACTATGGAAAATACACGTGTTTTACACTCGGCTACCCTCTTTCATAAAATATTGATTAACAAATGTCCATCATATTTGTATGACAAAATGAGATTTCGTAGCGATGTACACACTCTAAATTTGAGGTTTAAAGGGTTACTTTCTCCGCCGCCCCATCGAACCACTCTACATCGACGATCCTTCAGTTATATTATATATAGTTTGTACAATAATATTCCACAAAAATATAAAGTTAGTAATTTCCTTATTTAAGTACTGTTACAAAAAATATCATATGGCTGCTCAATCAGAATGTCATTGATTTCATAGATTTTATACTTCTGAAAAATTTTCAGTAATAAATTTAACATGGAACCACAAATAAATATTATTATTATTATTATATATAGCACAAACTGTAATCTTTTATGAATTATCGGAAACTGCTAAAGACTGGAACAACCTCAAAAATGAAATTGAATCTTTTGCAATCATTCTACTTTCTAAGATGCTGTTTATGATTACTTCCATCATCGTACTATCGACTGCAGAACTGAGTTTTGAACATGGTTCTCATATTCAGTACATGCAAGAAGCACACGAAGATCAATTACAAAATAACCTGGATAATAAATCATTAAAGCTAGACATGGACTGGAAGTTTCCGATGCAGTCCGAGGTCGAATGATTTGAATACAAAAAAAGAAGTGGGACATTTATGACAAGCTACAAAGTATATGTCCGATTTTTGGTCCTATTTCAATAAAAAAAACTTGTTACTGGGAAGTATTCAACTGTTAGTGATAGTCCTAATGAACGAATCTGTTTGGAACAATTTAATCACCTGTTCATATGAACCTGTACTCGTGTTCCACTGTAAACAAAAATCAAGTCGTTTTTTCTGAAAATATTTGGGAACAGAGGGTTTTTTTTCAGAAGATTAGTAACATCGATGAAAAAAAGGACGCAAAACATTTTGTTTGCAGAAAGCATAGTTCACAAAATTTGAAAAAAAAATTAAATAACGACATTTCAGCTAAAGTCGTGCATCAAATTGAAAAATATTAAATGTATGTCTCACAATATAGGTACACAAATATAGGAATTATTTTAAATTTCCCATTGTAACAATGTACTTATATGATTGCATGATTCCGGAGTATAAATCACTCTAGAAAATGATTAACAACATCATAACGAATTTACATTCGACTTCAACTGAACTCCATTTAGCTTCGCGTGTGACATGTGACAAATACCCAACGAACCCTAATATTTTCGATGCTCAAATTCTGAAACAGATTTGTGCTGGTCCATAAAAACACGATGTTAAACAAAGTGTTGATGTCTTAATAGTACATGGTATGTAGAACAGGTGGTAGAGATATTAAAGGGAATCAATTCGACTTTTGTTGAGAAAAGAATATTGAAACAGAACTAACTATAAAAGAATAAAAGTCACTAAGTAGAAAGTATATCTTCTACGAGAAAAGAATGAAATATGAGGGAATATGAGTAAAAACCAATAATTTATGAAATACGTCACCGTATATGAATGCAACAACCACAATTTTTTTGAAACTATTTTGCATGTAACGAATTTTGTACATGTGTCTGAAAGAAAAACAAAGCTTTGATTGTGCCAACTGCCTATTTTTTCATTATCAGCAATTCTAAGAAGGCATGTGAAATTTGGGAGTTGAGAGAAGACAATGAATCTCTGAATCATCACTTCCTTTATTCTTACAAAGAATCAAATTTCGTTTTAATTACTGTAGTAAAAGGCCACTGGGACCTATATTTCTTCTAGAAAAAAGTTTTCAATTTGTTTCTTCCTTTTTGATTAAAATAATAAAAAAGCCAACTTTCATTTCCGATCTATCCGACAGTAAAATATCATACAAATTAGAATTAGTTCTGTAAGCATTTTCATTTCTATTAAGTGGTTTTGATCTGAACTGGTGGATTATATCAGATGTCATTTTTACTAGAATCAACCACGTTTTAACCAGAATTACAAGAACGATTTGGTGTAATTCTGATTACCTACATAAACAATATAACATAACCTTATTTTTAAAAGGGGAAAGCACACAGAATAAAACTGAAATGTTTTTTAGTAATTCAGTTGTAAAACATTGTTCTGCTTCTTTTAGAGCTCTTTAAATTCATCCACGTGTGAAATGAATCCTCATTTTTTCCCATTAACATTCAATTATACTTGAAATAACTGATTATGGTCAACTAAGACCATTTTATAATTTTCAGCTGCACCATACAAATTTGGATGTCTATTAACATGAACATATGTATTAACATTAACATTATCATCGGAAAAAACACTAATATAAAAAGAAATTACTTGACATTCCACTGGTTCAACACACCGAATCAGTGGAAATAAGAACGAACATTATTTAAAAAATCCAGCGATATTTTTGATGCAATCGCCAGAGAAGGTCAATGTTCTAGCTTATTCCGTTCTTTTGGAGTTTGATAAACCTGGTCAACAACTTGTTTCCGAAGTTTTTCAGAAAGAATGGATACAGTAATATCTACACTGTTATTTAGTATGACATTTTTCAAAAACTGCTTTTCAAAAGAGGAATATTCAATAGTCTAAATAATACTATTGAATGTTACTATAATTTATGCTGGTGTAGAGGATTGATGAATGGGAAATGTCTGTGATTGTCAAGTCAAGAACATTTATTGTGGCATTCATCTGCAACTCAGTGGTAATTTCAATCGAAAAGCGAATGCTACTACAAATTTACCCATCCACCTACCTTTATCAGTAAATAAACTGTGGCGTAGAAAATTATTCATCTGAAAAATGAAAATCAAAACTTCCGAGGTTTTTAATGGTGAAAGACAGAGGAAGTTTTAAATGTCATTTTTCATGATGATCACCTATCACGTAGTAACGGCTTCATCCATCAATTTATATTCATCATCTAGCGGGACGGTAGCCTGATGGGTTGACGTGGATGGTTTGCTTTAACCACTCAATCAACCCCTGTGTGAACCGGTGGTTCGAACCGCAAGGGCGGAACAACGATTTTCACTTCCTATCGTCCAACCCGTCTCAGGAATCATACGTTGAAAGGTAGGACCTTGTTAGTCCTTAGCGCGCATCGGTTTCGACTTCTGAGGGTTGTCATTCGTAGGGGGGCGAGAGATGGTTAACGGAAAAATATATTTTGACAGATTTCAACAGACTTTTTAACAGGTAATACAGTTCATTTTAAGTTATTCATTGTAATGATGGCCAGCAGTCACGATGGGTTATTGTGATAATGTTGTTGATTATTGATAATACTATACAAAATAAATTTCCTGACTTCTTTGATTGACGACTTGTTTATTTTGTGGAAATTCATGTTCATTGAGGATACACTATAAAAACACACTTTTGTCTATTTTCCACGATAGTTCTATATTTGTTGACTAGTTTCGGTTATTACACCATTTTCAAAACTAACGAATTTAGTCTATCGTGGAAAATAGATAAAAATGTGTTTTTATACTATATCCTAACATTTCCTGGACTAGTTTTTCCATCTTACGCTTTAAAGAAAATCCCAATTACGTTTCTTAATACAAATATGACGATGTGAAAATCCAACCAACATGCAACACCTCAACAAATCATGTTTTGACTGTACATTGCCCGAAAATAAACTTCAAAGTGAATGATGACGACAAGATGTGTATTTCTCACGAAACAGCGCATGTTTTACTGCAAAACTGGCTGAATTTCCAAAGTAACCATGTAATAACTACCGGCATTACAACATTTCTCATAACCAGGACGACATTTTATTGGGCTACCGAAACGCGACAGCCAAAAAAACAACTTCATATAAATTTCAAGTGCACATCGGGCAAGTCACACGTGTACGCCCGAATCGCCAATTTCTTCTTCTTCTTCTTCTGCGTACGTGCCTTGCCTCCGGGGCAGGTTAAGAAACTTTTTGGACATTTAGGTTGTATATGGAAGCCGGTTCCTCGGTAGATGCATTACGTATATATTACATTTTGTGCTTGTCCTGTATATTACATGTACCCCGCAAATGGGCCCTCCGGCAGCCATGCTGTCCTTTCTCTATATCGATATGTCGCAGGTAAAGCCTCACTTCTCATAAATAAGATCTAGAGATATCAGATGTGAGGGACAGTGGCGAAGGAAGGGTTTTTCTCACACGGGACAAACGATTATTTCGAATCGAGCATTTTCATAGAGAAGGAGCAAGATACATAAATATCAGATATAAAAGTTTTTGATAACATGCGAGTCGTGAAATTATTGTTTTATTGAAATGTTGCGAAAATCCAAATGAAAAATAAATATTTTCAACAAAATATCATAAAATATCCTATAATACCTATGTGGAATAAATCCGAAAGGAATATCTGGACATCTGACTTGAAATTTTCAGAAATTTTATTGGAAATTTCCAAAGAAACAAATTTTGTGGGAAACTCAATTTTGAAACTTTCAACATACATTTTCTTGAAATTCAACATTCGATACTGAAAATTCGTCTGTGTTGATGGAACAAAATACTAACATTTTCCCAATATTATGAAACCAAACAATATTCCTACGAAAGGAAAAAGATATTTGAGAGCGACATATAAGCATTCATGATCGATTTTTCAAAAAAATCAATTTGAATTATGTTAGTTCTTCATGTAACTAAATATTTCGTTTTATCAAATACCGAACATTAATCAAAATTATATCTAAATTAAACAACATTTTTGGGTTATATTTCATCAGAAATTGGTAAAAAAATACAATGAACTATTGAAGGTTTTTTCGAATCCTGTACATTTTTTCGGTGTCCTTGTTGATATAAAATATTTCAATATACCTAAAATAAAAGAAGTAAAAAAGTTATATATCTATATATACGATTTATTATTATCTCGAAAATTTTGAATAAAATTGCTCCCCATTATTACCAAAATTGAGTGAAAAAATGTCCAAAAGTTGTAGAACTTTCAACACATACTATTTTCTTTGTTTTGAGAAATCTGTCAGTGAAAAAACATTCATTATAATTATATCCAAATTTTTTCAAAATTTCGGGAAATATTTTGTTAGAATTCATGTAAAAATTCAATAAACTATTAAAGATTTTTGCGAACCCTGTAGAAATTTTGTTAGTGCAAAAAACAGTATAAAATGAAGAAAGTTCCAATAAAGTCATATATATACTTATACTCATTCATTAATTTCTCAGAAATTCTGAATACATTTTTTATTGATTATTCACAAAATTGAGTGAAAAAAATCCCCAAAAGTTGTAAAATTTCAACACACATTTTTTTTTTGTTTTGAGAAATCTGTCTGTGAAAGAAATTATGGTACAATTTTGTTCCACTTTTGCAATTACGTTTTCAAAATGAATAATTCAAAACCTCACATTAACACTCCTGGAGCCTAGAGAATATCAAATACAGATTTGAATGCCAAGAAGTCATATTTCCAGTGCTATTTTGATAGTGAAACAATTTTTTAATATCGTCTTCTGTTAAAAAAGAATCTATAAAAATCTGTTTTTACATTAACCAGCTGTCGTACCCTACAAAGGACAACCCTCAAAAGTCGCAACATACGTAACCAAGTTCATCTTCAACTCCATCTAAATCCTTATTTATTTTACAATGAAAAGCTGCATAGTGTTCATAACTCAATACCTAATTAGTCTCATAGAATCAGAGTTGCACAAAATAATAGTGCACGATGTTCCAGAAAATGTAACAGAATACTTTCTGGTATATATTGAAGATTAATTGTTGACTACAATTTGAAAACATATTTTCACACACTGGTTGTAAGAGGCAGAAATTTATTGCTGTCACCATAAGCATCCAGCCGTTTTTGGAAAGACGATGTTATAATTACGAGAAATCTACTGAAATCAACCTTTGACAGGCACAATACATGAAGGCTATCCACTACGAAACGCATGTGAATTGTGTTTTTTTTACTTCTATGCTTGTTGAAACCCCTTCTTTATATCAAGACACCGAATAAACTATTTTTTTTTACGATTTTCGAACTTGTACGGGACGCAAATAACTGCGTCTGCGCTAATTATAGTTTTTTTGTGAACACAAGATATTTCAACGAAAATCACAAATATGTGGATGACTTCTGTTGATGGTGTACATTTTCATTTTTACAATCAAGTGCAAGCCCGTCCTGAACCGTAAAGATGAGGGCCAACTATTCCGATATGTGCTATATTCACTTCGAAATAATTTCAATTCAAACAAAGCTTTTTATCCGTTACCACTCAAATTTCTGATTGAAATATTCCAAATGCCATATTCGAGTCCGTTGATGTGATGCAGAACCACAACTCACAACCATAAAAAGTTCGAATAACTCGATGTTACGAAACATCTACGTCGCAATGTACAAAATTATCTCGAACAAACTCCGGAATTAGGCAAACGAGATGTAGAAATTATTCCGGAGGCCATTATTTGCTCGAAAATTAGTCGAGTGGAAATTATTCAAATGTTCGTCTTTCTGGAAAGAGCAGAAGATGTGATATAAATTGGAATATCGGTTGGGTTTCTTCAAATGAGCTTTTTAATATATCAGTCGGCACGCCCTTGAAGGGTTGAAGTCAGTGCCGGTCTTGAGGTAATTCCTTGTTGATGTTACCACTAAAGAGGCAAACATCCAGTTATAATATTCCTTTAGAGACAGATGAATCTCTCGGTGGAAGAACATTAGGTGCTTTTTCAGTTGTGTTGAACTGGTGACGACAAGAATAAATATTTATATTACCTAACTACAGAAACTTTCGTTATGAGATAAGATACTCCCGAGTGTCATTTTGAGAATCTAGTGCGGAAATCCACAAAGCATACTTGGGTACGTCTATTAACCTGAAAATTCAATATACAGAAACTCTAAAAAATTCAAACTCATCCATTATCTGATATCCATGATAATAATTATAGAATTTTGTCAATAATGAAGCTACACGTTAGCTTCATCAGTTACTGGCACAGTTATTGGCTATTCTCCAATATTTTTTATACGTGTATAACATAGGTAATGACAAAACTTATTAGGGAAATTTTTTAATCTGATAAAACAGCCAGATTTTGCACAAAAATATGTAGAATACAATATTACTTATAGAAAAACTTGGGGATGGTGAGGGATGATATCTGACCTGTTGAATCATGCAGTATTTGATGATGATGAATTGAAGGGGTTATATTTTCTTTCAGTTTGTGTCTGAAAGTTACTTCTTTGCATGATCTACACATCCATGTATAGAGTTACTTATTTTCAAATTGATTACTTCCTTTTTTTCTTTAGAAGATTCCCTCATCTTTTTTTGTATCAAGATGGAGTAGTAGAAAGCCAAAAACTTTCTTTCACAAAAATTTATGATGATGTTAGGTTTTTTTCTTGTCTAATGTGATTGTGAAGGAAAACTGATTCAATAAATGTTTGATTGATTGATTGATTGATATTTCATTGTCTTGCATTTCTAACAAGACAAATGTTTGAAATTATGAGAGATGCTTCGGTTGATGTGATATTCTATTCCAGAATATAATGAGTCACCTCAATAGAATTTCACTAGTTCGGACTTCCATTGTCTAATATATAAAATGATTTGAAATCCCTGAAACAACTAAAAAAGAAGAATTAAAAATGAATAGCTGAAAATAACAATTATATTAAGCAAAAATAACCTGAAATGAAATAATAGTGAGATAAAATACAAGTAAAAATAGAATGATTGAACAAAAAATAAAGAAATAAAAATGAAAATGAAAAGAAAAAGTTAAGAGATTCCAAGCCACGTTAGTTCACGACGTTTCGATTGTTAGTATCTACAATCGTCTTCGGGTGATGACTGGACTGATTCCTCCGAGAGAAGATTTAGACTTTGTTATTGTTAAGCAAGTTAGGTCCAACATCTGACCATTTTTGGTGAAATCACCAAGACACTATTCATTTTGAAACTCAACTAAACAAATGACTCAAGCAAATGGAGAAAATGGATACTGTTGAGAATTTTCAACTGTGCCTACTTGTTGCAAACCATATTATCCATACAAGGTGAAAGTTCCCCATCAGACATATATCTAATTCGATTTTCATACTAACATCATACCGATATGAAAAGACAAACATTCGAATATTTTCAAGATCAAAATATCTTACAGCAAAATTTCTTGATTACCTTACCCCGCCGCTGTTTCTCAAACCCCAACCGAGATCAAATTATTCGTCCAGAGAACCCGGGAGACCTATCGGACTTGCAGCATGTTTTTGTCTTATTTTCTATTTACTTTGGTAGGATTTTATATGAGTTTCCGTCTTGTACCTTGAAATTATTTCGATCTGATCCTTCTCGAGAGCCTTAGATGAAGATAATTGAAGTGCATCAGGTCTGTATTTCTTGTTGGAGCGACTGTATCTCTTGAAATATATAAGTTCCCAGAGACGGTAACATTCATTTGTTTTCTTTAGGATAAGAAAGTTGAAGAACATTGAAACGAGTTAGCTTGTCAAACGACAATTTCTTTCTTCTTGGAAACTGTGTTGTCTGATAATTAATTTACACAGGTGACTCTTTTGGAATAGTTTCTATTAGGAAAAGCACTCAAAGGCCTTGTTCTTTTATATTCAAATTTGCATTGGCATTTTCGACAATTCTTGCTTATCGTGTTGTTGGTTGCGGTTGTTTTATTTATATGTTTATGTGTTAAAAACACAATGAAAGATTATGTTAAAAGTTAAGTATTATGTTTCATCGATATACTCAATGCCTTTAAAACTTCGTGTGTTACTATTTCCTGATGATGACGATCATATGTGAAAAATGCAAAATTTGCGCTTTGTAACTGCGGGAAATCTCAATGAAAAGTGTAAAAAAATTGAATGACTGCAGCAATACTGAATGCTGAATGGCACACTTTGTCAACATATTTCGTCATCGATAGAAACTAAAAATGATCCAATTTCAAGTTCAGCCGAAGAGCAGATGTTTCTTCTAAAAATCTTTCACAAAAATATGATGCACGATTAACAGAGGCGTTCATAGATTTTGCAGAGAAAATTCGTCCGAGTTCTTGATGGAAGAACCCTTTGAAAGATATTGATAACTGAAGGAATGTAAATTCACCACCGTTGTTTGCATTACACCATTCACGAGGTGGTTTAATAAAAAGGTGCGTTAATAAACTGAAGTTACCTTTTTATCAATGTTTCTCGGTACCACTATATTTTCGGAGACTGAAATTTTGTATGTAGAATCGTTTCACGTTGTGGATGTGCAAAAATAAAGGATTTTTAAATATTCCTACTGAGACGCCCCTACTGGGAAAAAAGGGGCGCGTTTACATATGAAAATTACATTTTCACCATTTTTCTCCATACCGAAAAGAGAAATGAAAATTTGTATGTTTTTACCACTTTTATTTGTAACTAACGTTACTGCAGTTTCGTCCTATACAATAAGTTCATTGTATAAGTTTGAAAATCTCCGTATAGGACGAAACTGCAGTAACGTTAGTTACGAATAAAAGAGCTAAAAAACATAGAAATTTTCATTTCTCTTTTCATTATGATTGCTTACCACGTAGTAACGGCTACATCTATCAATTTATTTCTCCATACTCTTAAATTTCTGGTGGGTGAATTTATATTTAGTATCAGCATTGCAACCGTGCAGAGCCTGGGCGGCTAGCTAGTATTTCTATATAACGAAAGCTTCTGAATAAAATTATGAAGCAATTTTTAATTTTCAATGTACAGCTACTAAGATAGAATATGACATCTGAAGCCCTCACAACCAATCATAAAATAAATCATTTAGCATCTTCTTCGGTTATTACCATTCACTCTAGAATTTTCCTCCGTACACACGTTTATATTTGAAAAGGTCGAAAATAAAGAATCATCTCCATAAACGATGCACTTCTTGACAATTATTTCAATTGGAATCAACATTGGAATGGAAATACCTCAGTAAATTAAAGCAGCAAAATCTGACTGTTCTAAAAGTTGAATGAATTCTTTGTTAATTTTGTGTGGGTTTTAATATAAATAATGATAATAATAATAATAATGCCCTTTTTTTAATTCATAACCGAAACAAAAAACACAACATAACTTATATATTCAACTTACAATTGAAATTAAGGGCGAAATTCATTGTCCGTAATGAAATACATCACGGAAAATGTTCTTCCACTTGACCCTGAAAAGAAAACAAATGAAAATAAAAAGAAAAGGATATTATAATATAAACGCGAACAAACACCTTATATAAACAGTTTATTTCACCTATTCCTTACAAGATATCAATAAATTGATTCAATTTAAGTCTAACAATTAGTGTTAATATTCAGTTCAATTGTGAAATTTAATTTTTTGAGGAAGTTTGGGACAGAATTATACTTTTGACAAATTTGGTACCTGAAAGACCGCCTGAACACTTCTATTTTGAAATTTGGCATTGCAAGCATATTTTTATTTTCATTTTGAAAACAAACAATTTACATTCATCAACCTTATTCAATGAGTCGAATAATACAACTTACTCCAATTACATTACAAAGTCATTTATTTCATTGCCACTCGGAACTGATCTTCGAACTAACCCAATCTAACTCTACAACTTGATGCGTTATTCTATACCAGAGGTTTCAGTTTTACCTTTCATACTCTTGTCAAAAGACATCGGAAATTTTTCGAACTCTTTTCTCTCATTGGATAAACTTGATACACGTTGTGTGACGTCTCGATAAAGTGGCTACTACGCTACGATCAGTGGCAGTGCGCTGGAGGAGGAGATTAACAATACTGAAATAAACTACTAATAGTGTTCCATCATAAATATCAATGGAAATATAAATAAGGGATCACACGTTGAAAGGTAAGACCTCGTTAGTCCTTAGCTCGAACAAGTTTCGACTTTTGAGAGTTTTCGTTCGTAGTCGACGACAGCCAGAGTTTAACAAAATTATCCATACATGAAAATTCTCTTAGTAGAAATGGAAATATAAACAATTTTACTATGAGTCCGTTGATTTTCATAAAACTATGTGTGAGAGATAAACATATTTTCGCTCCCCCCGTATCCAGCATGGAATTACATTACACCTGGATATAGAAGGTGTGCTAAATACTAATTTAAACTCTCATAGAACGGGGCAGATAATAATAAATGAAGTACCTCTCTTCCATTATTTAATTTTGAAAATTTCGCTATTTGGCTTCCGAGATGATTTTATCTGAAAAGTTACTAAATATCCATTGCAAATGAAAAACCGTTGACATTTTAATATATTAAAATATGGAAATTTTTGGCGAACTGATAAAATTTAAAATGATTGAACCTCATGACATCGACCGCCGTGGCTGAAATTTCATCAGTATAAATTTGAAACGCACCTGGTGTGCATCGAGCTATTTACTGGATAATAGTAGTAAAGAAAAAACATTGGCAATAGTCCAGGAAATAGACAACGTTTGTTATGATTCTGAAATTGAAATTCTGAGAAAAATACTGATTGTCATAAACATCTATGAATTTTTGAGTGCTATCTGTTATGTACTTGGGTGGTTAGGCTTTCTTTCTTCTTACACTATCACCTGTATCAGATAAATTGATGACCCAGATCGATTTTCACAACCCATCTTTCAGCCACGTCAGTCACGTTTCCACTAACAATTGCATTGAAAAGTGAGAATTCAGTAAATTATAATATTAAGTTGTTTCAAAATTTTTGTCCGCGTTAATGTCATTTATATATGTAGCTCCATATTTTAATAAATATTTATTCTACTATGACGTGGCACATATCGATCTATAAAACAGTTTGTACTCTATGAGTACATTAATGTTGTGAATTTTTTTTCAAATGTTATTTTTCAGCCAATTTTTTGCCTTGAAGTTGAGTACCAAAATGGACTACCTACAGTGATACAGGACGAGGATTTTCCTGGCGAAACCTGACCCATCACAAACGGTAAGTGGGATGACGGAAGATGGTTTAAAAATTATTGAAAAGGTCAAAGAGCTCGAAAAGAGGAGGCCCAACGATTTGAACGATCGACAAAATCTGTCACGTTTCGAGGTCAGTTCTTCTTTGCTTTGCGCAACCAAAACGATCCTTTTTTAGATGGGATCGTCACGTGAGATGAAAAATGGATCTTCTTCAGCAACAGGGGACGTTCAGGACACCAAAGACGAAAACCTACCAACCACAGCCACCATTGGTCCACAGAAGAGGTCCGATCCTCCTTCAGAAATCATAGACAGAAAATAAATCGAATTGAGTGTCGAAGTTCTTTCTCACCCACCATATTCCCCAGATCTCTGCCATCCGACTACCACCTTTTCAAGGACATCGTCAGCACATTCCTTCAGCAATTTTCATGCTGACGGAATTATTCAACTTGTGTTACGTTGGCGAAAGTACACTGATTCAAATGGCGCTTATTTCGATTGAATTGAATGGGTGTTCACCGAGATATTACAGTTGGAAGTAGGTTCATAAAAACTTTTGAAGCAACCATTTCCAATTCTCAAGTGTAAACATCTGCAGTTCTAGTTATAATAAACTGAATGCTGTTATCGAAACACTATTTATATCTCATGTGCTTCAAAATATGTATACTACTTTGAAGTAGTAAACATTTTTATCATTATATACTATAGTGTTACACTTTTTAGTTTTCAGTTTAATATCATATACAAGCGACATATTTACACTAAAGCTTCGTGATTTTTTCCTGATTATTCACTTACCATATATGTACTTCAATTATTGTAAAATTTTGAACTTTCATGAATAAACATTATCATTAGTATTATTATTATTACATTATTATATTATCTCTCTCTGTATGTAATCATTGATCCCTATTCATATTCACATTGTTTAACAACTCAAAATCATTCCTCAACAGAATGTTCATTTGTTTTTTTTTTAATAAATCTAAGGTGTGTTTCTCTCAATGTAGTTGTCAATTCATTCAAAAGTTGTATTCCCAGGTATGATTACGGCTATTCCTACGAGTACTTGTAACATTATCAGTAGTATGTTTCTATTATGCGTGTATAAATTATATTTATCACATTGTTGGATAATTATTGATATTTTTGTTCACTTATACCGTTTATATAAATGACTGACAAAGGTACCAGACACAGGGAAAACAAATATTGTTAGTAAAACAGCATATTCAAAAGTAACCGGATATCTTTCTCTATTCACCAAACAGAACCGCTTTTCTTCCAAAACTTTTCAAAACTGTACTACTTATTCTGTCTGTTTCAGACAGCAGCAGACATTTTGATGGATTGTAATTTAGAAATAAATTCTAGTTTAAATTTGAATCTGCCCCAATATTGTTGCTCTGTAGTCTCAATATTGAGGAATTGGAAATTCCTCAAAAAATTTAAATTTGGGATAATGAAATTAATGCATTAATACTTTATTTTGAAGTGAAATTGACAGATGAAACTTTCAAGATGGTGACTGGGCGCCATTTGGGAAAATAATTAAATGGAAAGGGGGTCTTGTGACACATCATTTTGAAGCTCCTGACAATATTTCACAACCCTATAATAGATATCTTCACCTACTACAAAATGGCGGAACATTCAATAATTTCCACAATAATATTGATATTTCTGAATAAAGGTATAACTTTTTATCTGCCATATGGCAACCCGATAAGGTTTGTTAAGTTATTTTTTGTTTATAAAAAATTGCAGTGACATCACCAACCCTCACGTTTTCCGAGAAACACATACCTACCAGAAAAAATTAACGTTTGGGCAGGAATATAGGGAAACCATATTGTAAGACTTCTATTTATTGATCATATTCAAATACAGTTCAGGGGAACTGTATTTGAATATGCTGAAAACTACTGTTGACCCTCTCATCACTGAAATCGTCGAAGCAAATCCTAATGAATTCGATATAGAAATTGTATTCCAAAAAGATTTAGCACCACCACAGTACTCCATTTAAGTAAGAAACTATTTGGATACTACTTTTCCCGGTCGTTGGATTGACCGTCGAGGTCCTACAGAATGGCCAACCTGCTCGCGAAATTTGACACCTTTGGAGTATTTTATGGGGATTTTTGAAGCAAAAGGTGTACGAAACTGAACCTGCTTCAATATTGGATATACGGCAAAGAATAATTGATATTCGTAGATATATTGACGTTACTGTGTTCGAAAATATTCGGCATGAAATATTGGATAGCCTGTTCATATGTCAAGAAGTTCAAGGCAACTATTTCGAGTACCTTCTGAGCTGAAGTCAAGCTTATTACCTCATATTATGTAGTTAAATGTCAATGTATTCAGGCAATTATTAAAACTTCCGCCATTTTGTAGTAGTTGAAGATATTGACATTATATTCTAGGGTTGTGAAGCATTTGTCAGGAGCTTCAAAAATATGTGTCACAAGACCTTCCTTTCCATTTAATTTTTCTGTCCCAGATGGCGCCCGCTCGCCATCTTAAAAGTTTCATCTATCAATTTCACTTCAAAATAAAGTATTCATGCATTCATTTAATTATCCTAAATTTCAATTTTTTGAGTTGCTCCGTTCAAAAAAATTAAAGAAATGCACTGCATACAATTGTTCATTCATTAACTCCGATTGAAATTAACAACTGAAATTAACTCGTTGCTTGGACTATTGATGAAATTAACATTTTACCGAGTATAGCCATTCACACTACTTATTATAATGTAGTTACACCATAACTTCCGTTGAGGTCTCAATAAAGTAGTGAGTTTATTTGCATAAATTACTGACTCTACGTACCAATTTACTTTCAGGAATTCGGAAAGAATTATGCAGTGACGTGCAAAGTTGCGAGGGAACGAATGCCAAGAAACGTGAGCGGCTAGTTCACGAATTGAGGATCTGCATCAACTGCACATGGACTTGATGGTATCACCATCCAATGAATGCCCCTCTTCAATATTTCAGATTTGACAAACACATGTGAGTTAATTCCAATTTTTCTCAAACCAACAATTATTGCTGTAATAGATAATACGTTTTCCATTTGAAAAATCAGCATGTTAATTGGCACAATTTAATGAAATTTGGTTCTTCTTCGAGTTCTTGACATTCTCAAAGATTTATTTATTCAACCTTGCTCAGTGCAATTATCGCTTTATCAAAAAAGCTGAAACGACAAAAATATAACGATAACAGTTTGATGAAATTTCTCCAATTAATTAGTTCCACCAAATTGGTACAAGAAGACATAACCTCAAAATCTTCATTCGAATTATTACATATAGTTAGGTTAGGTTAGGTCCACAGTGAGTGGGTCTATTCGACCCTCCACTGCAACCCGCAATAGTTTATTGCGGCTCACACCTATTCAAACTCGAATAAATAAACCCAGCTTCTTAATGAAGCCGATTAGTTCGTATGTTGAGTGGATTTTCAGGTCAGATAGTAAGAGTACGGCTCTGGCGAACTCTAAAAACTTGACTCGGTTCCCAGCGGGGCAGGCACGAAGTATGTGCTCTGCTGTTTCATCATCTTCGAAACAGAGGCGACACAGTCCGAGTCTCTGCATATGATGATTCAAATGACAGTGACCTGTAAGAAGGCCTGTTAGACATCGTAGTTCATGCCTACTGTAGTCCAACAACTCCTTGGTGTCAAGCTTCGAAGGGTGAATAAACACCTTGGAGTTAGCCAATCCTGGAAGATTCTGCCAGAAGTCCATACATCTTCTTGTCATCCAGGTTTGTTTCTCAAAGCCTAAAGCGATGCCAATGACAGGTTCTGGTCCTATGAAGCTCCTATGAAGCTGCTTGTAGACCAGAGACAATCTGTTAAGTCTTTCTATCGAGAAAAGTCGTTTTTGGTAATTTGCTACCAATTTAGATGACAGTCGGTAGGAGCCAAGAGCTTCCAACGCCGCTTGACTGTCCGAAAATATTTTCATTGACTTATGTACGAAGTTGGAATCTTCCAATCTCTCCGCACACAATTCAATAGCGTAAATTTTCGCTTGAAATACGGTCGAATAGGTTCCTAGGCAGGTTGATATGTGTGTCCTGGTCTGCGACTGAAAACACCTACCAAAACCGGAAGGTGTTTTTGATCCATCTGTGAACCAACAACTATCTGTTCTCAATATTTCCTTCTCCCAAGGAGACAGGGTGGATCCTTCGGGATCGGGATCGGGACAGTACTTTATAAGGCAGTTCGTAGTTGACAGTTGGAGGCATAAAATCAGAGTTCATTTCCAGAATGCTGTGACTTCCAGTGTCAACCAACCGTCTGTTGCACTCTGCATTAAATTGATTTGTGCAACTGGCATCTAGTCTCTTTTTCCAGAAAAATGTGGAGAGGAGGTAGATCTAGAAGGATATCCATGGCCGTGTACAATTTTTTCCAAGTGAGCGTTCCAGGTGAGTTTTTTATCAAGGACAATGCCAAGACAATGTCAACAAATTAGTTCCAACTAATACAAGACATCACCTAGAAATTCTCATTCAAATAATTACATATAGCAGTTAGTGGTATAACATTAGTTCAAATTGTCTTATTGTGTACACTGATATATTTCCAGATCATCTCGACGCTAAAGTAACTTAAACTTGGTTTAAAGGAACTTTTTTCCTCCATTGAGCACTCATTTCTCTTTATTTTTAACAAGTACCTGAATTTTCTTCTAAAATAAATGTTCTTTTTCCCTTTGTTTAAATATGATTGACAATGTTTCATGATGAATATCATTAGTTCAGACTTCTATTGTCTAATATATAAAATGATTTGAAATCCTTGAAACAACTAAAACAGAAGAATTCAAAATGAATAGCTGAAAATAACAATTATATTAAGCAAAAAACCTGAAACGAAATAACAGTGAAATAAAATACAAGTAAAAATAGAACAATTGAACAAAAAATAAAAATAAAAAAGTTAAGAGATTCCAAGCCAAATTACTTCACGACGTTTCGATTGTTAATATCCACAATCGTCTTCAGGTGATGACTGAACTAAATTCTCCGAAAGATGACTATTTATGGGTCATTCGAGTACTTTCACTTTTCTCCGCCTTCCTTTTTCCGCCTTTACTGGTTTAGTGGGAGATGATCGCCTGATTTTGGGTTTCAATATGTTGCTTATCTCTACCTTAGCTTGACTAAATACATTGTTGGACAACATGTATGCGGCTTCTTAGAATTTCCTCCTAAACCAGTGTTCCTCTCTGTGTATGAGCCCAGCTATTCCTGATTTGCTGGTTTCCCCTCGCTGTGTATGTTTCTTGTGTTCGGCAATGCGAACATTCAATGGATTTTCCACACTCACAGGATATCCGGTAAATGTAATTCTTGGAATCACAGTCCGCCTTTGGTGGCCTGGTTTTCGTGAAGCTGCTACGGATAGTGTTTCCGAATCTGAAGCACGTTCTGATGTTGTACTTGGAACCAATTCTTCTTATCCTTTCCGATAATCCTCTGATGTGGGAAAGTGCAAGCACTGGTTGTGACGGCTTCTCTTCTTTGCGAGGCTCCTGCTATCTTTTTAGCCAAAGTCTGTTCTACCATCGCTTTGGAGTAACCGTTCCGTTGAAGATCATTTTTAATGATGTCTAGTTCCTTCTCTCGAGACCTTCCTTCGTATCACAGAGCCCGGAAGCACAGTTTAATAGAGTCTTGACGATTCTTCTTTAAGTCGATTGATAGTGGTTGGATTCGTGGTTCAGATACTGTTTCGTATGAGTGGATTTTCGGTATACAGATGTTTTCCACTTAGTGTCGATCCTCTTCACCAATACGTCTAACAATGGCAATTCGTTGTGGAAGTCCTTCTCCAATGTGAAAGTGATGAAAGATCTTACGCTGTTGATGTGTTTCAGGAAGGAGTCTAGTTCAGTATTTCTATGGTTCCATATTATGGTGTCCATATTATGAAGTTTCATACCACTCCATATATATGTTGGCTATAACTGGTGAAAGTGGCGATCCCATTGGCAGTCCCACATCTTGTGTAAAGAGTTCGTCCTTCAGTTGGAAGTAACAGTTTCGTACACAGCATCCTAGTAATTCCATAACAACTTCTATAGATAAATTCGTTCTATCTTTCAGGTCCCCGTCTTCGGATAGCTTCCTCTATATGATTTGGAGTGCTTCTTCGACCGGAACGTTGGTGTGAACGTTTTCCACGTAAAAACTAATTAGTTGATCTTCCTGTGTGACTTCAATTTCCCCTAGTAGTTCGACAAACTGCCTTGAATTCTCCACATAAGACGATGTTCCAATTGTTCTATTTTTACTCGTATGTCACTATTATTTCATTTCAGGTTTTTTTTTGCTTGATATAATTGTTATTTTCAGCTATTCATTTTTAATCCTTCTTTTATTTTCATTTCTTTCAGGGATTTCAAATCATTTTATATAATATCAGGCAATGGAAGTCCGAAGCCATGAAATTCTTCATTTTCCCTCTTGGCTAGTAAAAAAATATGCGACATTCCGATGATTACTATTGAGGCTGAAACATATCACAGATACTTCAATATCTTAAAATAAGCTTTGTTTGACTCCTTTCGAGCGTCAATATATTATTGCCCATCATTCACAAAAGTTTTTGAGATTTCAATTCGATTATGATTATACTGTCCAACAGTACCTAATAAACTGGGCCCAGGTTATGCCAACAAGAGTGCTAGTTTGGTTCACAACATAAAGACCAGGTAGCATCTCACATTTCACATGTAGTCACCTCCTCGGTGAATAAAACAAGGCATCCTTCAATGATACATGAATACTTTATGCTAATACAGAAGCATAAGTTCCCTTGCCCACTTCACTGACCGACAGTTGCACACAAGTCATGGGGAAGGCGGTTCAACGGTAATGACTGCGACACAGGCTGCAACAGAATTTGCAGGCGCGCCGTACAACGCATGCGCCGTTCGGCAGTGAGCCGAACATCGTCGATCCATACGTATGGAACGGCTGCCATTTTGGTGGAACATTTCGTTAATTGTTGTCTCCGTAACGAGCGAAGGTAATGCGGGCTTCCTTGAATTGTTGACTTGATGTTTATGCTGTTTGTTTTCGTGAATTTCTACTTACTGTTATGGTTGGGGCTGTTCTGGCTCGAGGCCATTCCAAAGTCAAGGAACTTACTGTCTTGTGAGCGGCCGGTTGCCCTTGATGTGATTGCTCTCAAATTCCTACACATTCAGCAAAGTCAAACTATCCAGATTTTCATGTATAGTATGTTCAGCGATGTGGTAGACAACAGAAGAAACAGACCAAAATTCTCATCATTCGACAAAAGTTCATTTTTGATAAAAAAGTTTGCTTTCGTAAAAATACGACCCTTGAGAAAAAACAAGGTTGTATATAGGGTGCCTGAAAAGTTGAAGTTCAATTTGTTAACAAGAGTTAAGTACCTTCATTATAATTTTTTTTAATATCCATTAATATTTGTTTGGTACAAATTTACATTTCACTCATCACCCTGATTAGGCCTCTGATTAGATATCATGAATAGACCTCTGAAATAAATGACTTATACTATGTCCTAACAAGCAGCATAATGCTCCATAACATTATTCTGCATAGTGCACGTGATCTCCCATACAAGGCTGCTTTTACAGAGTCATACTAAGTAACGACCCATATTTTTATTAATATGGGGCGTGGTGATCATGTTTTGATCACTCATCTATCGTTGTTTGGGTTGCTTTTTTGTTGGAGTTGGAGATAGTTTAGTTGTCAGTGTCAAGCAAAACGTCATTCTTTGTAACTTTTGCAAACAAAGCAAAGAATATTACCTACATTTGATCCATTGTTACGGTAATGAAAATTTTTCATATGAATATGTTATTGAAAAATTTCATGAATTATTCAATGCACATGTAACGAAATTGGCGGTCTGAAAGCTGGTCAAGAAAGTCTATGAAAGTGGATTCGTGAGAGATTGGAAATAGTGAAACATTCCCAAATTCTTTTCACGAAGATAGAGAAGTAGAAAACCAAAACCTTTATTTCCAAAGAGAATCCCACAGTAAAAATTATAAAGCGACCCTACTTATACTGTAGTGTGTTAGAGAAAACCCCACGTTCAAGGAAACGACTTTTCCAACTGAAGGTGGTCCAAAAAAGCACTATTCTAGCTGTCGTCCTGAATTTTCTTGATTTTTTCGAACCGTCCCCACTACCAATCAAACTTCATATGTGGTTGGTTACCGGTCTCTCTAAATACAGAAAAAATTGTCGATTCAGACAAATCGACAAATGAGCTGTAGCCCAACATGCTCTCAACAAAGAAGACACTCAGATTATCTCAGTCGAAGATACAGAAATGCACTTCATCTAAGAGTATATAGCGAGACAATAGAAATTCATAAACATAGGGACAATTTCAATGGAAAAGAAAAGGCAATGAACATCAATAAAATCTGGCTACCTACAATCAATAAGATTGTGCTACCTAAATGGTACTCAAAAAAGGTCAGGTAATCCAATCAAGAGAAACCAAGCCCACTAATAATAATTTTGAACCAGAGTCAAAAACCAGCATAGTAGTTGACGTGGTCGGAACGACGGAAACAATAACTCAATCGGGCACTGCGACCGTTATCACATCGCCTTTGATGATGTTTACTGCAGTAGTAGACGAAACATTAGGCATAAAAACCTGCAGACCATAAAACCCGGAAAATAGCTCTCCTACAGTTATCTTCAACCGTGAAAGTGACTTTCTTCAAACTTTATATAGCTTGTCAAATTTCTCATCTTCAAATTTCTGGTTGCTGGTTTTTTCCAAATGTCTTCGTATCAATATTACCACGGATATTGTGACTGATGGATTTGCCTCCGTAAAATCAAACTGTACATTACTGTCATAAGTTTTCATGAAGTAGTTATCACTTTCCAAAAAAGTTTGACGTGAGAGAACTATAATTTGTAGAGCTATTGATTGATTTCTGGAAGTTTTATAATCTGAGGAAAATAGTAGTTGAAAAACTTCAATCCCAGTATTTTCTATAAATAAACGAATACAGATCATGCATCTGCCTGACTGATCTAAAAATAAAATCGTCTCATCTGCTAGTTCCAGTGTAATTGAAAATAATTCGATTCATTTTGTAAACACAACCATTTGCTTCATCAACTGGAAACTGATTTGGCCTTGAATGACTGAAAGTTCGTAACTCAAACAATAAACACGTCACAGGGATCTTGAAACAGACTTGACTTGAAACTGTTGAACAAACTCTAATTAAATGGGTGTTGTTCAATATTATGTGGTCGAACTCAAAATGACCTATACAATGAATCGTTATGATGATATGAATCGATGTGAATTGAGCATAAAAAAAAACAAAAAAAGTTTCTGCAACTTGTCTCCCTGTATAATAGTCATAGTAATGAGGTCCTGTAGTAAAGGAACTCTATGAGATATTTCACCAGTATTTTCAGTTGTATACAAAAAACTTTTCATTACTACTCATTAAATATAGGAACGTCCTTAATAACCAAGCGAAAGAGACTAAAAACAAAGTTATGAAAGTCTTTTTTGGACCACCTCTTCAAGTATCCTCTTGTTTTCCTCATATCTTTTGAAATTGGAGGGTAAACCGCTTGGTAACGTAAAGCATAACAGTGCCAGTGTGTCTGGCTTCCCTTTCTCTTCATTCTAACACGTAGCCGTACCTCGGACAAACAATTTCCTTGCCCTCTCTTCGCATGACTCAGTGTTCAGTGTGCGGTCGATATATACTCTTGACAGTGAGCATATAACGTAAAAGTATCACCGCTTTTGAAAGTGATTATGAAAAATTTGATGAAACAAGCAGAATATGATCCTCGGAACATTATAGAATCTCTTATAAAAAGGTTAGTTCAATATTATATTATAATACGATTTATAATACGATTATAATACCATTACAGGAGCATACTACACGTCATTACTAGCCAAGCTAAAAGCAGAACTTGCGAAAAAACGGCCACATTTGCAGAAAAAGAAAATAATGTTTCACCAAGATAACGCACCGTCTCACTCGTAAATCTGCCGTATTGTGTTCAGCTGCCAAGCTGTGGGATATACAGCAATTATTGTTAAATTATCGAAAATTATCTACAACTCCACCTCTAAACGGCTTGTGAAGTCATTTATATTAATAGGGAAAGCTGTTAGTGGTCTAATGAATTTTAAATTTTTCGAAAATGTTCTCTAAAGTAAATGACCGTTATTGAGTCTTCCTTTCACTAATCTGTTGGATAAAATTCTTAAGGTGATACAAACATGCTACGCAACTGACGGTTTGGTAGCTTAACACGAAACGGCAGATTTAAAAAGACAGTGGTTTTCTCACTAGTTCTGTTTATGTTTATCTGAAAGGATTTCATAATTTCTTAAGGCAAAACAAATTATCTCAACTTGGAAATATATTTCTCATTGCTAACAATGTCAGTCTCATATGTTATGACTGAAAGTTTGAAGGTATTAGTCTTCGACCAAGTAATGAAATCAAAGATCTTTAGATTGCATGCTGGAAAATTATTTTTCAAGCAAAAGAGTTTTTTGTTGTGATCATATTTGTCAAAAACATTTAAATAAGATGAGAAACAATGTCGGTTCGGTTCTATGTAATGATAGTAATTAACCATTTTGACAAAAAAAATTGTACCTAATGATTAGCAGGCAAATTTACAAAAATCTTTCATAACTTTCATTCATTCATCAATAAATGTCCAACTCTAACCCAACGACTTTCATGAAATGTCAAATTCACAACCCAGCCACAAAGCATGCGATAAACGAATATATGCGAAAACTTCAAGCATAAATTTGTACCTGGTCAACGCTATATCATACATATCAATGAGGAATTGACATTCTTCACAAATAAATGGATATGAATGGAGGTGTTCTACATGATTGCAAGTATATACGCAGGTAATTTAAAAAAATAGGCATGGAATATTAAAAAAAAAATTCATCTCGGAATAGTTTGATGGAGCAGTCATGTAGTTGATTATTTTTTTTCATCTCGAAACTGAATATTCAATAATCGGACCTGAAAATTAACATAAGAGGAGAGATAAATGGAAATGCACAAAAACACAACAGAAAAATTTTAAATGCTCGAAGTATGGGTGCTAAAATGGCAATTTATGTCTTAGCTCTTCCAAGAAACATGATGACTTCTAAAGGATGATTGTGGAGAGTATTTTTTGCTGACCAATTAAGAAAAAAACTGTGAAGTTATTTGGGCGTGGTAATAAAAAACTAAACAGTGTAATACTTCAATGACTCATTCTTGGCCTAGAAGCAGTTAGTGCGTCTTCATTTTTACGCCATTCAACAACTATAGGTATGAGATTCATATTCAGAACTTATTCCATCAAAAGTACTCACTCCATCAAAAGTATATACATTCAATCGCAATTTCCTTTCATGCACAATTTACATTAGATTTTTCTAGTTCAATGTATAAGTTTATAGATGGCTTTATAGAACGAAACTGAAGTAACGTTAGTTACAAATACAAGTGGTGAAAAACATGGAAAGTTTGAATTCTCTTTTATTCATTATAATTTCCTACCACGTAGTAACGGCTACATCCATCAATTTATTTTTCTGAACTATAAAAATCAACGGGGTTTCTTCAATATATTGCCTATTAATACAAAAATTCAACCAAATGTTTATGAATAGAAAACTACATGCTTTGTTATATAAATTCCACTATGATATTACCTCCTTACGGGTAATTCATAACTGTCCATCGAAAGTAATTTGAAAGGGTTATCTATCCACTTAAATAAAAGATAATATTTCTCCGCTCAAACATAACACATGAAAAAACTACATATTAGAAAAATTCCGGAATAAAAAAATTAGGATTGTGTAACATAGACCCCGACAAACCCAATTTTATTGAAATCTTCGGGATGTTCCCCCTCATCCCTAGTATAAACCGAATGCACTGAACCACCTCAGATTTCATATCACATATCGAATATGGAGGTGAAAGCGGAGAGAGAATCGCCGGTCTGTATTATGTTTAGGGACAATAGAAAGCTTCATTTCGAAAAGGTCTGCTCTCTGCCGTGTCCTTTGGGACAATACTTTGCTCAAACCGCAAATGAAATTACTTTCCCTTCCCATACTGATTCGATCCTTCGGAATTGGAAATTTCCCTTAAAAATACGTGGATTTCGGAGAATGACATTTCTACACACACAGAGAAGGTCCCTTATTCGATTTTAGAGAATGGTTGAATATAATCAGTTGAACCGGAGACAATGTTAAACTACTGTTCAGAGAAAACACATTCCGGAATGATAGGTCGTGGTGGAATAAAACTTGTATGTATGTTTATGACACAAAATCTACTGCTGAGTATTAAAATGACCTGGCATATGCATCAAACTACTGTTCAGAGAAAACACATTCCGGAATGATAGGTCGTGGTGGAATAAAACTTGTATGTATGTTTATGACACAAAATCTACTGCTGAGTATTTAAATGACCTGGCAACTCTGGCGGTATTAGTATGTCCCGACTTCGTGCAAGAGAAATCATAACATTATTATTCTGGTAAATTGTAGTAATCATTATTCCGACAAAATCATCAATGAAAAGTATTTACAACAGATAGTAGTAATCCAGAAAATAAACTGTGAATGTAACATCCTCGACAAAAATTTTCGAGTCGAACCTAGTTACTTTTCTTCCAATATTTTTAATAACATTCTTCTTGCCATGAAAAGAAAAATGTTTAATGTACTAATTTAAACTTAAACTATATCCTTCATTCGCAGTGAGAAGTTTTCCGATTCCGTAGAAAAGTTTCAATGAAATAAACAAGAGGAAAGTATATAATCCCAACATTCAGCCAGCAGAGCCAGTGGGAAAAATTCACTATATTTTCATCCGAATGAAACAATCGTCTAAAAATATGTATGAGGAAGTTTTGTCTTGTTCACTATGAATAAACATATTCTTTAAAATAGCTTACTGAATATTTAGGGAAAAAAAGGTTAATTACAAAATGAATGCAGTGATATAAAAAAAGACACAATTTAAATATAGCCACACTATTAACACGCGATTCTGTTCAGTGGCGACCCTATATTATTTTTCAGGTGATGTGAGATCTCTTGGTTACACCAGTCTCACTCCCGCAACGGTGTAGTTTCAGTTAAAAACGCGGAGTAAAATTTTTTGTCAGCTATTTTTGTGAAAATTCAGATGTAAGCTGCCGAAGATGTGAAATTTTGGTACAGTTTGATATTAATTGTTCTTATGCTTTGTAATGTTGTAAAACTGTACTTGCACAATCAATGCTGGTAACAAATTTCCCTCACAACTTGAAACTCCAAGAAAAATTATATTTCACAAAAGTACATGAATTCTTATCATTTCTCAAACAATCTTATTGTAGACAATTTACTCAATTGAAATACTGCTTAACGGAAAAAAAATATTTCGACATATTTTTTTTCAACTCAAAGAACTAATAATATTTAATCTTTCTTCACAATTCACATGATTTTTGCAGAGAGTACAAAAATAAATATCTCTGTTCATTAAGATGATTTAATCTGTATTCATTGAGGTCGATAATTTATACAAATTGCATTGTAAAGTAGTATTGAGTATCCGTTCGACTGCCTGAGGATACTACTATGTAGTGAAACACCTATTGGAAATCAAGTCTATATTGTGAAAACTTGTAATTATCATCATGAATACTAAAAATATCTCAGAGAAAATTTTACATGCTTTACTGATCATTCATTATGAATTTGTATATTTATTGAGAGTGGAGGAATAGCAAATGAAAAAGGTATCGAATGAGATTCATTTGATAGTACCTACTTGCATTATGCAATATTTACAATAACATTCATCGTTGCATCAGATGGTAAAGTAGTAAATAGTACTAACGCATACGTGAACTTGAGATAAAATCATTATTAATAACGTGTTAAAATAGTTTCTTTCCATTTTATACACTGGGAACAGTAACAAGTTTTTTATTGCTGTTGCAGTCCATTTATAGACAACTTACCAAAATTTCAGGATTTGTTGATCTTTTTAAAACGGCCATTTTGTGATCTGAATCTAACTACAACTTGGCCGATATAAGCCAGTAAAGATTAAAATTGGCATACATTTCTAGTACAGTCGATGAAACAAACTTATTCGAAAAAATTAAAGTACATGATGAAATCTAATGAAGGAAACGTTGCATTGCAAATTGGTTCATATTAGATAACAACAAATATGAAACAGTATTGAAAGTTTTTCTGCCTTTTTTTTATCGTTCGAAATGGTGCGCCAATTAATTTTTATTGTTGTTTTCATTTTTATCTTCGAAGATAAAGATCTTCAAGGATTCAAATCCAATGTAAATCGCTACTTTCGCACAGGCACCGCTATTAGAGCGCCTTGAAGATTTTCCTGTAGCGCATGTGTTTTGTCCTTGAAAAAAAACTGATTTTCTCGATATAAAAAGAGATTATTCTATTAGTTTTACAAAATATATAAAACTTTTGTCCAATTTAACTGACCTTGTTTACCGTTTCCGAAGTAGCCTTAGTATGATCAGTTAAAAAACACCGATCTCTGTAGGTATGATTAGGGCGAAATATCTATTTTAAGTTTCCGTCATTTCGAATGCTTAATTTCTTATATCTATCTTGTAAAGTTCTGATCGGATCGAAAAGTTGTACACTAAAAGTTCTGAAATTATTGAGGCCGAAACAGCATTAAAACTTTTTTTTTTTATTATATTCGATCATTCGTTCCATGTTTCAAACAAAGTACCCGGTGTTTAGAATGAAAAATATTTCAACACGTTATTTGTAAAAATGTTATCTACCGAAGCCCATAGTTCAAATTCTGCTATCATTATGGTGATAATTTGACCATACTTAAATATGTTTCCCAGAGTATACACTGCCAATTTTTCTATTTTGAATGGATGAAATTGCTAGATCTATCAGTTTTTTGACATACAGTGGGACGTAAATACGTTGTTCAAGTCAGTTTCAATTTACTGAAATTGCGTTCACCTTCAGCGACAGAAAAAAGTGTAACTATTTTTATTGATAAACTGAAGAACTTTCATTGGTACTGTTATTTTAATATCGGTTCTTGATGATTGTATACTCGAAAATTTTTCAACCAATTCACAGCCAGATACATAACCTTCAGTCAAAATGTTCTGAAATTCTTTGCATGCTTTTTCTAGAGTTCACTTTTCTCTGGAATTGCGGTGTTGATTATGTCAATCATAAAATGAAACAACTTTCATTTCAAACAGACTTTATGGGTCTATCAGGGCCCATATTCCTTCTCGTACTCGAACTATAGTTGTTTCGAGAGAACGAACTGACTTTATTCCAATCTGAAAAGCTATAGTTCCTCAGCTTCTGTTGTTGTACTGCTTTATACATTCTGAGCACTTCTTCAATAACTACGATACGTTTGGAAAATCCATAACCTCAGAATAACAATGTTAAATTGAAACAGTCTGTCGTTCCAAGCCACCATTGTGAGTATGCACTCGAATTAGCTTTTGTGTTGAATCAGTGGCGATGGTTCAGATGCTTGCAACTGCATCACTTGTTCCTTCAAGGGAATTCGTTAAGGCATCAAGTCTGAAGAGAAATCATAGCACTCTGCAGCAAGACCGGAAACTCTACACTCCGCTAACGTATCACAAACTTTTTTCAAGGCTAGCCCATTTTTCTTAAGGAGGAGGGGATATCTTCATAGACTCTGTGCCGGATTCCTACCGACTAAAACCCCTTCCCCGTTGCTCAGCAATACGTACCGGAAACCGCTCTCACATTACTTTGATACGTATGCCCTAGGCATATATTTAAGAACTATCGGACGTTGTTTACATGTACATTAAAAAAAATATCACAGTTATTATCACGAACTTTTGGCAGCTAACTATCACATTTAGTCATCGATTTGTGCTCCGACTGATCTCAAGTTTTCTTGAGCTTATTACTCGTGTTAGGAATCACACGTTAAAAGGTAAGACCTCGTTAATCCTTAACTCGCACGAGTTTCGACTTCTGAGGGTTGTCGTTCGTAAGGGTGCGACAGCTCTTATCGTTCTATAGGTTTTGTTCAAAGTCTCTTCGCCACGTAAGAGACTTTCCATCATATTTTCGGCTTTGAATATGGTGTTTGTTTAACGTGCATACAGAAGTCTCGCATTTTCCCAAAAAGGATGTGTTCTACGTCGTCGCGTCGTCTGCATTGCAGTAAATACACTCTGGAGATTCTGCTCTTCTGCGGTTAAATAGGTACCTACGGAAACAACTGTGCCCCGACAGTGCCTGGGTGAGGTAATAGTCCACCTCTTCGTAGATTCGATTCAACCAATTCTCTATTGCAGGTATTATTCGGTGTGTCCATCTACCATATTGACCGCTATCCCATTTTCGTTGCCAGTTATTCATCAAATTTTCTCTAGCGATTCCCTTGGAAATGACTGCATATTTATCTATTCTCTCGATGACTTGGAGCTCTATTAGTGGAATTCCAGCAATAACACATGCTGCTTCTGCAGATATGATATAGTTCTATATGCAATACATATTCTAACTGTTAATTTATTTTGTAGGCCGGTGAGTTTTTGGACTAATTTTTTGTTTTGCTTTTCTGTGTGCCATGATGGTGAACCGTACAAAATCTGGGAGTGTACTACTCCAGACAAAATCTGTTCTTTCTGCCTTGAGGATATTTGGGTTACGTGTTCGGCAAAGGTGAACTTCGTGTCAAGCCATACCCCAAGATACTTAACAGCTTTGCTCAGTACTATCTCTGTGCCTTGCGTATCACAAGTTATTGGTCCCAGTTTTCTACTTTTCGTGAAGGCTAGTCCATCTATGTCTTTTCATACGAATCTATCTAACTATTGAATCTATTATCACTGTTACTGTTATACATGGGCCTGAGAAAGAAAACACGTTTTTTTTTCTCAATTAGCTTTATTCATCAACATAATATCCATCAAAAGCCACACTATTATTTCAACGTTGATCTAACACTTCAATACAACTTTTGTAGAACGATTTTTTTTGCCTCAAAATAAGCTGCAGTTACAGCTATAACCTCTTCATTCGAGTGACATTCCTTACCGGTGAGCATTTTTTTGAGGTCTGCAAACAGCCAGTAGTCGCTGGGAGCCAAATCTGGCGAGTATGGTGGATGTGCGAGCAATTCGAAGTTCAATTCATGTAGTTTTGCCATTGTTTTGATTGACTTGTGACACGGTGCGTTGTCTTAATGGAACCTTTTTTTTTCTTCGCCATATGCGGTCATTTCTTTGCAATTTCAGCCTTCAAACGCTCCAATAACGCTATATAATATCCACTGTTGAGGTATTTCCTTTTACAAAATGGTCGGTGAATATTACACCATGCACGCACATCCCAAAATACCGAAACCATAACCTTTCCGGCCGATTGCTGTGCTTTCTGGCGATTTGCATGATATTCACCAGTTGCTCTCCACTCAGATGATGATCGTTTTGATTTCGGAGTGAAGTGATGGATCCATGTTTCATCCATTGTCATATATCGACGCAAAAATTCCGGTTTGCTATGTTTAAACATGGCCAAACACTGCTCAGAATCATCAAGACGATCTTGTTTTTGGTCAACAGTGAGCTCGCGCGTCACCCATTTTGAACAGAGGTTTTTCATAGTCAAATGCTCATGCAATATGAAGCCAACACATTCTTTGATACCTTAACGAAGAAGTGTCACTCTTAGCACAATAACTGACAAACTTATGACAAGAATATCATGAAATTTCAACGGCTTTCTTCTGAAGGTTAGTAATAACTGAAAAAGTCGTGAATGCATTTAGACTAGTGCCATCTATGTTTTAGACCAGAGATTTTTCAGCCAATGTAGTATTTAATTTTTTGTGGTTGAGAAATATTCGTAACAAATCTGGGGTCGATAAATAAATTCAATAGTCAATAAGTATTTATTAATACGTATTTGTAGAGTCTAGGCGTTGACCGTGTTGTCATGATGTTCTTCATACTGTTGAGATGGAGTTTGGAAGCCTTTTCATTAAAATCATCTCGTTCACTTACAAATAAACTCGACAACTGAAGTTAAAATTTCGAGCGGTGGTCATTTTGAAAGCACACTCAATTGATTTCCTATGGAAATCGGCTCATGAATATTCAAAATTACTATCAGAGTCAAGCGAGTCAAATGAGACGACAATGTAACCATTGCCGGATGGAAGCCATGAAATGGAATGAGTTGTTTACTCAATTTAAATGAACAGGTGCGCAGGACACGGTTAGTAAGTTTAGTTGAATGGCTGCCGCTGATGTTGACCGAAGAAAACAATTGGTCTATTTGCGAATTGAACATTTGAAATTTTCAAATATAAATAATACGACAGGAAAGTAGCTGTCAGCTTTCATTCTGAAAAGGTGGATACTGAAAAAAACCTAACCTTCATGTGGGTGATTTGATATTTTTATGTCTGAGTAAGAAAACTTAAGTTTTTTGCACTTTTTCTCATTTATTTTTTAACGTGGTCTTCTTCCGGCTCAATGCACTCATTATAATGTCAAACAACTCTTATATCACAGCTAAAAATTGACATTCTTACGATCGAAGATAAAAAACGAGTTGCAGTATTAACAAGCATACACAAAATATTTGAGGTAAAGAACACACAAACACATTAACATTCTTGTTTTGATAAGGTAATGTAGTTTCCTCATGAAATTTACTCCGTTTTGTCAGCAGAAAGTAAAAATTTTCGTTTTTAACCGAATAGATAGATGTGTTGACTGTGAAATATAAATGTTCCAGGAGTAGATGTAAAAAAAATCTCGATATAGTAAAGACAATCACCATTTCAAGTAGCCGCATAAAGTAGGCCTCATAAAAGGCTATCACAAAAAACAGCACTGCCATAGGAGTATTAAACCTGATACCAACTCATTGTACTTGAAAATATACGAAACAAATAAAGCAATGAAATGAAACGGCACGTACATACTTAAGACTTGTAGACTATAAAAAACCTTGACAAAAATGATGTTTTGTAGTTATTGCTGAAAAATTTTGATGAAAAAAATATAAAAGGTTTCCACGAATATATGGTAGGTATAAACACTCTCAAGCCTTATACTTTTTCAATATATAGAGTTTTCATTATGCGATTTCATTCATGAAACGATTCTGACATTTTTCGTAATATCAACACCTTTTAAGTAATGCAATATAACATAAATATGGTAGAATCAAAGAATATGCAGTTATTGTGACTGATTTGGTGGTTTGTTAACCAAGGTCCGTAGGTTTTTAGTACTGATGTTTGGTCTGCGGTAGATATCTTCAAGAGTGATTCTTCTGACTTCAGTCTATACTCAATACTTTAGACAATAATTTCAACTTTCAATTCACAGTATTCAACATTTTGCTGATGAGACCGAGATATTATTTTCAACACGTCTTTATAATTTGAATAAATTTTTTATCTATTCCTCACAGAAGTGAGAGATTTCAATATCATTTTCAGATAGCAATCTGTTTAATCTGTTTAAAATCTGTTTTTCCGTTAACCAATGTGTATAATTGTGGATGAACCAGATCTAAAAAAAAAGATTGAGCAATATAAAAAAAGATTCAAGTAATTTATATTGAAATAGAAAGATGGTCAAAAACAGAAAGCTGTGGAAGTTTCCTTTTTGGTTTTCGAGAAAGAAGTGAGATGAATAATATATGAATACTGGTGTCTTTATATTGACTTATCAAAAATGCCGAGTACTTATGATGCACTGTTTGGAACCTTTGGTGTAGTAATGAATATTACTGGAGTTTTTTCCCAACAATAAACCGTTATTTTAACATCTCGATCACCAAGTGATCATCTTCAAGAGAAAGATCAGTTTGATCTTCCTAAATATTCAATGTTCAAAAATGCCGAGCATTAAGAAATAAAATAATCATTATAATACGGTTCGATAATATTATCATGTTTACGAATTTTTCTCTCATCAAGTCGTCCCTTAGATTTCCGAAACTTTTTTCTGGTAACCTAACAATTGGTGAAAACTAAAATGAATGCTCAAAAATTGCTTTCATAAACTCATACGAAGAGCTCCCTTGAATCGTTCATAAACATGCTTTAGTAGGAAGCTTGCAAAAATTGATTTCAAAACAAGTATGGTAATGATAAATGAAAATACTATATTTACAGGGTGTTCCCTAACTACGATACGAAACTTCAGAGGGTGATTCGTTAGGTCGTTTTAGGAATAAAGTTCTCATGAACAAATCAGTCTGTTTAAAATCTGTTTTTCCATTAACCAGTTGTCGCACCCCTACGGACAACAACCCTCAAAAGTTGAAACTCGTGCAAGCTATCGATTAACGATGTCTTACCTTTTAACGTGTGATTCCTTACATGGGTTGGACGATAGCAAGTGAATATCGATCGTTAAGCCTGGGGCTTGAACCACCGACCAACACGGCGGTCAATTCGAGTGAGTGAACAAAGCACCCACGTCGAACCGATCGGCTACCGACCGTCCGGAGTTGCTTTGTTTCTGAGATATAGGGTATTGAAGTTAAAAAGCTATTTATAGAATATCATAAAAATCCTTACAACGTTTTGCTCGAAATTTGCTAATTATTTTAACTAATAAGGCGCTAATTTAGCCCTAACTAGATCGAAATTATTAGGTTCAGTGGACACCACAGAGGGCACCACAGCCAACAATATTGGGGAAAAAATACGTCACTAACTTATTACTATAGTTTTTGATTTTTTTTAGAATAATTAACTGAAAATACAACTTTCTCGTCGCCTGTGTTTTCTTCATGTCTAGCTTCGTTTTCGAGAAAAAAAATTGAAGTCATAACATGAACACCTGCTTTACAGACCAGTCGACAGTGTCCATCCGTTCAAAAAAACAGGTTTTTCCGGACTGTTTACGTAAATTACTATTATGAACGAAATCAAAATAGATTACCACTGATTCAGGTTAACCGAACAACAAGGAATATGTTGCTTCAATTTGTTTTTTTCTCAGATGAATTTGATGAGATTCTAATATTCGTAATTATTTTGTAATAACGGATGATTGACCTCAACCACCACAAAAAATGTCTATCAAAGAGTTCAGCCGCCTTCATATCTCAACTTGCACTTGATCTCACAACAGTAAAAGTTATATTTGTAAATATAAAACTTCTACGAATGGCCGAACCTACTCAACTTGATTAACACCAATTTACCCAGCGATGTAATAATAAATAAAATGTAAACTTCGAGTATGTACGTATTTTTACAGCTAAAAATATTTTCACCGGAGTCATATTTCGGTTCACTTCAATTTTCCAAAGTAAACCAACGCTTCTGAATGACTGTTGACAAACGTCGCAAACGAAATGAAGTAATGCATCAGAAATATGAAATTTTCGCCTTCGCGTCAAAGAAAATAAAATTGAAAAGTGCAATTGACTATACGACGTAGACAACTGCAGCCAGAAAACAAATAGTAATGTTTATTTTACTTACTCCGAGTTTGTCGCCCACACACAAACTTGATCACTTTATACAGAACGACCGAACGAAGAGTATGTATTTCTCGAAACTTGTGAAGAACTACAAGAATGTTAGTTACGAGTTGTACTAAATTGAAATGCATTGTTTGTACAACTTGATCATTGAAAACATTCATTTATGCATCAGCCATATCCCTGAAAATGAAGTATTGTTTCCGTTTTATGTTTGTATAATTTAAAGTTTATCAAACATATGTCGTGGTTGGCAATGGATCGTTCTATTGTTTCTTAACAATATTTTTGGTTTATTACAGAAACCTGTGTAGGACGATGAACATTAATAATGTTTATTGATATTTCATGCAAATTAGTTCAAACATATGAAACAAAATCTTATTTTCTTTCTTTAAAGCAATAAAAAAGAGTCAACTGCACTAAATTTTTTCTTTGAAATTTCAGAAAATTGAAAATATAACGTTAGATGGAATACAAGTGATTATGAAAAACCAAGCGAAGATAGCGAACAATTTCATGGAATTACGGAAAATTGGGTTGGAAATAATCAAAGCTGAACGAACTGATAATATTTGTAAATTTGGTATGTTGACAAAAATATTTACTTTCATCACATTGCGTGTCCTTCTCTAGATGCTTGTGAATATTCCATATGATGTTGGATATTACCATTATGGAATTATTTGTACTTATTTGAAAAAACGACAAGAAACAGTTAAGGGCTACTGAATATAGGAGCCAACTCAACAACAAATTTCACTGAACAAATCGTTTATGTTTAACATTTAGCAATAGACGAATGATTTGATCCTAAAATTTGATCGAAATGGAATAACCAATAATGTAGGCTTTCTGTCGATTTGTCTTGCGTTAGACAATAATAAAGCATGAGCTGAACAAAATTCATATTTTACTAGAAACATAGCAAGATAATTACAATGGTTATTATTTTTTTATTTCTAACCTTACAATCAAAACGCATTATTTCGAATTTGCAAATTGAATCATCTTGTATAGTCGCTGGATATATTTCTATTGAAAAGTAAAAATTATTAACTAACCTCAGCAGTGATGATTCTATAGAAAAGTATATGCCTTGAAAATGTTGATCGTGTTTAAAAGGTCAGATTTCTCTATCCTCAAAATTATGAAAGATGTAGGATATTTGTAAGTTAAAAATCTTGCTAAAATAAATCCTCAGAAATAAAAATGGAGTTTTCTTGGTCAACCTCCGTCCTTATATACAGTATATACCCTTTTGTCCTGGCTCCTCTCATCTAATGAAACAGAATTAACACAATACGAAACGAACTTATGGAGTAAAATGAAATAATAATTTCTTAATGTTACAACAGAACAAGTAACATTCGTTGATTTATATCCTGTTGACGGTCTAAATAAGACAATCCAGAAAGATGGGTTGTATTTTGGACATCTTCTAGATACTGTTGCTGAATGTTCAATATTTATATTGAAAATTCTGTGAACTGACGATATAATAAAAAAGCACGGATTTTCATGAAACATTACATAAATACATTGACGGGTGGGAGTCAGTGTCAATTTAATTTTTTCTCTGATATTTCCAACGCTGGAATTTTATATTTCCCAGCAATATATTCAACATCATACCGGTAAAGGAACAGAAGCTATTAACATTTTTGTTAATTGTTATGTTACCAGACAATTTCATCAAATGCTTCTTGTAGCTCCCGACAAAAATTGTGTTTATCAAAATAGTTAATTTAGAATATCACTTTTGTACTATAATACATACAGTGTCATCCCCAACGTATGCACCATATGAGAAACTTATTTATTAAGGGTTTTTCGACAAAAAGTTATTCTTGATAAAAGTTTGTATATCCCCTAAAACTAAACATGCACCAACAAAATACTGTAAAACACACGTAATATACGAGTAATTGTGTAACCACGGTCAATTTTCCTGTCCAAAGTAATTCTCCAAAATAATCTCCAGAAAATCAATGAGTTTGTTCCAAAGTACCTAGTTTATTTTAATGTTTTATGATTTGATATCATTGAACAATAAGTTCTTGTTACAATACTGCACAATTTTGAGTAATTTTTGGTGTTAACAAAAAATAAAAATAACTTTGCACCAAGAATTTTGAAAATTATGTTACTTTTCAAAAAAATTGACCGTGGTTAACACCATAGTTGTGTGATTTGTAATATTACAGGCTTTTGAAATAAACCGTCGTATACAGAATGCTGTCTATTTATATTTTAGGAAATTTTAATTTTTCGTAGTCCCCATTGAAAAAAAAAATGGGTAAAAAAGTAAACCTTAACTCAGATGGTAAATTACGTGTGTTTTACCGTATTTCGTTGGTGCATGTTCAGTTTTAGGGGATGCACAAACTTTTATCAGGAATGAATTTTTGTCGAATATCCCTTAATAATCCCTTAAGTTTCCCATATGGGGAATCTTCATACTTTGGAGATTACACTGTACAACATGGAAAAAAAATGGAAATAAATTCAATTGTACTTTTCTATTTGAAAATAAATTATATTAGTGTTTCAAAAAATCTCACCTGATGAGCTAATTTCGATAATGACGTTCCCATATCAACCAACGAGTATATTATAAACATGTGACTTAAATTTCAACATCTATTTCTGAACCTTATGAGGGAAGTGTAATGTATAAAGTATTGGAGTTGGTTGAATCTAAAAAAGTAGCCTACTTGAACAATTTTCCGATTGTTACAAAATCCGTGTATTTTGGATAAAACTCATTGTTCGAATGACACAGTACATGTTTTGATCTTTCTATATTTTGAACAACCAGTATCGACTCCATTCAGAAAACGATGTATAAGATTTTTATAACATTGTCTTATAGTATTTTGGCATAAAATCGCACATATTTTACATGTAATTGTTCTTGAAGAAGTAAGAGTTACCTTAAGAAGCATTACAAATAGAAGAATCCTACAATCATCAATATTTATGGCAACAGAAGTCCTTTATAAGGACATATTACTAGTTTGACTGATCAAACTCCATCTTTCGACTTGAATTTGAAAAAAAATTTCTATTTTTCTTGTCAAAAAACAAAATAATACTCAACATTCATGATGATATCTTGGTTATACAAGACGTTTCTTATATGGAAAGATTATTCATATGACAGTTGTAAATATTCATCAAATGTGTTATCGCCGCATTAGAGTTTTAATTAGGAAGAAAAATAAGTCATACATAATCTTCACATTAAATATTCTAATATTATCAACGTTCATAGTATATGAACTTTCTCTGTTTGGAATTAATATCTTCGAGCATTATCGACGTAAAAATTATTTATTCATTCTATTATACCTTTCCAAAGATTCCATTCGCACAAATAATCTGGGAATATATATTTACTTTTATGAAAAGGAAATATCTTCCACGCCTACTATTACTATATGTTAATCAAATTGAAATTGGCATGAAAAAAATTAGTGAATGAATGAACTAATGCCATTGAAATAAATTCAGGAAATGTTTGAAAATTCCATATTTTTCTTAGAGCTTTTTTTAGAGTAGCGGTTTTTTTATGTGTCAGTATTTTATGAAAATGGACTTAAATTTTTATAGGAAGTTGTCAATTAATTCATAAGGACACTTTTTAGAGAACGATACATAGGATTGTTGAGGTTTTGGTTTTTTTTTTGTTATTTTCACCTTCCAACATACAAAAAGATTGAAATTATAGTGACTTTATGCATGTGTAAACTTTCTAATCCACCTTGACAAGTTTTATTGTAGATACAATAATTTTCTCAAGGATTATCGATATCGCTATTGCGTTTAATATGTTGATATACAGAGTGGTCCAACAAAAAGTATACATCTTGCTTTTCTCCTTTTTTTGTAACTTAACGCAAAAATGCTCGGACAGGTCAATTTTGCTTTTGAGAGGGACACATTTTAGATGTATTTTTCTACTTGTGCCTTCAACCCCCTAGCGAGGGCACATTTGAAAGGGCACAAAATTATCTTTACAATGATACCTAATTTGATGTATTTCACTCAAACATGTAGGTATTATGAAGAAAAACAACTACAACCCAGTACTTTGAAATGTGTAATTGACTTAGAAGAATCCTACTTCAGCAAGTGCTGAAAATGTGACCCATTTGCTTCCATACAATAATACACATTTTGTTCAAATCTATTCCTAACATTCTGTAGCATATCAGGTGTTATACTTCTGCACTCTGCTGTATTTCGTTGGCGAGGATCTTCTATGGACTCGGGCTGCGTAGCAAAACATTTATTTTTCAAGTGTCCCCAAAGGAAAAAGTCTAAAGGCGATAAATCAGGTGACCTGGTAGGCCATTCGATGGGGCCTCTCCTTCCAATCCACCGTCCAGGGAACCGGTCATCTAAAAACTCTCTTACCGGAGCAACATAGTGAGGATGTGCTCCATCTTGCTGGAAATGAAGCCGATCATCATTATGATTTTGGTCATTTTCAATTATTTCTGTTATGAGAGGATCAATTGTATCTTCAAGCATGTTCAGGTAGACCTCACCAGTTAAATTCCCAGGAATAAAAAGTGGCCTTACGATATGACTACCTAATATGCCACACCAGACATTGATTTTTTGGGGGTACTGGGTATGGACCTCTCGGAATGAGTGTGTGTTAACGGCAATTATGCCTATTCACAGCTCCATTAAAAAAAATGTACTCTCACCGGAAAAGCACGTGTTGAATTATAGGTGCGGATCATCAATTAGTAGCTGGCTCAGTTGTTCACAAAATTGCAGCCTTCTATCAGGATCATCTTCATTGAGTTCCTGTACTAATTTAATTTTGTACGGATGAAATTTATAGTATTTTAATATCCGTATTATGGACGAACGGGAGACACCTGAGGCTGCAGCAAGCTGACGGGTACTTTTAGCATATGATCCAATTCAACATTTCCCAAAACAGCGACTTCCACTGCTTGATTTCTGATCGGTTTTCGTGGCTGGTGTTTCACATTACAGACAGATCCGGTATCGACAAACCTTTGGACTAACTTGGCAACGTACGAATCATTCACATTTTTTCCGGGATGATTGTTATTAAAGAGGCGAGCAGTAAGTCTAGAACAACTATTATGTTGATAATAAAGTTTAACAATTTCACTCGTTCAGGAATAGAATAAACCATTTTTACAGTAAAGTTGAAATAATTTCAAAAGCAACCGAACTGAATCAATGAACGTTTGGCTAAATTATTTTTGTACACTTATCTGCTAATTTTATTTGAACCAAAAACCGCACGAGAGAAATTGAGGAATGTAGTAGTGATAAAAAATTCTCCGAATTTTCATCAACACCAAAAATATCGAGTAAATGTTCTAGCTTTTTTTATAACTATTCAAGTAAATACAACCAATTAGGTTTCATTGGAAAGAGAATTTTGTGCCCTTTCAAATGATGTATCACTCGACCCCACTTTCCATTTAAAATTTTTGGGTTGTTACTCACCCTCGCTAGGGGGTTGATGGCACAGGTAGAAAAATACATCTAAAATGTGTCCCCCTCAAAAACAAAATTGGCCTGTCCGAGCATTTTTGCGTTAAGTTACAAAAAAAGGAGAAAAGCAAGGTCCATACTTTTCGTTGGACCACTCTATATGTGCAAATCCATAATTCATGGAATTTTGCAAACGATTGAAGCATATAAAATTTTATCTTGAATTTTTATACACGAAAGCAAAATTTTGAATATTTTGGAATTGTACGCATTTTGATAGAATGGATGTCGAGAATATGTTGGATTCCTCAAAATTATCAAGATTCGAAAATTATAATTACCTATCAAAAATATCAATGTTGATATTTTTTTTTCATGAGCACCGACTTGTTCATTAATTTCGATTTTTCTGTAATGAAGAAGATAACCAAAAGTGAATACCCTTTGTGAGCAACTTGTCTTATACAATTTCTATTATCCGAAACAATTCTATAAATTTTCAAACATACGTCTCAAACAACGGATAAAAAAAACTCATGGCAGTTGCCATACTTTCAAAATTTGCTTTTGTATCCTCTTCATTTAACGACTGACGTCCGAATAACTTTTTATACCCCAGTTCAAAATTATTCATTAGACTTTTTCCAGATTCTGGAAAATGAAAATACCTAAGAATTCCGAACATTGTTATTGAAAATTCTCAAATAATACAATACTATTTGTGTCCAACTTACGGCCAATAAAAATAATAATTTATTTTTTGTTTCAGGTACAGAAATTATATAACATACTGGAACTTCTCTTAAATACGTGACAAAATCGAATATTCAATAAAGTTGACTGTAAAACACTGTGTACCAATAAAAATTCTTGTTTTTCTGTGTTTTCATTTCTATTTCTGTTTCAAACTCTCTACTCCATCTAACGTACACAATAAGCATTAAAAAACTAATGAAGAGGAAATAAGCATATATATACGTAGGTATATTCTTAATTGTGTATCACATTCGATAAAATATATTTCACGCCACAACCAGACTATTTATGAAAAAAAACTAGTTACACACGAACGGGTTTTTCCTTCATAAACACTTTGGGATTCGTCCAACGTGTTTATCAAATTTATTGAAGGCAGGCCAACCGCATAGGTGTTTGTTACAAGTCGTGAGAAAAAATTACTGATGGCATTGTAATAAACCTGACAATAATTTTAAACCATTAATTAAATGGGAGGAACTTCTATATTTTTCCTTGAAGTAATGAGATTTTACAACCCCATGTCACTGGTATGAGTTAAAACATTTTCAGATAGAGTTTAATTTATAAACAGATCACTGAAGCACCATTTTGTAAATATAATACTGTGTTAGTAAACTGAATTACATAAGTGATTTTTGAAAATTTACAAACATCATTTCTTCAACTGTTCAAACAAATAAAAAACTTCAGTTCGATATTTACTCAAAAAGTGATATTGGAAACAGAGGCATTTTCGCCTTCAGTTGAAATTTAAAGAAAAATTTCAAGTATGAAATATTTCAACTCGATAAGAAACTAAATATAATATTCTGTAGTGAAATTGAGAAGTTTCGGCTGGATATATGCATGACATACGTACCTCATATGTTTTCACTTGAAAACTGAATTATAAAACAATACAGTTCTTTTTTTTTCTTGTTGAGAGTGACATTACAATTCTTATCAGTTATTCTCAAATGAAATACACGTTTTTGCAAGTGATTATCGAAACTTTATTCACAACGATTTCTTTGTTCGTCATTCTCTGCAGATGCCTGCATATTTTCTGAAGAATTTTCGCTGGTTTTGAGAGTCGTTACCAGTATCTCGTATGTCCTATGTCCAGTTGTAAATATGGCTTCACTAGTACCACTCCTTGTGAAAATTGAAAAAAAAAATGATGAGATATGTAACACTTATGATATGAAATATGATCCCATGAATATATATTATCCAAAGGCCAAAATCAGTGCATTTTCTCTCCAAATTATTTGTAAAATCAAAATAAAAATCATATTTTCAGTGAATTTATTGTTCAACAGTTTGCGGGTTGGTAATGAATGTAGTTATATCCGTCAATCAACTACCAATTGTTTTAATAATGAACTGTCATTCCGAATCTCATGAAAATTCATAATGAGTGATAACGATCAAGAAATTTGTGCTCTCCCAGCAGATATTACCGAGCAAGCAAATATTGTGATGAATTATTTGCTGCCAGCAAAATCAAGAGAAAAATACGAATATAATTTCGAAAATTTTATGAAATGGAGATTGAAGAAAAACAATTTCGTTTTCCAAAAACGTTCTTCTCGATTATTTCGAATATTCAGAAAAAACTTTAAAAACATCGTCATTATAGGCAATATACTCTATGCTGAGAAGTACCCTGAATATCAAAAAAATGTTGACATTAGCAACTATTCTAAATTACGTGTCTCTCTAAAACGCAAATCTGATGGTTATAAACCGAAGAAATCGTCGACGCTTAGCACTGAACAAATAAGTTAATTCATTAAGGAAGCTCCAGATGGCACACATCGGAAAAGTCTAGGGATATTTTTATAACATACTAAATATCATAAAAATATATGCATGAGGTCGTTTAATTTCGATTAAATTGGTACACTCGACCACCCTGTAGATTTCTATGGGTTGAACAAAGCCTGCAAAAACGATAACTAATATTTTATCAAGTTTTTTACAAACTGTAGGTTTTCGGCTAAAATGAATAATCTGAAAGTGTCGAGTTTGTACATTCTATGCAGTTCTTGCTCAGCAATTAAACTGGAAATATTGTGCTTTAACATGGAACGCCATCACTTACCATTGGCTGAGATGAATAGAGCTGTAGGGCTTCTTCAAGGTGGCATGCGACAAAATGATGTAGCTCTTCGTTTGGGGGTCTCCCAAAGTGTTATCAGTCGATTGTGGCGGTGTTTCCGTGAAACTGGCAGACCAGCCGAACAACATCCAGGGCGAGGACGCGCTACAACTGCAGTTCAAGACCGATTTTTGGTCTTAACCGCAAGAAGACAACCGACAATCACAGCACCTGAGTTGGTTAACGTGTTGCAGCAGACGCACCAGGTAACCATTGGTCGTGATACTGTCAGAAATCGACTGCATGAAGCAGATCTCCACAACAGAAGGCCACTTAGATGTCCTCCTTTGTCGAGAGGCAATCGCAAGATTAGAGTGGTGTCAAGAACATTAAAACTGGGATGCAAATGATTGGGCCACAGTTTTGTTTACAGACGAATCCATATTTGGATTTCATCCAAATTCTCGTCGAGTAAGACTGTGGAGACGACCTGGAAATAATGAACGTTTGAGACACGTCCAGGAAGTCCACACATACAGAGGTGGTACAGTAATGCTATGGGGCGGAATCATGATCGGCGGCAGAACCGATCTCGTTTTTCCAAATCGCTCCCTCACAGCTCGACAGTACCTCGACACCATTCTTCTACCTATCGTCCGTCCGTTTGCTGGGGCTGTTGGTGAAAACTTCCAACTAATGCACGATAATGCTCGTCCACATGTCGCGCGTCTAGTAACTGACTGGCTCACCAACGATGTATTGATGTATTGCCATGGCCAGCACAATCACCGGACCTAAATCCCATCGAGCATGTGTGGGACATGCTTCAACGAAGAATTACTCCGCATATGGGGAACATTCACACAACGTTTCAATTGAGAGAGCTTTTAATCGCTGAATGGGCAAATGTACCTCAACAAGACATTGACAATCTCATTTTGTCGATGCACGATAGATGTAGGGCCGTAATAAACCAGCGTGGAGGCCATACTTTGTACTGATTCCAATTTTTTTTGTATTATGATTTTTTTTCGGGGTGCCAAAGAAGAGCCATATTTTTTTTTAGTTTTGCTTATATGCGCACTCAGTATTTTTTACCATTTAATAAATTTTGTTGTAAGTTACATTCGTGTAATAATCACCCGTCAACTTTTTTACCTAAAGCGATCTAAAAAAAAATTATTGCCATTTTTAAAAATATCCCTAGACTTTTCCGATGTGTGTATTTGTTTTCGAAAGAAACACAATTGCGCTTTTTTCTTCTGTTCATTTTTTATGAACTTTTTGCAACAATTTTTGAAATACTGAGATCCAACATAAAGGTTATAACTGAATTATTCAACCTCACCAGCCAACAGCCAATCATATTTCATTTGCCAAACGCCTTCAATGCCTACTTCTATGGACTATAACAGCCAAGCAAAAGGATTTGAAAAAATTTTACACACCAAAAAATACCTGTTCGCACTATTTGACATTATTATATAATGCGGTAACGCGTGTCAGTCCTGACTGACTGAATGAGTTTATCATCCAAAGACATAATCTCAAACAAACATATTGTACCATTCTTTTCTATGGTCAGTCGTAGAAAAAGTATAGAACGAATTACGTCCACTCGCGAATTACTGCACTTGGCTAACGTCTCGTGCTTAAAATATATATATTACTATTACTGGAAGTAAATGAAATTGATTTAATATAGACGTTATCGACACAATTAATTCTTGTATACTAAATAATTGATCATCGTGAAATAACCAAATTTTCTCGACCTTCGCACCATCTGTTGAGAACCATCCACATCAAGAACAAAAATTTTTAATTAGATTAAGAGTGTCCCACCCACATCACGATGGCCACCACCACAAAATGTCAATGAAAAAGATAAATCCTCCACTCTGGTCGACCATGAAAAAGATAAGACCAATAAGACACCAGAAAGCAGGTAAGTTGGGTCAACTAGTGGATTAGTGGAGTGCATGAAACTGACATTGAATTTTTCTCATTCTCTATTTTGAACCTGGCTAACTGGTATACACAAATCTTACGTAGGTAACCGATTAACGCTTCAGGTGGTCCAAAGGAACTTTGTTTATTATTAATGACAACACTTAAGAAGAAATATTTCTCAAGAAAAGTAGTGTTATCTCTATTTTTATATGTAAGTGATTTTCGTGAGCAAGAAACACATTTTTCAAAAATATGATTTCCGTCTAAATAATCAGTGGCAGAACCTTGAATTTCTATGGTCTACTATAATGAGTTTTTCATTGACCTTTTTGGGGATTTCCACAATATGAAAAAAAAATAAAATTGTAACGTTTTTTCCAAATGGATTATTTCTTCGGCGATTCAAAACCAATGTGAATCGCTACTTTCGCACAGGCACCGCTCTAAGGGCGCTTTAAGGATTTTCCTGTAGAGCTTCTGTTTTTTTCTTAAAAAAAATTAAAAATCGCTAGTGCACCAAAGTTCATACGTTAAAGCATTTGCAAATTCATAATTTTCGGAATGTTGCTAAGCAAATGACTTGGGTGTACTTAAAATCATTTAATGAAATCCCAAGCCTGTAGATGAATTATCACATACAAAAGCATTATTTCGAAAGCAAAATTTTTGAAATTAAGTGGCTTCATGTATTTTAACCGATTTGGCCTGTGTACGAAGGATATATGGGGTGTTCCAACGAAAACTTGATCCCCCCAGTAAGTCAGAAACGGGCGTGTAATCGAAAATTTCAAAAAACACGTCAATTTTTATTTCTAGGAGAACTAATTCTTATATAGAAATCATATCCGAAACTTCACCCCCCTGCGGTCACCAACTACCCTTCTTTTTTTTCAATAGCAGGGGGGTCGAGTGATACATCATCCAAAAGGTCTTTTGTCCCTCTATTACTTCTTTAATACAGTCTACTTACATTATTGAAGATTTCCGGAGTCTGAAATCGGCATTCTCTTTCACAGGTCTTCTGTGGCTCACGTTGTGGTCTGGATGATTCGTATTACAAATTCTTGCAGTAGCTTCAACACATTCATTATTTCGATAATAGGTTGCAACAATTTCTATTCTTTCTTCAGTACAATAAACCATGTTGGAACACAACGAACAAGAATGACTGAATAATAATTCGTGAAGATGTGACAGTGGTCAACTATCTACTTTTTGTTCTGCGACAACTAGATTCAACATAAACTACCAGTGTAAAAAAAACTAATTTTCCAGTCACTTTAGGTCGATTTAGGCCTGTATTTCGGAAAGTTGACATACTCAGCTGTGAATTTGTATATACTTTGTTTTCTGGCATCATAAAAGTATTTTCAAAATTCACATATGACTCGACGGCCGCAACTTCAAAAATTGGGGGTCAAAAGTCAAAAAAAACGACTTTTTGCACGTTTTTTGCCAATATCTCGTTTCCAATGGGTTTTATGCTAATTGTATCAATATTGTAGAGAATTAAATTCTCTACAACTTTTGTTTCAAACATTTTTTCATATGTTGAATCGTTTTTGAGATAAAGGGCAGCGTGAGCGCAGATCAAATATTATTTGAAATCAACTGGTTGTCCCCATCGAAATCAGCTCATTTAAGGTTTATAAATTATTACTTAATAAATAATTATAAATAATTTTCATTTTTTATCAACAAATACATCAACACTAAACAGGCCAGAGATGATGCGGATGTTCTCATTATTGAGACAGCTATTGAAGAATCTAAACGTCAAAGAACAGCAATTATAGTCGGTGAAGATATTGATCTACTTGTGATTTTAATTGGGCGTACACTATATCTTGAACAAGAAATTTTCTTTAAAAAAGTTGGCAAAGCAAATGTGAAAACGGAAATATACTCCTCTAAGAGTCAATATTTCAAAAATGTGATTCGTTAATTATGTCATTACAACTAACTTCTTACATTAATTAAGCCTTTGACAACAAAATTTATAGATATTGCCTTCTAACAGATCATGTATGAATATTCATGACAACGTAAATGACTGTATTTATTCAATAACAAACTGACCAATTCTTGGGTCAAAAAACTTTAGAATTTCAAAAGGAAAAGTCGATTTTAGGTGTTCTCATTATTGAGACAGCTATTGAAGAATCTAAACGTCAAAGAACAGCAATTATAGTCGGTGAAGATATTGATCTACTTGTGATTTTAATTGAGCGTACACTATATCTTGAACAAGAAATTTTCTTTAAAAAAGTTGGCAAAGCAAATGTGAAAACGGAAATATACTCCTCTAAGAGTTTCGACAAATATTCAATTTCTAAAAAACAAATTTTGTTCCTTCACGCTTTAAGTGGCTGTGATACGACTTCTGCGCTCTTTAAAAAAGGAAAAAATCGATTTTAAGAACATTCGAGAAACTATCTAATTTGGATGAACTTGCCGCAGCATTTGAAGAAGAAAACTGCCCGGTTCAAAGATTATTTGATAGTGGATTGCAAACTTTAATAGCTGTTTATAATGCTCCAAAGTCTATAGATACTATCGATCATCTTCGTTATGCACAATATGTCAAGCTAACAAAGCTCAATAAACATGTGCAGTTATCAAATACCCCAACAACAAGTGGAGCAGCTCTCCAACATTTTATTGTTTATTACCAAGTTCAAAATTGGTTAGGATATGATTTGGAACCCCAGGAATGGGGTTGGATAATGAGTAACGGATTGCTAGAACCTATCATGACCATTTTACTACCTGCTCCAGATGAGTTACTCAATACGATAATATGTGGATGCAGGAAAGCGGGGTTGCAATGCTCTTTAGCTTGTGCAAGTGTAATGGGCAAGCTTGTCTCAATGCTGTACCATATGAGACCGATGTTAATGAAGATAGGTCCGGACATCTTCAATAATGTAAGGAAAGCTTCCGAAAGTAGACTGTATTATTGTATGGAACTAGATGAATGTCATTTTGGACACTTTATCCGTTAATTGCTTTGCTATTGACAATCCTCAATAAAATGCGTGACATCGAATCTTCTGTTTTTTCTTGAATAAAACATTCAACATTTAATTTCTCAATAACGAATGAACCAATTTTGAAAAAATTTTACAGAAGTAATAGAGGGACAAAATACCTTTTGAATGATGTATCAATCGACCCCCCATGCCTTTGAAAAAAATAGGGGGGAGTAGTTGCTGACCGCAGGGGGGTGAAGCTTCGAGTATGATTCCCATATCAGAAATAGTCCCGCTAGAAATAAAAATTGACGTATTCTTCGAAATTTTCGATTACATGTCCGTTTATGACTAACAGGGAGGGTCAAGTTTTCGTTGGATTATTTCCAGAAAAAGGAGACGGTAATGAAAACTCAAAAAACTCAACTTTTGTTATCCTGGTTGGGCAGGTTGGGTAGCCATGGCCCAATGGTGAGATAACTCTGAACGTTTCGCCCATAACTACGATAGGCATCTTCAGTGGTGGGTGCCAGCAATACGTTGCCACCTCCTCATTAGCAGAGTCGTTAATGAGTAAGTACGCATGAGTAGAATTAAAAAAAGAAACCTTTCGACCTTTAATCCCATTTATGTTTCATGGGCTGGAATTCATCCCACAGAAGAGGTGAACGTGTCAATGTTGAAATCTTGCTCGAGATATTTTTTCTCAAAATATTAATCGAGGGCTTTGAGGAATTTATTTCAAACGCTACTAATGGGTTACATAATGAAAAGAAACATCTCATTACTGCCGGTCAAGTTGGATTATCAGTGTATGTCACGGACCCGCTTTCTACCCAGTAACAGAAATTCATCAGATGTTAAAATATTTAACATCAATTCGAAAAATATAATTTAAAATCAAATAAATGATGTTCGTATACCACCATGTATAAATTAATTTTTAATAAAGGTTAATGATATTATCGAGAAATGTTTTTTATGACCACATTCCCAAGTAAGTCAATATTTCAAAAATGTGATTCGTTAATTATGTCATTACAACTAACTTCTCACATTAATTAAGCCTTTGATAACAAAATTTATAGATATTGCCTTCTAACAGAACATGTATGAATATTCACGACAACGTAAATGACTGTATTTATTCAATAACAAACTGACTAATTCTTGGGTCAAAAAACTTTAGAATTTCAAAAGGAAAAGTCGATTTTAGGTGATTTGAATCATTAATATTTATTTTTCTCAGAAAACGATTGAGAATACGTAATAAAATATTCTTGTTATGTTGATCCTGATTTGATACGAAAAAAATCTAGCATGAATCACAGAAAAATCACGTCAATATATCAAATAAGTTTATGTTTCGAAAGAATATAATCAATGGTTGAAATGAAGTTACCTAATAGGTTAGGTGAATATACATATTTCAATCAATTCCAAAATTGCTCATCATGTTTCGGCGTGATATGAAAATAATTAACATTAATTATCTGAAAATTAAATATTTCGAAATAAAATCTCGAAATTATCATATTTCCAAGTTGATGTTTCGAAAGAATATAATCAATGGGTGAAATGTCCTTATCTACTAAGTTAGATATTGAATTATATCCGACATATTTTTATGCAAGATACCTCACAGAGATTAGTCTCGCAGATGTTACTCTTTCATCCAGCAGCAGGACCATGCTAACATTATTCGAGTAAATCGGTTTCGAGGTATTGCCCCTCATCAGTGCAGGAAAGATCTGACCCAAACAAGTGTCTGGGACCTTTCACAAGACAAACAAGAAGAACATTCCAAAACAGTTTCGAATGCTGTGGAATGTTCTGGAATTTTGTGAACCATTCGAAGCATTTTTTGTATGTATCAACTTTTTGAGCAAAACCCGAAACCCTAGCCATTAACCAATAATAATAACAACTTTTGATGAAACTCACTCAAACAACGGGATGTAGCACAGACTTCTCACGGAAAACATAGTTATATTTAAAACAACTTTCTTGAATCATTCCGTCAATTGGTGAAAACCGTATGAAAATCCGTTCGGTAGTTTTTGAGTTTATCGCATTCAGACACAGGGACTGACAGACAGTTCAATTCATAATATGTAGTGATTAAGTGTACCATACGTCACATAGGAAAGCTGTCACGGTTTCCATTTCAAATGCCACATATGTTAGTTATGTATGTTATTTTCTTTATGACAAATTAAAAAGTATATTCACCTAAATAATATAATAATAATACTAGTAATGATGATGAAAGTTCCTCATTTCCTTGGCGGAGTTCAGCATCTGGTTGTACTGATTGATACCGTTCCTACTATGGGGTCTTTCATTAGACGCTTCCTATCTTTAAATTTAAATATGTGAGATATCATCGATTTTTTTATTCGTTTGAAAGACCTATTAACGCCTCTATGTGTGAAATATAACATCGTTCGAATGTCCGCCATAGCTTCTATAGGTGGAGAACATGCAAACGTCTAATTTTCCATGACTCTGGCTTTTGAATCAGGCTGAATTTGTCCGATGGCATGGGTTATGTTGGCTTTGAGAACAGCTGTGGTTTGTGACTTATTCGCATACATCTGCGACTTGGGAAAACCTCATGATAAAAAGTATACCGGGGTCAAATTACACGATCTCGGTGGCCAGTTCACATCACCTCCACATGAGATGACCATGCCCTCAAATCGCTCGTGCAGAATTTCCAGTCTCACATGAGTTGTGTGGCACGTAGCGCCTTTCTGTTGAAACCACATGTAGTTGGTGTCCAGATCATCCAATTCAGGTCAAAACAAGTTGGTAATCAACGACCTATAGTGCTCGCCGTTGACATTGATGGCCTTGCCAACGACATTCTCAAAGAAATATGGAACCGAAGATCCCGCCAGCCCAAAATCCACACCAAACATTGACTTTTTCGGGACGCATTGGACGCTCTTGGCTCTCATATGGAAAAGTATCAATACAAATTCGAAAATTTTGTTTGTTTACGTACATGCCCATTCATCCAGAAATGGGCCTCATCGCTGAAGATGATTTTTCGATGAAAATAACGGTCACTTGCCTACTGCTCCAGAGCCTATTCAGCGAACACAAGTTGTTGTTTATGGTCATCTTCATTTAGTTCCTAGGTCAGTTGAACTTTGTACGGGTGCAGGCCCAAGTCACGACGCAACATTCGCCAGGTTGTGGTCTGCGAAAAGCCGAGTTCTTGTGAACGACGCGAAATCGACTGCTTCGAAATCTCCTGTGCCTCTATGTGTGTTAAGTTTTTTGGTTTGCATTTTCCATTCGATTAGAAATTTGCAATTTGTTATCTATACATATTCCATCCCTAGCAGATGGAACTTTTGGTGTTTATGGCCCGGAGTCTCTGTTATTCGTTCATGAACTCGGAAGAAGAAAAGGCCAAGCAACGAAAGATTAGCGTTCCACTTCTTTTTTTACAGAAATAATTAGTGCTATTCAAGTAATGCTGCTTCGGTCCTTGAAACTATTTCTCCTTCACATAATTTTGATGAGATCATGCTTTGCCCTCATTTCAGTATGTAATTAAAATCTCTTCCAAACAAGCCAAGGCCTAGTTATATTAATCAGTCTCCTATCAAGGTTAATTAGCAAGTGATCGATCCACCTTCTTCATTTTCAGTGCGGTCAATGGACTTAGATCATTCGTGCCCCCAAATAAGGGCTGCAGTCCTTGTGGTTCTGATTACCTTTCAGTGGAAGACCTTCATGAAGCAAGTGCCGAATAGATCCATCTACGAAACCCTTCATCACTTGGAAGGATCGATTGCAGCTTGAGAAATGGTTCTGATACAGATTCTGTGAAACATGTTCTTCCTTACGAATCAGTAGACAGTTGTCCTGAAAATCTTGAAAAGAAAATTGGATTGGATAATTTACAAAACACTTGCTGAATTAATAGCATTTTACAAGTGCTGTTCATGACGAAGAATTTCGAAAACGAGATTTTAACGATGAACGAGGATGTTTTCTACTTATTCACCAAACTCAAACAATTGTTCATGTAGTTGCAGTTTCGAAAAAATGTATCAACTTTCCCACCAACCGATTTCTTGGAGTCTTTGAAGTCCACTAGATACTCGTTAGGACAACAAGAGGATGGCTCCGAATTCTTGGGGTTCTTGTTGAATACTATTCGTGAGCAAAACAATAGGAGAATCAATAATCCTGACCGCTCTGAATTGAATGGCTCCATAGTGTATCTCGTATTCTGTTTGTAGATTTTCTGCTGGAAACATCCTCTCTTGTTTACTTTCTAGTAAATGTTCAGGAGGTAGCAAAAACGTATGTGCATTAGGAAACTAGCGTTTCCTAATGTGACTGATAACCAGTCCGTGCAAAGCTTATTGTCGAATCATCTGAAAATGGAACTTTCAGAAGGTGATGATCAACTGTATTGCCAAACATACGCCAAACTAACTAACTATTATAAGAAAACAAGTATAGCTGAGGCACCAGTCAATCTAATAATGACACTGATGATCTTCAAACATGACTCAACCTCTGACGGAAGCACCAAACTCTTACGAAGTTTCGAAATAGATGAACACTTCAATCTAGCAGACCAATATTATAATCTTCATGCAGTTATTGTTCGCTGTGATTCTGGCGTTGAATCTGATCATTATTACGCATTGGTCAAAGACGAAACGGACTGGTTTGAGTTTGACAATAGTCGTGTCACTAAGTGTTCTGGCGATGTAGTGAATTGGAGCCTCTGGAGACACCCTACATTTTGTTTAATGAAGGAGAGGACATTGGCAGATCGAAATCTTCAGATAATGTGGTGCTGCAAGTTTTTCCGGGTTTTCTCGCAGCTGAGAAAGCAAATGCACCACTGGAGCACCAATAAATTTTTGTTGTTTCATAATTTCATGATTTGTATTACTTTCTTTGAATAATTATTGAGGAAAATACATATTCCTTGTGAAGTAGGCTATAATAGAGTATACCATTATAGAAAAATATCTTGTGGATTAGAGAATAATACCACTTTCTTACCTCTCAATTCAATTGATATTCCATATGTTCAAACACATTCCCTCTTCGAAGAATTCCCCTAAAAATATCCATTTTGAATATCAATCAGCATAAACCCGCAAACATCAACGTGTACAAATTTTCAAACATCCACTCCGTATTCAATCGTACCCCCAACTTTTTCGTGTTCGGATTACAACCGAGCATGAATATTTCCGGTTGACGAAAAGTTTCATGGAAAATGTGAATGATTTAGTTGTTATTCGAATTTTGCCGTGTGATCAATAACCCAGTTTCTATCGGGGAGTATGCGTGCAACACTGAATCCTTGGTATGGATTTTATCTGGGAGTTAGTTGTAGATGACAATGGAATAGGTGAATGATGATTTTTTAAATCGGAATGTTCATTTTCAAACATTTTAGAAGGTTTTCAACAATTCCAAATACACAACTTTATAGGGGTGTTGCCAGGATAATGAAACACTGAACCATTCTCGAGAAATATTAATTGTTGGTCGGTTAAATAAGTATCAGTGGAAACGTATTCGATACATTTTATAGTAGAATTTTTACTACAAAACCGTAACACCTGTTTCATAATAATAATGATAATTATAATAATTCACCCTCTGTCCTTGAGGGGGAAGAGTACACGCATGCTCTCGGTATGAAATTTGGGATAGACAAATGGTCCATCTGAAAAGAGGATGATGCGGGGATTACGGAGAGAATGTGCAGCTCGTAGATGGAAGCATCCTACACCATTTGGATGCCGGAGAAACGTATACTTACCTCGGGGTGGAACAACACCACTCACAAGAGATAACAACAGTGAAGAACTCTCTCCGCCGCAAGTATCAGCACAATATTCGACAGATCTGGTCATCTGAACTGTCGGTGAAGAACAAAGTTGCTGCAACAAATATGCTTGCCGTTCCAATCTAATTCTACTCTTACTCTACTCTACTATATGAGTTTGCATCCCAAATCGTCCGTTCCACGGTTGTACTTCCTCCGACAACAGGGAGGCCGTGAACTTTTGAGTTTGGAGTGTCTACATGACAGAATGGTACTGGATACAGCCAGTAAAGTCGTCAGGAGTTTGGATCCTCTTCTCTGCATGGTCCGTGACCATGAGAGAGCAGAAGTTGGAGCATTTCTCTTTAAGCTGCCCGAGCAGCTGATGAACTCGGTTTGGTTTCCGAGGCTGAACGAGGTGACCACAACTCTGTCACCGAGTTGGAACCCGTTCAGCAAAAAGCTCATGTAAAAGCCGTTGAGATCACCTCACTTCTGCGGAAACACAAGGATGAGCCAATGCATGGGGTCTTCTTCAATAACATTGGAGACCTTGGCTTATCAAGGCGCCTGACTTTCGCTTTCCTCAGATCGAGTGGGCTGAAGTAGGAAACTCAGGGTTTCATCATGGCTTGCCAGGATGGTGTTTTCAACACCTCAGTCTACCGCAGTTGCGTGAAGGGTATAGAGGTTCCTGACACGAGGTGCAGGGCCTTCTGCGAGGCTCCCGAGACCCCAATGCACTTGCCATCAGCATGTCCAGCATATGCGGTCTCGGCCTATATCCATCGACATAACTCGGCGCTATATTACCATCTACGGCACTCTTACGGTATTGACGAGACACCGGTGTTGCCCTACGCTCCGGGGGAAATTGAATCCGTTGTGGGGAACGAGAAGTGTCGAATTTATTGGAACCATTCGTTCCCCACCCTCAAGCTCATACAAGCCAATAAGCCTGATGTAGTCCTTCTCGACCACCAGAGCAAAACGATATTTGTCGTGGGGTTTTCAGCTCCTGGCGAGACGAATATCGCCCGAAAAGAGAAGGAAAAACGGATAAAATATCGAGATTTTCTCTTCGAACTCCGCAGACTCCATCCAGACCACTCTGACAAGATGGTTGTTCTGATTATTGGAGTCCTTGGTGGAATGATGCCCTCTCTACTCTCAAATCTTAAAATCATACCAGCTTGCCGCAGTAAGGTAGAAATCTTAGCCGGACAGATGCAGAAGGTTGTCATTCTTGGCTCTCTGCGCTTGCTCAGGGCACATGATTCTCGGACTCAATGATCACTTACCCCACGGTGTGGGGAGTGGTCGTTGGTTGATAATGCTGGCGCGCACTCTCGAATGTATCGGGGCTTCGGGCGACAGGGCCTGCTACGATAATAATAATAATAATAATATTTATTTTCAATAAAACACAAATTACAGTTTATGAATTACAACAATTTTTGAAAACAAACATACTAATCACTGAAGCAAAAAATGCTTGTGCGTGATGCATGAAAATATAAAAAAAATGTATAAATACAGAGATAAGTAAATTTGTAACATAATCTGGGTGGGAAGTCCACATCGAGTAAAAGGTCACAATAAGGTAAATGCATTGAATTAAGGTGAATGTATCAATTCCGTTTTTATGAGTCTATTGCCCTACCAGTTCAGTCTATCCATGTTTTTACCCGATGCTTGAAAGAAAAATAATTTTCAATAATTTTTATTTCATTTGGTAGCAAACTGAATATTTTTGGAGCCAAGAATTTAACGGAACGTCGCCCAATACTCTTTTCACGGCACGGAACATTTTCATAATTCATTCAGTTTTTGTATTATTATATGTATGCTGAATGGATTGGAGAAAAATTTTGTTTTTATTTATAGAAGTTAATATTCTTTGGCAGATTAATATTAGTTAAGTAGGTCCGAGGATTACTTCGTGTTTTTTTTTAATATTATTCTCAATATCCACGTTTGTATTACACTCAAACTACTCAAGTTGTTTTCTGCCACAATAGCTTCTTCAGGAGTTTTCAATACTTCAATATTATATGACACAAGTCTGCAACAAAAAAGCTGTCCAGATGTTTTCAATTGATATCTATATATTTATTTGTTCTGGAAACTAAAGAAATACACAAAAAATTCCAGCACATCAGGTTATTTTGTAAAACGCAAAACTGTATTATAAAAAAGGGGTTTCTTGGGCTAACTTGAAGTTATGAATAAATGGGTAAAATTCAACAAATTCCCTTGTTTTTTGTGTCTGTGGGATAGTAGAGACCGAGCAAATCACTGGACCAAAAAGTGTTGGCCGAATTACTTTTCGTGACGGATCAACTGTTGACAGCTCAAGGTTCGGCCAAACAACTAATCAGCTCAAACAACTTTCCCAGAGCTTCTAACCCGAAAACCACAATTCCTTTCAAATCCTAACCCTTCGATTACAAGGTTTGTTTCAATAGAATAGAATAGAATATAATAGTTTATTGGCTATGTGATACATCTGAACAAATATTTGTAGCAAGTCAAAACACAAAAATTCAAATATGACGTCATATATACAAATAAAACTAACACAATGCTTGTATAACAGAACAGTGTACATGATAATAAAAACAATCAATCAACTAATGTTAAAAATGAGACCAATTGTTACTCACTCAAAGTCACATGAATTATCTATGTTGTATAACATGTATTCATCTGTAGAATAAAAACAGGGATTAAAAAAAAATATTTCAGTTTTTGCTTGAAACAGTAGAAACTGAGTTGTTTGTGGTAACTTATTATAGAATTTCAAATTCATACGATATCAGGAGGACTTTTCCATTTCCCGAACTTTTCCGATATCAATCTTCATCCGTTTTGCAATCCAGAAAGATCCATCTAGATGTTCGTGCACATGTATGTGTATCGCTTTCTTATCCAAACTTCCTTTTATGAAATTGCTTCTTCTACTTTGGCCAAATGGAACATTAATTTAGACAGAATCGTTAGGGAGAATGCGACGTTGCCAATGTAAATGACCAATTTCTGCAGTGTCACGAATGTTTTTCAACTTTATTATAATAATAATGGTTACAAGGATTTCATAACTGATACTTTAAAATACGATAAACTCATGATTCAGATTGCTCTCCCAACTCAATATCAATTTAACTGTTAATCAGAGCGTTTTTAACGCTCTCATTATCATGTTCGTAGATCATCACTCTATGAATGATGAAATAAGAATATAAAGGACTTTAAAAAAAAACAATAATCAGCAAGTAAAATGTACACCCTAACTGTCAAATTCCGGAAAGGTAGAGCTTGACAAGTCTATTAGCTATGCCTCTAAATATTTGATGCTCATTATCATCGAGGAACTCGTGTAGCAAACATGGTGTTTGTACGGTAAGTAGAAAAATCATTTTGTGTGGTGAGTTGTTTATTGTCTTCGAAAATGTCTTTTAAGAGTAAAGTGTGAAACAGTAGACAGTGAACAACGAATTGAGATTGATGCAAGCGAAAGCAACAGCATATGAAATAAGAGTTCCTCTTGCGAAGGTTACAAGTAATAGGAATAATAAATGAAACTAACCAATATTGTACTTCAACTTTGAAGATCTCCAAAAATGAGTAGCTGAGTCTACAGAGGTTTGTGTGCGAACTGTAGGTATGAAAAATGATATCAGAGATGAAAAAAATAAATAAATAAAATGGTGAGAAAAAACCATTTTCATCTCCAAACAAGAAGAGATGTATCAAAATTGTGAGAAAGGGAAACGAATTCGTTCCTACGCTTAGGAAAATTCAACTATCATCCGAGATATTGACTATCATTGACTGCTGCGTTTCCTAGTAGGTTGAGTTAGGTTAGGTCCAAAGTGAGTGGGTCTATTCGACCCTCCACCGCAACCCACAAGGGTTTATTGTGGCTCACATCTATTCACACTCAACCAAATAAACCCAGCTTTTTAACGAAGCCGATCAGTTGGTATGGTGAGAGGTCTTTTAGGTCAGATGGTTAAAGTACGGCTCTGCCGAACTCTAAAAACCTGATTCGGTCCCCAGCGGGGCAGGCACAAAGTATGTGCTCTGCTGTTTCATCATTTTCCAAACAGAGGCGTCACACAATGTCTTCCGACAGTGTCGAGTCTCATCATTTCTAGTAACTATGCATTCAATTATCTATCAAGTATTGATTGTAAGTATCCATTTTCTCTTAATTCATCTCTCTCTGATGAGAATGTACATGTATATCACTTGCAGTTATGTATCAGTTACTTTTCACTAATTTTCTACCACACAAAAGGAAGAATTGGGGTTTCCTTGCCCTACTGAAATATGTGCATATTGTTAACACTTGCTGAATTTATTCAGGTCAAAATTATTTTGCCGATTGTAGTAGATAGTTAACAGTTACTATCTGTCTTTATTGTCGTGCATCTCAGACACACAACTAAATTTGCCAAACTGTAATAACAGTTATTCAAAACGAAGCGTATGAAATTATACGTTGAAAATCGTTTTTGAGCATTCGAAAAGAATTACCCGAAGAAATCCACACACTGAATCTCACTAAATTCTAATGAAGAAAGAATAAAATGTTGTTGATCTAAAATTTTGATAGAAGAGACATATAATTTCTATAAATATCACTGCATAAAGAAGAAATTAACAGAACTGGGAATGCTAATTGAGGTGGTCTTATAAAAAGTATACACATCCGGTTATACACTTGCTTGGAGCGCACAAACTAAAATGTTCGATCTAAAAATTCGGGTTTTGGAAAAGACATTTCATAATATCAAACCCTCTGTGGGTAATTAGAACTTCAATCGTAATGTCAAGTCGGAAGAGGATTCAAGTTTCACTCTACTGCCGGGTAGTTATACAATCGAGTCGACAATTTTGCAAAATCTTGTTTTTTCTCAAAACAGGAAGACTCTACAATTCATTTTGTTTGAATATATATTTTTTATCCTCCAGAAATCTATTAACTTTTATTTTTATTAGAGAGTTGATATAATATACCTCGAAATTTGTGGTTACAATTTAGAAACTTCACTATGAAATATGTAAATCCATTTTTGCATGTTGAATATGAATTTGGTGGGAGAGTATTTCATTTTTTCAATGAAATATTCTCAAAAAACTATTTGAAAATAGTTTCAGACAAATACATGTTATCTTGTACAAAAAATATTTCAATGGATTGTTCGTTTCATATTCGTCTCACATCAATTACCTACATACATTGCCGTCATATGTTTTAATTAACATTGGACTTTTAAAGTTTTCGCTGAAGAATTAGTAACAGTTTCAAAGATATTAAATAAGGCGTTCGTTGTGTGTATACAATCAAAATGATAAATAAGCTATTTCCAAATGAAAATATACAAACTAGAACTCAAACACTTGTGACTTATCGCAATTTTCTCCACCAAAAAGTCGTTCAAAATTTATAAATGAGAAGAAATGTCGTCTGAGACGTGTTTTTACATTTGTAATAGATATACAAATTAAAAAACTTATACAACATAATTTCAACAATTCCTCTCTACAAATAAATTTATTTAATGGACCGGCAACGCCGCCCGAAACATCGACACTGCTGTTTCGATTGTCGATAAGGTAGATTGCAAAAATCAAAACGTTCAGCGCCCCTATCAGAGGGAGGCCGAAGTTTCTAAACGACGGTTTCCTTCGTCCTTGGAAAGAAACCGTGTTCTCTTAGTAATTGAAACTGACGTTGATGGAGGCTGAGGTAATAAAGCGTGCCTCGGTGTCATCACGTTATACGGGGGTTGATCAATTGTGAATATTCGATTCAGAAAAGAAGGCGAATGGTAAAAGAAAGTGATTTGAAAGAAAAAAATTAATGGGATTTCAAAAGCGACATTGTATTGAAAAAAAAACTATTATTCCAAAAATGTGAAAGCTTCAATCTGAATATTTGAAATAATAATACTTAATTGAATTAGTAACGAATTTTTGGTTTAGAATTAAAAAAAAATAATCTGTTTTTTCGATAACTAACTGTCGCCACCTTAGAACGACAACCCTCAAAAGTAGAAACCCGTGTGAGCTAAGGATAAACGAGGTTTTACCTTTTGACATCCGATTCCAAGCACGATATGACCCAATAAGCAATAACATGAGATAATTGAACTACATCGTAAGGGATTTTCTATCCGAAAATAATATGAAATTGAAGTGACAATTCACAATGATTTGAAATACCTCATTGAACTTTTGAAAATATGAGGTGTCGTTCAGCTGGTACAGACTTTGATTTTTATTTAAGCAAACTATCAAGCTTCCTCAATATACAGTTTCGAAAATATCGTTGACTACACAAAACAAAGAGAACAAAAACAAAACAAGAACAGTTGAGAAGTATTAGAAAATCAACGTTATCTTAGACACATAGAAAAAAGGTACATCACCTGCCAATGATTGAGTAAAACATAAACTGCAGTATAAATGAATTTCATACAGAATTCATGGTCAAAAACTATGGAGTGATAACGAAAATTGGCTAGCAAAAAAAAGGATAGGACGGTATCAGCTCAGAGACTCTGCCCGTAAATGGGCTCCTCAAGGATCCATTCTTGGCCCCTTACTATTGAGCTTATATATTTGAGACTTCCATCATGCGGTAAAAAAATACAACATCATTATTACGCAGATGATACTCAACTATAGTTCTTTTTTCACTTCCCTGACATTGATTTCGCTCAAAACCTCATCAATCGTGATCTATAGACCATCTATGATATTCCATCAGCTCATAAATTGAAGTTGAACTTCAAAAAGTCGACAGTTATGGTCTTTGTACCGAAAATATTGCGAGATATTGCTAAAAATTGTCTTCATATTCATATACATGGTGACGTTCTGCCTTTTGTTACTGAAGTGAATAACTTAGACCTGTGGTTTGATGCTGAACACTTAGGCTATTTGATCCAAACGTCTTTTAATACCTATCTAAAGACAACTAAATTCTACAATATCCTGCTAAGTGAATTCAGATCCTACACGTTGAAAAACTGAAAAAAAAAGACTCAAAAAGCATTCCTCATGCTGACCGTGGCTCATTCGTTTACGCAAAAAATTTGGTCACCCAATGATAATTATTTTATTGAAAATGTATGTGTGTAATGTGATTTTCTTATATCCGTTTCAAATTTCTATGTTTTCTTTTTTTTTTCTCGAAGGCTAACTTTGGAAACAGCTTTGCTGACACTCCGCCCATCCCATGGAAGATGATTTGGTGCGACTCGAACCATCTCTGCTTCAATGCAAAAAAACTAGCCTTGTAACCTTCAAATACATTCACGAACCTCTTATATTTGACACTACAACCATTGAGAACAAACTCTGTACCAAATTTCTTGGCATATCCACATCCAAAGTCTCAAAAGGAAACTGGCATTGGGCTGCTTTGCAGTGAGAGTTGTGTCTGAGGAACTGGGTCTGCCAATGAGTAAGGTGACATATTTTTCTCTAATCGAATCACACCTGCGATATGGTATTGCATTTTGATGTTATTGCAGCAAGCAATTGTTCGATTGTGTTTTCGCCCTGCAGAAACGAGCAGTCAGATTCATGTCCAGAGCTAAATACACCGAACATTGCAAACCGTTACTTATAAAACACAGAATTTGGACTTTTACCTTCCATTTTCATACTTGAAACTCTATGTTTCAAGTATGAATAAGATATATATAATACTTGTCATATAACGAGAAAAAACTTACCTCTCCCCATCCCTCACTTAGAATTAACGAAAATATCAATAATGTATGAGAGTAAAAAGATATATAACAACTTGCCACACTGCTTGAGAGAAATCTCCATACACCATATTTTTCGAAAAAAGTCAAAAAAAAACTTTTGCTTATTATGATGATGCTCACTTTCTTGTATTGTGATAAAATTTTGCCTTTGTCAACTTATTTTATGTAATATTTACTAATTTAATTATACATATATTCATTTTACATGTAAATATTTTTTTTTTACGATGATGCTTACTTTTTGTGTAGTGAAAATTTTTATATTCGTCAACTTGTGGTATATAGAATATAAATATTTCAAAACTTCTTTGACATCTGTCGAAGAAGTAAAGAAATAAGCTATCAAAAAAGGAGTAACTGCGAATATATTCGAATTTTTTATCCATTTCTGAAGACGAAGGCCTCCGAAACGTAACACATAAGTATCATTTCTTAATAATTTTTTTGATAGGCAAAATTGTTAAATACGACAAGTTACTGATAAATAGAAGATTTTTCTTTGTGAAAAATACTTTGATTTTTACGCAGTAACTTATCGGGGTGAACTAAAAATTTTGCCCTTCTACACTTGTATAAAGTTCTCCATTATAATTTTTATATTTTTCAGATTGTGGAAGGTAACAATTATTCAAAAAAAGGTCGATAAAAAAAACTGATTTTTTCCTCCACAAAAATGACTTTCGTTGAATATATAGAATATAATTTGTCAAACTGACTGACTTTGGTTTATAGAAAGCTTTGTCAATAAGAATATCTTTTCCTGGACAATATAGTATATTGATTGATTGATTGATTGATCCACCTCAATATTTTTTTTGTATATTATGTATGTTCTTACTTCAAAATGTTTTATAAATTACTGACAACAAATATGAAATATTTCAAAGTTGTAACAAATTACATTTCCGCCCAAGTTGAGAATGATATGAATGTTCGAAAACTGCGCGAACGAGCAGTGGCGTAATTTTATAATTTTTCGTGAATTGAAAATAATTCTTCAAATAATAAATAAGAAAAAATCAACGTGTATATAAAAAAAAGCTAGAAGGAATATTGACGGAACTCCAAAATACATTTCAAGACTTGAAATATTTCAAATGGTAGGTAACATACGGTGATTTTTCCATTTCCAATATGATTATGACCCAAAAAGCATCTGGAGAATTAGAATTATTAGAGATGCAAGAATATCAAGCTCTACAATTGAAATATAAATCGATGTCGATTACTAAATTTTGGAAATTTGTACCAGAATCGAAGTATCCTGAATAAAAAAAGATGCTTGTCGAATTATTTTAATATTCGGAAAAACATAGTTATGTGAATCAGTTCATTTCATTTTAAAATTCCTAAAATCCACACACATATAAGTATTAACTAACCATCATCTCAAAGAATTAATGAGAAGTGCTGTCACCAATTACTCACCAACTCCTAAAGGATTATCAGAGGATGTAAAAAGAATGTGTTCAATTTTTAACATTCAAATTCAGTACGAATAATTTATATATATTGAAAGAGTAAGGAGTGATACATTTTTGTACAATTCAGTGTTCATATAAAAGTATTTATTTAGAAAGATTCCTTCCTTTCTTTGAAAGATTCAACATTTAGATGAAGTATATAGTAGAAAGGCAAAAACTTTTACCCAAAAGTATATTTTGTACTTGTTTTCATGTTTTCAATAAATATACTTTCTGTAAAAACATTTTTTTCCTTTTTTCCATACCTTTGAAATACGAATTTGGTTGCGGCTCGCAAAAAATTTCAAATTTTGGAAGATGGCTCAGACTATCACGGAGCTTGGCCATCCCTGGTCAAGAGTAGCAATAGCAATAGAATCATGAATGCATCAATATATACTAGTACCTTGGTCTCGAGGACTTTGTAGAAGGAAAAATATGCATTCAGTGTACCTGAACAAACCGAGTGCGTTTAAGGAGTGGCATGATGTTGTAAAGTAAAAATAATTATGATTCGGTTTACGGTTTTCGGTGTACTTCAGTTTCACTCAGATGTTAAGAATTAGTTGCCGATGAAAGTGTTAAGCGTGGTAAGTGTCTATATACGTGCTAGGAATCGAAAGGAAAGGTTACACCTCGTTAATCCTTACTTCACACAAGTATCGACTTCTGACAGTTATCGTTCATAAGGAGACGACAGCTGGTTGAAGGAAAAACAGATTTTCAAACGTATGCAGTTATTTACTTTGTAAATTAAACACATGTGAGTTTGTGATATTAAATCCTGGTTTCATAGTTCATAATATAGAGGCAAACAAAATGTGCCCTGTAAAAATTTTGGACCATTTTCACGGTGTCTCAGTACAGAGATTGAGCCGTGTGAATAAAAACGAGTAGGACAAGTATTTACTTACAAGTAAAGTGTTACTCGCGAGACAATCGAGTTCACTATAAGCGCAAGTGAATACTTGTTGCGGCGCACGTCTACACACAGCTTTCCTGTTTTCGCCGCTTGCCAACTCACTCAGTTGTGCCTATTTGTGTTTGTCATCTCGTAGCTATGGATAAAAGCGATACGATTGCTGGTTGTGACAGTGGGGCTATTTTTGTAGCGACATTGAATGGATATACTGTTGTACTAAATAAATCATTGTTGCCGAAAATTGCATCGTGTAAAGTCATGGACATGTTTAGCCGAACAGTTTTCGAAAAACATTGGGAAACAAACTAGTGTTGCACAGATGAAAAAAATCATGACGACAGCCAATACTGGTCTTCTCCAATCGACTGTGACTTGGTCAAGGTCACGAACCGTTTCATTTCTGTCTCCTCTCTCGAAACTTACAAAACGCCATGTTTTTTTGAGAGTTGTTCCACCAGCTTCCATCGGGTTGCACAGCATTGTTTCAGCAATAGGTATTGCCATATGTAAATGAATTTGAAATGCGATTACAATTTTATATTGTTTTATTTCTAAATACAATGAATCATTGACTTGGAGAGTTAGTGTTTTCAGAAACAACAATGGCATCACTGAGTGTACTACACATACTAAATCAAGTATCACAGTATCAATAAAGTTGATACTCCCAAATTGGGCCTTCAGAAAATATCTGTGTTGGGCCTCAAAATTTACGTCAACGGACCTGTCCACGCTTATTTTCAACAAATAGCAAACTAAATTGAAAATTTCCAATGGCCCTAGTTTCCGCTTCGAGGACGAAAATATAAAGGCGTCCCACGGTATTTGTTTCAATAAAATTGATTAAAGTTCGCGAACTGAAAACAAGAATTTCACATACGAAAGGATGCAACTTTTCTTATTGTACCAAGAACGGAATCTACTCGATATAAAATTCGCGATTACTTCTTTTATACGCTGCGCCGATATAAAATATGCACTGTTTGGTTGGAAGTATTGAAGAATGCGCGAAGAACTTTCAATTCTACAAACTTTATTTGTGGCGATTGTTCTGAATTAGAATATCAAAGTTATTGTTTTTGCCCGAAACTGCTATAATTTGCAGAAATGTATGTATTTTTTGAAAATTACATAAACTCATAGGGGTGGATAAATTAAATTTTCCATTTATGTTTCCCCACCAATTCCACATGATTTTTGTGGTATACACAGTTTCAGGCAATACCCACCGTGCTAAAACACTTATTCAGTAAATATGATGTGAGGCGTCTCTATATTTTCTAATTTTTGACCAGTATTTCTTAAACTGTAGTAGGTATAGGAAATCAAACACGGCTCTATAATTTTTTTTCGATACCATCCAATTTGTCTCCGGTCGTCAAACTATGGATTTCACTAGAAAAAGTTCGGTATTGAGATATTTTGATATGTTCAACCCTTTTTTCGCAAAGTGAGATTTTTCCAAATTTTAACCAATATTTCCTAAACTATAGCAACGAGCGGAACAACCTTAATGAAGTTTATTGTTCACAATTTCAAACCATTTCTACAAATAGCCTTTTGACTTTATCATTTTCAACTGCTGAAATTTTGGTATTTCCATAATCCATAACATGATCTGAAGAGATAACATGTTCAGCTAGTCCACAAGAACGTTTGTTGGGACTGCAGTCACTTTTATGTGATTTGATTCTTCCAGATAGATTACGACCGGTGTCACCAATGTAAATTGAATGTTATGTTCAATGTAAATTGAACATGGAATATTATATATAATATTAGATTTTTCTTTGTTGCTGAGAGGGGTTTTGATTTAAGAATGTAGGGATGAAATTGTTTTATAATTTTTGGTAGAAATTCTAATACTTTTTATGTCTCGAAATATATTGAGTAATTTAGGGGTTAAATTTGAAATATATCTTATAGAAGAACCCGTAGGTTTACCAAAAATTTGCTTATAATATCTATTGATTGTTAAATTCAAAAACAAATTTCAAAAAAATAACGAAATTGTTTTTGTCTATAGATTCCAGTGGCCTATTTGCTTTTTCAGCCGCAGGAAAACCCGGATAAACCTGCAGCATCACATCATCTGAAGATCTTGATCTGCCTCTCTCTCATGAAATGAAATATAGGGTGTTTCCATAGGCTCCAATAAATTCATTACATGGCCAGAACACTTAGATAACTACATTAGTGATCCAATAATTTTTCTGAAAAAAGGTTGATTGAGTAACAGAATAAGAAAAATATATTTGTTGAAGATTTCAGGTCATTTATTCAAAAAAAAATTGTGTGCACTTTTTTGGCAATACCTTTAATTCCATTCAATATCAGAAAGAAATATTTCTGTTCTTCGTCAATTATAAAAACAAAAATTATGATTATAAAATTCGTGTGACGATTCGAGGAAAGTTCCAATCAAGTGATATCTTTTATAATTATTATTATCAGGAGAATTTTCCAGAATAACAGTTCTTTCTTCAAAGAATCCCTCCACCAAATGAATTCAACATCCGTTGACCTCGCTTCAAGAATGCATTCACACTCAATTGGAAAAGGTCGGACCATTTACGATATTTTGAAAAAGAATCAGAGCAAAAAGCATGTACCGTTAACGAAGGCCAATGTTGTGAAAGATCATTATCCCAACCCTTTTGTCCTTTTACGACGCGAGTCGAAGTACCAAGGAGTACCGTTATGTAATGTTACGCATGTTTTTATGGCCAAAACATGACACTGGCAGTAAAATAGGCAATAAAACATGTAAAGTGGATCCCGTTATAGTCGTAGGTTACTTTTAGTTGAAGTTGAGGATTTAGTAGAGTGATATACTTCAAATTGTGCATGTCTAGGATTTACTTACTAATCGACTGGTTTGCAGGAAAAGTGGTGTGTGTGTGTGCTAGTTTTGTTTTGGGTGTTATCTATTAACCAAGATCTGTGGAAAAAATAGGAGTGAATAGAAATCTCAATTATTCATTGATATTTTTGAGAACATAAACATTCAAAAATGTTTTTCTGATTGTTGGATACTTTCCAAAAGGTAATTTACTGTGGTTTTACTCATCTTCTTGAAGTTTTTCTTTAACATGATGATAATGAATGTTTACGTTTATAGAACATTTTGGTAGAATAATCAATATTAGTATTAGACCCTAGTATCTACATTTTGAGAATTCTGCAAAATCCTATATTCATTAATTGGAATCAAAGCTTGCCATTATTGAAAATTCCTAGTCACAAAACTGACCAAAAATAGTAACCGACATATTTCACAAAATCAAAAAATTACGAAGAAAATAATTGCTTTCTCTTGGTTGAATTACAACAAAAGATCAAATGGTAATTTTGTTCAAATTCAGTAAAACGGTCATATAACAAAAACAAAAAATACGTGAACACCTCTTTCACGAGTACCAAGAAAAACTCGTAGAAGTATTTTTAATATTCTTTTCTTGCTATTTTTATTTTAGACGCTTTTTTTGCCATTTGACTTAATGGATGAAACTAAACTTCAAACGGATCAGGTGAAAGAATAATAAAGAAATGACTAAATATTTTTGAATATTTTCTTTCCGAACAGCGATTTTGGACAGAAAAAAATTGATGAATGTGACATTTTGCCTTATAAAACTCATAGTCTAAACAACAAGTTCAAAAACATGAAAAATAGAGATAAAGGTCCTAAAAATATGAGCGATAGCTCATTCGATTCGGAATCACCTCTAGAAAAAAAAAAAAAAATTATCAACAATTTTTAGATATTTCAAGATAACAAAATAGCAAAAAAAAAAATTTTCAAAAATATTGAATTTCTCTATTTGTTTAAAACAGTTTAATAAACAAATTACGTAAAAATTCATATCCCATGTTAATAACTGCCATTGTTTAATGTGAAAACAGACATAGCTAAATATCATTTGAAAAAAAAATTATCAACAATTTTTAGATATTTCTGGTCAAACTGTATTTTTATCAAATAAAACAACATTTCGATATCAAAAAATCTTCAAAATTTTCTGAATCCGTTCGGAATTCAGGATCTACATTTCAATAAATGTTCATCAGAATCAATGAATAAAAAAATCAATAACTTGTCTAGTGGCATTTCATATTCTGCAGTTTTAACTATAGTCATGAATTATATTGTGGCATCAATTGAAAATCTAACAGATTTATCCTAAAAATCATTAGAAACCAAAAAACACAAAAGAACAAGCAGGTACTGCATTCCAAACAATTTTCGATCTGAGGTAATACAGATCGCAGGACGAAACACAAGCATTACAGGAAAATCCTTAAGGCACGCTCAGAGCTGTGCCTGTGCGAAAGTAGCGATTCTCATTGGATTTGAATGACAGGAGAATAAATCCATTTGGAAAAACATTCTCAGGAAGTCTATTCCACATAAATGCAATTTCCATCAAAAGTAAATTAAATATTTTTTTGTTTTCAAATTTTTTCTGTTCGTCAACATATTGTTGAAAATACCATATACATTTTTTATTCGTTTACGAACTCTTTTGGAAGAATCAATTAATCTTAATTTATATAAAAAAATGAAAAGAAAAAAAAAAGCAATCAATTACAAAACCGACACAAATCTGAAGTTTTTCGCATTCCTTTCTATAAAAATATACCCCTCTAAATTCAAATTATAATGGTTGTTGATTTTAATATATATTTTATAACCGAATTTTCATAAGGTATTAGAGAAATAATATGAAAAATGAATATTCTGATACACCAACTGGGTGAAAGTTGGATTATATGGATGGCTGCTGTGCAATCTCATAAATCTTTTAACATCTCAACCTTTTCATGTAAAACTAACAATTTTGTTCAAAGAAAATCTGAAAATTCAGGCCACATTGCAGTGTGGATCACTGGCTTTATATGTTTCATCTACGACTCGATAAACATAGAAATATCTTGTTAGGAGTGATTTATAACAACCATTAGCAAGAAAAAAGTCCACAATATTTAATAAACATAGTTTTCAACGTGAAACTTTGAAATATTCATTACATTACAGCTAGCAGATGGTATAAAACGGGAGATGTTACAACAAACTTATAAACAGAGTGGAACATACATAAGACGTAAATAAACTATTCGTCATTTCAAATAACTATTTTGAATTCTGTGAATCAGGACAGTGAATATTCTTGATCGAGAGTTGCTTTCAATGTATAAATGAAGAGTAACTTCAAATTTCGCCTTGATATAAAATAATAATTAATAAAGAGGATATTAGGTAACTAATATCAATCTCTTTCCATTTTTACAAATGTTTTTTTAGCAAAATAGTGTATGTGACACATTTATCTAATAGATGTCGATAGAATACATATAATCTTTATGTTATTGATGAATACTGCAGAACCCACAAATTTTTACTTTGGAATAACCATGAAAATACGTATGTCGCGGACAATATTTCATTATAATATTTTTTGTTCCTTAATTTAATCCATGAGAAAGGTAATAATCGTATATTGAGGAGCGAATTGAGCTGAGTCGCATCCTCCGTTTAGAGTCATGAGGAAACCGCCTGGAAACTCTTGATTCTGAATTATGTATTAATTTTCTTCGATTCATTATCCGTTTCCGCGATTGAAAGCTTTCCGAATTTTCATATTCCATTTAATGATCTAGGTACCTATCAGGATGAAAGTAATAATGAGAAACTATTTATTTATTTAGTTTTTCTTATTATCGTATCTTCTCTTCACTTCTGATGAACATTTTCACAATATATTTGAAGGAAACTTACTAGAATGATCCAAAGATATACTTGGAAATGTTGCACCACAACTCAAACAGATTTCAAAATAAAAACCGTAAGTTGCTTTTCGTGCGAAAAGTTGACGATGTATTCGCTAGCTGGTACTATAACCCAGATGATATAACGTCAATTTTGCTCCACTTGAACACTAGGAAACTATAGAAATTCATGTTAGAGAGAGGAGCACAACTAACCTTTTCTTGATGTGATGGCAAAAAAAAGAAAATCCACTATAAATTGATTCCTACGGTTAGTGTCAAAAATTGCATAGTCAGATGTGAACAAGATAGAATGGCAGTTCACAATTGAGCTCGTGATTCAGAAGAGTTAGGAACTATTTTCAAATTTCATTTGAAAGAAGTAGATCAGAATGATTGATCTTCGAAACAAACGTCAGAACTATACCAAATAACAACATAGGACCTTTATTTGAAGTGCAGAGGAGAAAAGCCTTCAAAGTATTTGCCTTGAATGCTGAACCTCAGGGTATCAAATCACTCATAACTGGCAAAAGTGGCGAAAATCAAGGCGATTATCTTCAATTACTTTTCTTCAAATTTTATAGATTTCTGTACGAAAAAAACATGTCAAAAAGTAGCTATTCTCTACTACAAGAATGCCCTGATAGCCTCAAGAAACTCGAAAGGTACCTATTCGAAAAAGGCGGTATCGAAAATTTTAATATTGTCTTTCGAAGTGTTCGAAGTGCTGGATTCGAATCCTTGCATGAAACGCGATGGACTCCTAAACTACTCAACCAATTTCAATCAAATTTGCACATCGTGTGCAGTTTGATCCAACTTGAAAGATAGGATAGCTTACATCTTATACAATTTATAGTCCCAATATTATTTTATTGCAAATTATTTGTTTATTATTTGACATTCACAATTATCTGTTAACTCCAAACGATTTTAACAGATGGCGATATCTGTTGAATGGATTGGGCAAGTAATCAATAGATGGCGCTGCTGCAAACGTGGTATATAAGCTAGAATTCAATAGCATAACCACCACGTGTTGTTGAGGCTAAAGTACAAGTTAAATTCATTTTGTAGTAAACGAAATACCGTGAAATTCAACTGTTTTTACTTTTAAAATTTTGGTGTTAGCATAGCCGGCTATGTGTTACTTAGACTGAAGTGTAAATCAAATTCATATTATAGTGAAGATAATACAGTGAAATTATTCCTGCTTTTTGATTAATCAATTCTTGAATTTTAAAATTAATTTTTTATATTGATTTTTTCTCAATATCAAAGTCCTTCCGCTGATGTTCTCCTACCGTACTTTTTAAATAGTTTACTACAATGTAATATAACAAAACTGAGCCACAGCAATGCGTGGCCGGGTCTGCTAGTACCATATAAAAGCACATCAATTTAGCCGACCAATTCATAATCCTTTCAAACGTTGGGAGTAATTTCTGTTGTAGAAATGGGCGCTGCTTTTAGACATAACTTCTTGACGAATAGAAAATTCGAGGTCGCATTTTCTAGTTGCCAGAAACTCTTTATTGAAAGAGGCATATGATTCACAGATTGAGAAAAGGAATAGTGAAGAAACTAAGCGGAAAAATCACGAAGACCGCGTGAAAAGAAAAAGGTATCAAAGCCCATTTTTTCATTCAATATCTGAAATATTTACAAAATTTTATGGTGAAAGAATAAAAAATTCTCAGTGTCACTATTTTCCGGGTTGGAAGGCTGCGGATTTTTCGAATCAGATACCTTCTGATATATCATGAAGGCATTATTACAAAAATATTTGTAATACCCCCCGTATTTTTCTCAATGGCATGTGGGGTCGAGTGATACATCATTTGAAGATTTTTGTCCCTCTATTACTTCTGTAATTTTTTTCGAAATTGGTTCATTTGTTATTGAGAAATTAAAAGTTGAACATTTCATTTAAGAAAAAACAAAATTCGCAATCGCTCATTTTATTGAGGAAATCGACAAAAGTAATATCAATGGCAACACCATCAACGGATAAAGTGTTCAAAATGGCCTTCATCTAGTTCCATACAATAAATAATACAGTCTACTTTTAAAAGCGTTCCTTACATTATTGAAGATGTCCGAAGTCAGGAATCGGCATTCCCGAACAAATCTCTGTCGCAGGTCTTCTGTTTAACGTATTGATGGCTCATGTTGTGGTCTGGATGGTTCATATTATGAACTCTTGCAGTAACTTTAGCATGTTCATTATTTCGATAATAGGTTGCAATAATTTCTATTATTTCTCCAGCAAAACAAACCATGTTGAAACACAGTAAACAAGGATGACTGAATAATAATTCGCGAAGTGACAATTGCCAACTATCTATTTTTTGTTCTGCGACAACTAGATTCAACAAAAACTACCAGCGCAGAAAAAAACTAACAGTGTCGTCTATTTCGAAACGTTTGCTACTAATTAAACAAATTCTACAAATCTAAAAGACCTGCGACAGAGAATTGTTCGGGAGTCCCGATTGCAAACTCCGGACATCTTGAATAATGTAAGGAACGCTTTCGAAAATAGACTATATGGAACTAGATGGAGGCCATTTTGAAAACTTTATCCATTGATTGTGTTGCCATTGATATTACTTTTGTTGAATTTCTCAATAAAATGAGTGACAACAAATTTTCTGTTTTTTCTTAAATGAAACGTTCAACATTTGATCTCTCAATAAGGAATGAACCATTTGCTGACCGCAGGTTGTTGAAGTTTCGGGTATGATTTCTATATCAGAATCAGTCCCTATAGAAATAAAAAATTTCGATTACACGTCCGTTTCTAACTTACAGGGGGAGGTCAAGTTTTTGTTGAAACGCCCTGTATTACAAATACAGTCGAAGGGCTGCACCCTTTCTTTTTATACATGATAATAATTAGACAATTTTGACAAAAAATTTTTTGATTCCAGACGCGTTTTGATAACACTGTAGTAATAAATTACCGTAATTTATTATCGCAACACTATTAAAAAGGTTTGCTTTTTGTAACAACACATATAACACACAAAAATAAAATCAAAAGCCCAGCATTCCATCAATATCGTGAATAATAACAAATCATGGATAGATGATAGATAGGTTAGTTTTCGTCACCCGTTATTAGTTTCGCTCTGCACTTGGAGTACCACAGGGTGATTTTCTAGTTTTCTTTCTCTCTCCGTGGACTTCCGAGAGAGAGATCGATATTGTGCTCGTATGTTAATGTGAAATAAAAGGTCAATAATACTTCAATGGCGATAACATAAAGTCTTTAGAGCTTTGAGCTGAGCACATGAAACTTTAAGGTTGGAATTTTCGGGAATGCAGACTGATATGTCTACTCTGGAAATTACGCCATATTTCTGTGGAATTGAATTTCCGGCAAATGGAAAACGATGATATGATAACAATAGGTACTTCTAATTCCTACCCTCAAGCTAGTGGTTACAATTTCCTAATATTCCAACTTTTGACGTCTAATTATTTTGAGTTTTTACCCGAACTGGTAAATATGAGGTTAATGTAACGTAAACGTGTCTCGAAGGTCAAAGTAACGTTATTCTATCTAAAAATGTTAGTAGGGATCTCCAGAAGAACCAAATGTTCATGGTTCATTTGAAAAAAAATTGCCTTGCTCATCAGGAAGGTGACCTATTTTTGTCATGAGAAATATTACAAAATGTTATACTAAAATATTAAATTTTTAGGTTTACATTCACATCGTTTTTCCGAAAGCGGCGAGACAGCTTTTCCGCGGTCCCCTGTATATTAATACATTATTAACCAAAACATTAATCAAATCGACGGCATCTTCTAAACTACCGAGAACACGAAGAAACGGCAATAAACTATCGCATTTCCTAATCTCTCCCGACATCCGCCGACGTTCTCACATCAAACCGAGCGAAAAGAAAAAGTCATTTGAATTCGATACATGCCGACGCAACCGTTTTCCTTTTTGCCGTGCACATACACTCGAGAAAGAAAAAAAAACCATCGATGCGTTTGAGCCGGAGATGATGATTCGGAAAAGCTAAAAGGCCAATTTGTACCCGCTTCATTCCATTTCTGGAAAATTCGGCTCGAGACGAGAATACACATTACGCACTTTATTTACTTTCGGAATAAGCAAAATAATCAAGATACGCAAAACCGAGTTTCATTTTGTTTAATTAAATGAACTTGTTGGTACGAAACCAGCTATATTTCAATTTCAATTTTGAAATTTCGACTTTAAATACAAAAATATGTTTCTAATCTCCAACTTTCGAATTTCTACTCAAAATTTCAAATTTATTCTTGAAAGTTTCACCCCAATTCACAAATTTCTTATTTCAACTCGGAATTTCGTCTTCAGTCTTGAAATTCCGAGTTCAATCTCAAAATTTCGACTTTACTCTCGAAATTTAGACATTAATTTCGACATTTTCTCTTTAAACATGTAATCACCTAAATTACGACAATAAAGTCGAAATTTAGTCTTTAAACTTGAAATTTCGTGTTCAATCCTCAAAATTTCGACTTTAATCTTGAGACTTGAAATTTCTTACTTATGATGTACTGTTTGGAACCTTTGGTGGAGTAATGAATATTACTGGAGTTTTTTTCCAACACCAAATCGTTATTTTTAACACCTCGACACGTGTTTCGATCATCAAGTGATCATCTTCAAAGAGGAAGATTGAAACTAGAAACTAATGCGAGCTAACCCTATTTATGCTATATAGGTATCCCATACAGGTAAACCGTCCAGGCGTACCACCCATACAGGTATACCAACCTAAATTAATTTTACAATCTTGCCTTATCTATTATTTTACAATATATGTTTATATAAAACAATTTTCAGCTATATAAAAATGAATTTCACAATATCCAAATTTATTTTTGCAGTGCCCTTATGTAGTAATCAGTAAACCCAACAACATTATTTTATTTTAACAAGCTATATAGTATGCTCTTTGGTGTAGGTCCGTCATCGTTAGTCATAATATTATTGTGTTTACTTATTTCTACACTCTCATAGGCATCTAGTTGCCTGTTGTTAACTTGTCTAACTAATCTTAATGAACCGAAGTCTATGGAATGGTTGCGTTGCGAAATATGATGGGTGACTGCTGATTTTTCAGGTCTTCCATATTTTAAGTGTGCTATGTGTTCCTTATACCTCACCTTAATACATCTTTTTGTCTGTCCATAATATTTTGCATAGCAGTCCTTACATTCACTTTCGTAAATTCCAGACTTTTCCGAATTCTCGACTTTGTCTTTTGGACTTTCCAAAAGGCTCGGTAGTGTATGACTTGTTTTAAAAATCACCTTCATACCTAGTTCCTTGAAAATCTTTCCAAAGTTCCTCGTATATTGGTGGTATGGAACTGAGACGTATTTATCTTGGTTTTTGTCCTTTCGGAAAGTCGAAATTTCGTTCATTCTCAACCTAAACTTCTTCTTCCTTATTATGTCATCTATAATACCCCTCGAGAAACCGTTAGTGGCTGTTATTTCCTGTATTGTACGTCTTTCTTTTGTGAACCTATCATGTGTTAGAGGGAAAGTCATAAGACGATGCACTAAAAAATTCAACCCAGCACGTTTGTGCTGTCCACAGTGATGTGAACTGTCATGAATATACCTGTACGTGGTTATTTCTTTTCAAAATATATCGTATTCTAACCCTCCATATCGGCTCCTCATTACATTCGTGTTCAATCTTCGAAATTTCGAAATTTTAAATCGAAATTTGATTTTGAAATTTCGACTTTAATCTTGTAATTTATACTTACATTTTCACATTTTCTCTTAAATCATGAAATTTCATCTCTAATCCCCGAAATTTCGAAAACAAAGTCAAAATTTAATCTTCAAACATGAAATTTCATCTCTAATCCCCGAAATTTCGAAAACAAAGTCAAAATTTAATCTTCAAACATGAAATTTCATTTTCAATCCTTGAAATTTAAGATTTTGTTCAACATCGATAATAAGTCCTATGGCTTGATGTAACTAATGACTAGACGTGACTAGACATTAATTTTGACATTTTCTCTTTAAACATGAAATTTAGTCTCTAATCCCCGAAATTACAACAATAAAGTCGAAATTGAATATTTAAACTTGAAATTTCGTGTTCAATCTTCGAAATTTCCAAATTTAAAATCGAAATTTAATTTTGAAATTTCGACTTTAATCTTGTAATTTAGACATTCATTTTGAAATTTTCTCTTCAAACATGAAATTTCATCTCTAATCCCCGAAATATCGAAATCAAAGTCGAAATTTAATCTTCAAACATGAAATTTCATATTCAATCCTCGAAATTTCAAAATTAAGTCGAAATTTAAGATTTTCTTTAACATCTATAATAAGTCCTTTGGCTTGATATAACTAATGACTTTTAATAAGTCCGAAATCAGAATAAATCTATTTACAAAAAATTAATTTTGTTGTGAAAAAGCGTGCGGTACTAAATATCCATTGTTATAAATACTTGGTTACGAGCTCTTTGCCATATTGGAGTCATAATAAAAATGTAATTTGAAGCATCCCAAGCTTACACAACAAAATAATTTTTTTTTGTAAATATTGATCACGTATCCTTCCTCTAAAAGATAATTTGCGAATGTTCAGTTGGTCGCACCAATAAAAAAATACGTGTATGCTCTTTTACTCTTTCAGAAAATGTTATCCCAGTTTGGCCAATATGAATGACACAATACCAACAAGTCAATAATTTATGATCTATTCGATAATGATGTGTTACTTAACGTTATTTATGAATTTGCTCATTCTGATGTAAGCTACTTAGGCGTTTTTGAAGGGTTTGATAAACCACGTCAGTGTTCTGTGACTCTAGTGCTTGTTTATCTACCGGTAGCAATTGTTGGCAGCAATTTCTTTCATGATATTAGTGGTATATTCAATAATTCATGATGCACTCAATAGTATACCTAGTGCTGAATGTCATTACTTTTTTCTAGTATGAAACTATCGAAGAATTACGTCTGACAAAGTGTGTTTGAAATAAATGTTTATTATTAGTTTCAGTGATAGCATGATAAAGAAAATAGATGAATCATTTCTGAAGAATGGCTTTATGTTTACAAAAACTAATTACACGATGAGAAACGTTCAAATCTCGGAGAAATATCAGCCTGAATAGGTATAGAATGACTCTGCAACTATAAAAATATCTCATTATGAAACGTGACAACCAAGTACTTAGATACTACGAGTATACAGATACATTTATTCGAAGTCAAAAAACTCATTCAACATTTGTTTTGATATTATCGTCATGATAAAGAGTGGAGAAGTGAAGTAACTACACAAGTGGGTGTCAAATGTTGTTTTCGTTCGCATTAGAGTTTCACTGGGTAGCGAAGGCGTTGAATATCTACGGCAATTTGGACTTGATTGGAATAATTTTCGTTTGTTTCGCTCATTATGATAAGATTCATAATGAAATAGTGTGGTGGAGTTTTTCACTAAACACACTAACGATAGAAACAATTAATATTGTGATGTGTTCAGTTCAGAAGTATATACCTCGAAAAGTCAATCTTTCCCGTTCGTTGTATTCCTTCGGGCATTCTTATTCTGGATAGATATTGCCATAAATTAATATGAGAATACTTTTTCCATTTTGTCGGAAAGTATTTCATTCTACAATAGTAATGTTAGTTTCAGAAGGTAAACGAAAATAAAATAAATGAATAAATGCAGAAATAAATGTGTTAAGTCATAGGACCTCTTAGAACTTGTACTTCATATTCACTGAAATATAAAAATAAACGATAAACTAAATTAAAACTTGAAAGTTGGTTGTGCATCTGTCAGTGAAAATAAAATAGCACGGAGAAGTATATGGACAATAATACAATGTATCGATTATCAACTTATTCTAAAATAAATCAAAATCAGTCTAATTGCTGCGTCGAGAAGAGAAAATCATGTAGCAGCAGATCTTTGCTGCACATACGATGAAAGAATATACTAACGGTTCCACCTCGTGACCAAAACTCCGGAAGAGGGTTGGTAGAGATGAATGTATCAAATATTATTTTGAAATATTCATTTGCCTAATCAGTTCATTTCCTTTTCCAACATATTTTTTATCTTATTGGTCTGGTAATGCCCAATCAGGGCGTGTTTTTTTGTCTACTAGTTGAGTATTGTAATCCATCTCCGCACACTCTAACCATTCTTGTTATATTTGAAAAATGTATTCATCTTTATAGTTTTAATATCATCTGGGACATGGTTTGGTCATAAAAATTTCAGAGGTTGATGACCAATAATTTTTTCGAAGAATATAAGGCAAGTAAGTCTCTTATTGTGAAACTACGCATGTACGCCATTGATGATGTAAGTGAAATTTTTACCTCTATATATACTATATTGTGTAGCGAATGAGATCCGAATAGGAAAAAGTGTTTTTTTTTTTATAATTCAATGTACATATGAAATAGATTTGGGCGATACTTGATGAAAATCCATATTTAAATTCAATACATTTTATTGAATGATTTTCAGTATAAATGGCTTTCTCCAGCGTTATTTTTGTGAAACACTTTAAAGTCAAAATCAAACAATAAACTGTAATAACGAATTCTGAAAGTTACTTCTTTGCATGATCTACACATTATCTTTGTAAAGAGTTCATTTTGGTTCCTTCCTTTCTTTGGAAGTTTTTTGTATGAAGATGGAGAAGTAGGAAGCCAGATAGTCCAGTCATTATAGTAAGTTCTGTCTGTCTCAAAACCTACAAATGGTAGGGTGTACGCAACTATTAAATTTCAAGGTCAAAGGTCACAAAAATCGGTTTTTTGCGCTATTTATGTAAATATCTCATTTCCTATGGGTTTTTTGCTATTTGTATTCATTATCAATATTGTAGATTACAAAATTCTCTACAAATTTTGTTTGAAAACATTTTTCATACGGTGAACCATTTTCGAGATAGAGGGCGGAGAGCGCGCGGTCACAGGATCACTTCAGGTCAACCGGTGCCTCCGGTCGAAAACCCGCCATATATGAAAATCTGTTCTGTTTTAAAATCTGTTTTTCCGTTAATCAGCTGTCGCCCCCATACGAACGACAACTCTCAGAAGTTGAGAAACTTGTGCGAGCTAAGGACTAACGAGGTCTTACCTTTTTACGTGTGACTCCTAACACGTAGTTGAATAGTTGATGAACTATCGATAAATCAATTAATATAAATATTTGTCAATTTTCATAAAGTATTATTTTATATTTTATCATTTTTTTCCTAGCCTATCCACTTATTATTCAGTACTAATTTATTTAACGACACTTACCTGCCCATGTAATTGCAGAATTGTTAATGAAATTATAGGAATTATATTTGAATATTAACCTAATAACCAACTTCTTACATGATGAAAAAAAAAACAATAAATTATGAATTAATCTTTTTATAAAAAAATATCATTCAATACATTTATTTTTATCAAAAGTAAAAAAATGGAATGAAGGGTACAAAAACTAAAATTTATAATTTTAATCATCTTCTTCCTCTTCATCGTCGTCTTCTGGCTGCTGGTAAATTTCAAACTGGTCTTCATTATCGTCTTCAACGACATTTGTCTCAAGTTCTTCCATGATTTCGGGGTCAAAGGTTCCATCTTCGTTAATGTCGCTCTGATATGGTAGAGCATTGAGACAAGCTTGCCCATTACATTGGTCACAAGCTAAAGAGCATTGCAAGCCCGCTTTACTGCATTCGCATCGCGAACCACAACCACTCTTGCAGTTGCTGAACATTGTATTTACCAAATCTTCTGGAGCAGGTGGTCAAATTTTCATGATAGGCTCCAGAAAATCGTTTCGCATTGCCCAACCCCATACCTGGGGTTCCAAATCATGCCCTAACCAAGTTTGAACTTGATAATATACACGTTTGAAATGTTCATGAGCAGCTGCACTTGTTAGTGGAATATTTGAAAGCTGCACAGGTTTATTGAGTTTTGTAGACTTGACGTAATGCATATAAAAAAGATGATCGATACTTTTCACAGATTTTGAAGCATTATAGACTGCCAATAAGGTTTGAGTTCTACTCTCTAATAATCTCTGGGCCGAACAATTTTCTTCCTCAAATGCTGCAGCTAGTTCATCCAAATTTGTCAAAAAGCCCTTTTCAAAAAGCGCAGAAATTTTGTCACAGCCACTTAATGCGTGCAGAAATAAAATATGTGTTTTGGAATGAGGATAATTATCGAAACTTTTAGTCGAGTATATCTCCGTTTTAACATTTCCTTTCCCAACTTTTTTAAAGAAAATTTCGTGTTCGTAAGACAGTGTACGCCCAACTAAAATGACAAGTAAATTAATATCTTGTCCTATTATAACTGCAGTTTTTTCAGATTTCGATTCTTCAATTGCAGTTTCAACAATAAGAACATCCGCATCATCTCTGGCTTGTCAAGAAGTAATATTTACAGCTTGTAATTTTTCAATTAACATATTAATGAGCATATCTTTGTTATTTCGATTTGATAAGAATTTTTCTTGAGTAACTGGTACAACCATTGTTTCATCGAAACAGACTTCATACATTTTTGAAAGTGCAGCAGTTCTTCTCTGCTGCTCCATAGCTTTTACGTTCTTACTGTAGTCTGAATATCCGTCCTTCAATTATTTTTAATTTTAGGAAACAGTTATCAGTATTATTGAATAGATCTATAGATTTGGTGGGCATTCGGTCAAAGAAAACCAATTTCTAAATTGTCGACGTTTCGATACTTCATTGTTTCATCTTCAGGACTATTTAGGGCGGCTTTCTTTATTACGTATTTATATTTTATGTCGAAATTATCCACTTCACCCTTCAACTCGGAAAGCCGCCCTAAATAGTCCTGAAGATGGTTTTCTTCAACATCATATTCAACGGTCGCCATCCTATTCAAATATATATGGCGCGTTTTCGACCGGAGGTACCGGTTGACCTGAAGTTATCCTGTGACCGCGCGCTCTCCGCCCTATATCTCGAAAACGGTTCACCGTATGAAACATTTTTTTCAACAAAATTTGTAGAGAATTTTGTTTTCTACAATATTGATGATGAATACAAATAGCAAAAAACCCATAGGAAATGAGATATTTCCAAAAAAAGCGCAAGAAACCGATTTTTGTGACCTTTGACCTTGAAATTTAATAGTTACGTACACCCTACCATATGTAGGTTTTGAGACAACTTTTGGGGTGTCAATATACAAGTATTTACAGACTGACAGCTCTAATTTCTGAAATGGGATGCAAATCATCGTACCATTTATAGATAGATATCTGAATGACCTTTGCATCTCAGCAAGAAATAACCACCACACGTTTCGACACCGAGAACACATATATAAAAGACGAAAATAAAGTGGGACCGCAATCCTCAGCAAAAATTCATCTTGTGCAGAAAGCTTTCGACGATTTTCTGTTCTCCGAGGCTCAATAATACATTACCCTCATGAAAAAAATACATTTCCATCATGTTTGAAGTTATTCTCGGGTAGCGCAAGCATGCATAAAACAGCACTCCTTTTGTTACCTCCACGTATGCCGGGTGCTATCAGAGATTCCTTGCAATATACATACGGCTTTGGAGTTTATCGCAAAATGCAAAGGAGCTGCGTCGAAAATTCGAGATACGGAAATAGTGATCCCGATTTTGTTGGACAGATACAAGTCGACGTTTTAACAAAAATTCCCAATGCATGTTTCAATTATTATTTTAATACAACGATGAAAATAAAAACAACAATAAAAATTAATTGGCGCTCCGGGGCGACTTCATTGATTCCAGTGGCGCATTTGCTTTTTCAGCTGCAGGAAAACCCGGAAAAACCTGCAGCACCACATCATCTGAAGATCTTGATCTGCCAATGTCCTCTCTCTTATAAAACAAAATGTAGAGTGTCTCCAGAGGCTCCAATAGATTCAGTGCATCGTGATTAATGAAAGTTATCAGTCGGAACGAAAACAAGTATGTAGTATTAATTGACATAATGTTTCGGCTCAACTGTTAGTTATGGAATTCCACGAAGAACACTGCTTGGACCTCCATTAATCAGTTCGTAAATAAAGTCTCGTGACATTCTGATCTATCTACAGATGGTATGGCTATACTGTATAAAGGAGAAACGGACAGATGTACAAAAAAGACGAATAAGATCAAATAGGAGTGTGTGACTGGATCAAATTGAATAGTTCAACAACCGCAGTTAGAACTTCTTGGATAAAACACACACAGCAGAAATGTCAAAGTACTGAGAAATTATCACAGACAGGCACTTGGAATGGAATCTTCACATCAATCATGTGAAATTTAAGCTAAGGTGATTGTTGAATAAACCGAAATGCACAAATGAAAGGAGTGTATTTCCTAAGAACTCATTTTGAACTAAACTGCTTTCTCACTTTCTTTGGAAGATCCCTACATTTTTTTAAATAAAGGTAGAGGTGAAAAGCCAAAAAACTTTTTTTTCAATTCTTATACATATTTATAGAATTAAAATCATGAAAGCCCTTAATCACCATTTACAATAACTTTATGTATAAAGATGGAGAAATAGAAAGCAAAAATCCCCCTTTCATATCAAGAAACATTTGAATTGGAAGAAATTTTTGAGCAATAAAAAATGATCTACACGAAATGTTAGTTGAAATAATATATTTCATATTTTTGAGAAAGAAGGGTTTGGCTTTCTACTCCTCCATCTTCATAGAATAACCCCACTATTTTTGCGTTGAATATGGAGAAGTAGAAAACCAAAACCTTTCTTTTCCAAAAAATGGTCTCTCCTAAAAATATACCCTCTTCAATATTTCATATACTTATGTATTTCACCAAGTGATTGATTAATAAATATGCGTAATTCACCTCGCGTTTCCTCATGACAACCCTATTATTCATCGAATTTTTTTTCCGTGAGATAACCTTGGGCAAATTTTTGAGAAAATTTTATTCACGAGTAGGGAATAATATGGCGACATAAAAAAAATTGACCAAGTATTCATGTGTTCTACAAAAATATATAATTTTCAGTAACAATTGGTTTTTTTGAAAATCTTTCATTTCGGAAATTGGAAAGACTAAACGAATTGAAGAGAACAAAACCAGAGCTATTGGAACGTGTTCGAATGAAACCTCTAATAACAAACGTTTCGTCCGCTACTGCGGCCCATCAGTGGTATGTGTGTTGATTTCGGGATATAATCAAGCAATAAATCAATTGGTGTTTTTGGAAGGCTTCTGCCACTTGATTTTTTTTATTGGCGGACAGACTGGGATAGGACGTATTGTGTTTCATGTCTAATAAAATACCAATATAAAGAATGTATACATTACTTTGTATAACATTTGTCAATATACTTTAATTTGTAAAATACTGAAGTGGATATTACTGAATAGTGCAAAATAAATACATTTCTTCTAAATAGGTGCCACAATCAACAAAGAAATGCCCCCAAAAAAACACAGGATACGATGGTACACTTTAACATCTTACAACTTCTTGTACGAGGAGTATGTAATGTGCTTTTCAAAACGATTAATTGAGAAAACAACTTACGAAAAATAGTCTAACACTTTTTGACGATTCTGGCTGATACAATTTCCATGTCAAACGATTTTTTCATGGCCTAAATATAACTATTTGGTGAAAAAGCAAAACTACTAGGAGTACTAGGCCGACTGATATTATCCAATCAAAGTTGAAAAAAGTTCCACCATTAGTGTTACTACGAGTGCAAATTTTTGAAAATTTCAACTGACTGCTATCAACTGATTTCTCTATTTAAAAAATCACTGATATCAGAACTTATATTAGAAAGGATAGATTGTTGGTGTAGATCAGATTTCCCAAGATTATGGAAAGAGCGGAATCACTTTTGACGAACGCATTTTGAAGAAGGTTTAAAGAAAATGTCAAGGACTTTTTCTCATTACTAAATGGTGCAATTAGATTTGATAATTACCTCGATGGCCATTATCGCGGTAATTTTTTGAACGAAAACACATATTTTTATCACGAATTTGAAGACAGTGGAAACTTTTACGTCTGTAATGGTTTTGGCCACCACGATAATGACCTTGGCGCTGAACAATTTTATTCCAGAAATTATAGGGACTAAACGTTCTGAATTGAAGAGAACAAAACCCGGGCTAGTAGTACGTGGTCGAATGGAACGTTTCGTCTGCTACTGCGGTTCATCAGTGGTATGTGTGTTGATTTCTGGACATAGTCAAGCAATAAATCAAAAAATATTGCACGAAAATTAATTCAAAAAACACCAACATTTACAAATTGAAGAACATTCATCATTATATATGTTTTAATAATAAAAACGAAATGGTAGTAATTATAGATAAATTTTTTGATTGCTTCATTTATATTTTTAAATTTGTAATACATTCGCTTGTTATTAATGCAGTGAAAAATCAAAAACTTCATAATTTTTTAACTAATTACTTTTCTAAAGCCTTTGAACAATGGTTCTAATAAGAAAAAACCTCCATGTTTTCATTTGAAAATTGACTGAGTTGTCATATATTCACTTGCAACGTTCAAAAAAGTAATTAAACAATGGCAAAGTTAATTAATAAATTGCGTTTATTAAATTGTTCATTCTCGTGCCAAGATAATGCCTATTTTTTTTCCTAATAGATAGGTATATTCATTCTGTTATAATGATTTTTTTCAAATGTCCGATCCGATCATCGCGAGCGGAAATCGAAATTATTGATATTGCCGCTACAGTTCTACTTTCAGAAAACTTTTTTCAGATTTAATTTCACAATATGATACTTCATACCCTATATTTGGATTTTCTTATACTGTTCATCTGTAACTGTAAAATAGCTATTTATGATATGATTGTTAAAAGTGAGGTTTTATTTTGTGAGTGAAAAAGTTTGCGAAACGAGCGTAGCGAGTTGAGCAATTTCACGAACAAAATAAAACTAACTTTTAACACAAATGTCATACAAAGGTTTTTGTACAACTGTCCTGTTTTCATAATAAAATAGATGAATTTAATATTTGAAAACAGATTTTGACATCTCTTGTCAGTAAACTATTTTCATGTTATCGCATTTGCTGCGAAGTAGCCGTGTCAGGTGACGCCGAATCACCAGGTTACCGACAAACAGTATAGTTTACAGCTCACGCGTTTTATTTAAAGTCACATTTAAAGTTCTTGCTGGTGTCTGTTCATTATGAAACTTCCTTGAAAATTGAATAATTATGTTTTGTTTACTGTTATTTGTTCGAAAAAAATCGTGTTAAAAATAATCTTAAAACTAATGTTAAAAATATTTTCAACACGCTACTTTGTAAACATCATCTTTTAATACTCTTGTCAACCATTAAAAATGTCTCTTTTAATGACAGTTGTACAAAATAAAACATTTGAAAGGGTGAATTACTTCAAGCGCAACACCTTTCTCTGTGAATTCATGCAAAATAACAATTGAACCACATTGTCCCCAGGAGCCTGCCAAACAAGGTTATCGTCGACCATAACCGTAAAAAAATTCGGCGTCAAAGAAATAAAGCGCGCAGATTTTCGTCGAATTGCATATCTGGTTTCGGACAGATATGCACAAACAGAAAGTTGGAATTCGCCAGAAGTACAAACTAGCTCAGATATCTACAGATATAAAAGTTTTGATGCAAGATTCGTCTGGGACGAAATGAGGCATTTCCAAGCAAATTGTCTCGCGCCGAACACTGCACAAATAACAAGATTTTCCGCTGGAATTTACGAGGAAGAACCTAAATGAATTTTGCATGTAACGGGTTGAAAATGGTGCCTTCAAGAAGTTCATTCGAAAATTAGTCTCTGCTCAAATCTTCAGAAAGTAATCATTATGGCATTCCGTAACGTCATGATAAGAAACTACGGCAGTTCGCTTCAGTCAAAACACTTCAGAAATTCAATTAGTAAAATTAAATAATTCTGGAAAATGTTACGACTGAAATCTAATCTGTATTTAGATATCCAAAATTACAAATCTCCACCAAAGCGATATTTCAAAAGGCTTTGATGTATTTCAGAAGATCAACAGGAAAACTAGCAATGACATTAGATAACGACAAATAATTAATAAATATAGCAAATAACCTCATTTTCAATATATCATTCATTTTGATATTTATACTTTTATACTATGTAGGAAAAACTTTTATTTTACATTGAAGTAATCAAATTAGCATGGATAAAAGTATACATTGAGAAAAATATAATCTATTGATGTATGTATACGACAGAACTATATCTGTCTGTCAGAAACATACATTAACTATCATGGCCAACTAACAAATTCCGTTCCCTATTTATAGCAGTTATTGTACTCGTATCTGTTAACATAAAAATTCAAGAATACATTGTTTTTAGTTTACAAAAAATCAAAAACATAATACTGTTTGTGAACCTTGTCGAAATTGATTTGTAGTAATTTAAATAATAGGTAATTTTTTTAATAATACATCTAAAAATGAAAGATTCAATCAATTTTTCATTAGCTCTTATTTATTACGAATCTATCAAGAAATCATTGGGTTTTCTAAATTTTAAACGAGATCAATGAATATTCTGATTTCTATATTTTTCATTCTGTTCCCGGATATTGTTTTATAATTCTGCTACTTCTCGCAATTATTGAATTTGAACCTCTTTTCCTATTTTTTTAATAGTTATTTTAGTTATTTTTTTTAATAGTTACGTTGATAAAATGCAGAATTTTGAAAACCGTTTTTTCCCAAAGTTTTGCATATGACGACGCTGTCGTGAGATTTGTCATTCTGAAATATTTGAAAATTGTATTGTAGATTTACATTTGCCAGTCCCACACGAACATCTTGCATCTTAGTAGGTGCAACAGATACAAACGTAGAAAAAATACTGTTTTTCGATAAATCACTCTGCTCAAGGAACCAGCCGGCTGTTTGGCAGAGAAAACACAATAGAAAGATTATCATCCACATTATACAGTTTTTTCCTGTTTTGTTTACAATGAATATACCCGGTTATGGAAAATAAAATTTACTGGATAATTCCGATGAAAATTTTGAGAATTTAATCAATTCTTATTTTATTTTCACAACAGACAAACTGAAATATATGAAACTAAGTATATATAGTTTTTATTAACAAGGTTAGCATAGTTTGGTGAAATCAAGTTTGAAAACACTGGATATTTCACAACATTTACAAAAACAGTAAAAATTTTCTAAATTTTTTATTTTTTAAGAACCATAATCATAAAATATATGTTATAGATATGTAAAATATAAAAAAAAATTTAGTTTTATTCGTAATTCCTAGTTTTTTTTTTGTGATCAATTCGTAATATGTTACGAAGTACCTACACTTTGATTCTAATATCTCGAAATTTTCGAGTTGACTTGTACCGATAGAACCTACATTGAGGATCAGTTTTTTTAAGTGTTAAATTCAACTTGGTATACTATAATTCCAAAATAGTAGGCACTAAATTCTCAGAAATTACCAACGATTTTGCCTTAATCTGTCTTTTGCAGTGGCGTTCGAAAATTAAACTGAACAGATGAGGAAAAATGGTAATAATATGTCTATATAGAATCACAAATTTGACAAAAATGTTTTCGTTTTGATGAAATAATATTTCTGAGAATTTAGTGCCTACTAATATGGAATTGTAGTATAACCGTTTCCCTAAATGGAGTATTTTTCAGGTTTTCATTAATAGGTATAGCTGATTATAAATCAGAATCTAAAATTTAAAAATAATTGAAAATTAAAGTATTGAGTAACAAAAACTAAAAGAAAAACATAGAAAGGTAAAATCAGTTCAAGAGGAACTCCAAATTATTGAAAAAATTTGCAATTTTCAAAGGAAATACGAAATTAATGACTTTTTGGTTAACTCATTTTAGCATCCACTTCTCCATCTCCATACAAAAAACTAATCTCCTCCAAAATATACCTCTTTCAATTTAAAAAAGATTCCTATGGCTGGGATTACGAAAAAATAAGTATATGGATGTCTTAAAGCCATTTTGTGATATATTCAGAACGGTGCTGATGAGGTAATGAGACAAGTGGCTTATTCCGAAACTTCGAAGTACGTAATTGAGGATGATAGTGTTCCAAGTGACTGAAATTTCATACTAGTTCACATATTATATTGCGTAGGGTTTCTTTGAATAATATCTGAATTTTAACTGAATGGTAAGAAATGATTTCCGTATAATTCAATGTTCATATGAAGTAAGTTCTTTGGAAAGTATTTTTCTTTCGTGTAATTCAACGTTCATGTGAAAGTAATAGTTTCGGGAGGACTTTCTCTCCCAGTTTGTATCTGAAACTAGCTTCATTTGCCTTTTTTTTACTTTGAAAGTTTCCCACATTTTTTTAAAATAAAAATAAAGACGACAAAGCCGAAAGGTTTTTTTCCCAAAATTTGATCTCTCTTAAAAATACACTTCTTTCTCTTGTAATACTTATTCATTAATATTCACAGTTCTTTCTCATCAAGGTCCGAAAAAAACCTAGTACCTAACTAATAATTCCGTAAACCTGCACCCCATAATTCCAATGTATTTTTCTAACCCCTCATTAATTATATTGAGCAGCCAAAACTAACGACACATAGGTATATAAATCGTCAATTAACTCAAATCCCCATGTCAGAAACCAATTTATTTATATACATTCCCAAACAAAGTAACTTTCCACAGACGATTAAAAATAAAACTTTTTTCTTTGTGACTAATTGAGAGGTACTCGAACCGAAATAATCGATAAATTCATTGAATCTGACAACTGTAACGGCAGCAGAAACCAGACCAGCCAGACCAGCCAATGACAACCGGTAAAGCAAGGACGCGCCATATCTTTCGGCCATTACTAATGACGCACTGTTTGATTTTGGCCCAGATGGAACCTTTACGAAAATATTTTTGTGTTAATCGAATGAGTTCGATTGGAAATTGAACAGTGGGAAATTGAATTCGATGGCAACACTGATTCTGACACATAATATGAAAAAAAACACTGTTTTGGCAATTTAGAATGTTTTGGAATTACTGAAAATAGTGATATATTTAACAAGTACGGAAAGAGAGAGTATATTGAACCTGAAATTTTCATGTGAAAGAATAGTTAATCTACGTAACAAGTCTTTCCATTTCGAATGTGCTGGAAACCACAGAAAAGTCAAAGTATTTTCCTAGGATAAGGCTAAGGTATGTGGATGATGTGGATGTGTGATAATAATAATAATAATAATAATAATAATAATAATAATACGTTACATAATAAAATATGTTTGATATGGATATTCAATAACAAAAAATCGAATATTGAGGACTGTTTCCTTTTCAACTAACAGATTTCCATTGATAAAATTCACGTATGAGTTAGAAAATGAAGGAAAACTTCCATTTCTTGACATTTTGGTAATGAGGAGCCAATATGGAGGGCTAGAATACGATGTGTTCAGAAAGGAAACAAGCACGTACAGGTATATTCCTGACAGTTCACATCACTGTAGACAGCACAAACGTGCTAGGTTGAATTTTTTAGTGCATCATCTTTTGACTTTTCCCCTCACACATGAATGGTTCACAAAAGAAAAACGTACAATACAGGAAATAGCAGCCACTAACGGTTTCTCGAGGGGTATTGTAGATGATTATAATAAGGAAGAAGTTTAGGTTAAGAATGAACGAAATCTCGAGGAAAACGAGGTAAACCAACACAAATATATCTCAGTTCCATACCACCAATACACGAAGAATTTTGAATAGATGAAGGTGGTTTTTGAAACAAGTCATATAGTACAGAGCCTTTTAGGAAACCCAAAAAACAAAGTCGAGAATTCGGAAAAGTCTGGAATTTAAGAAATTAAATTCAAGGACTACGATGCAAATAAATTAAGGACAGACATTCCATTATCAGGAATTAAACAGTTTTATACTTGATAAAGGGGTCAAACCCTAAACCGGTCGTATAAATAAAATCTACCAGTGGTATTCAGACGAAAGTGTTTTTATTCATTTCATTCAAGTGATATGAATTACCATAAAGTAAACAAGTCATCAATTACACATATTAAATAACGATAACATTATAAGTATATTTAATTTGATCTTCCTCTTGAAGATGATCACTTGGTGATCGAAACACGTGTCGAGGTGTTAAAATAACGGTTCGGTGTTGGGAAAAAACTCCAGTAATATTCATTGCTACACCAAAGGTTCCAAACAGTGCATCACAAGCACCATTAGGTTTGTCATAAAATTTGACATAGACATCAGTATTCATCTATCTACTTTAGGAATAGAAGTTTCCCTTCAAAAGTGTCCAATTTGGCCAACTCTGTACAACTTTCCAATTCCAATACCTCTGCTAGGTATCTACCTGCGTCTTAAAATCAATTTCACAATGTTGCTTCATCTACTAGTCAGGTAAATCTGATAACTAAAAATATTATTTCAACAAGCTATGTAGTGAACTATTAAGTATTGGTCTACCATCGTTATTCATAATATCATTATGTTGACTCATTATTTCTAAGCTCTCATCGGCATCTAAATGCCTGTTGTTGTTAACTTGTTTAACTAATCTTAATGAACTAAAGTCTTTGGAATGGTTTTGTTGCAAAAATGATGCAAAAAACTGCTGATTTTTCTGGTCTTCCAATCAGCAACTCCAATCAGCAGCAGCAACCAATAGTCGCCCATCATGCTTCGCAACAACATCATTCCATAGAAATCAGTTCGTTAAGATTAGTTAGACAAATTAACAACAAGCATTTAGATGCCATGAGATCTTAAAAATAAGTCAACATGATAATCTTATAAATAACGAATTTGTACCAATAGTTTACTATATAGCAACGGTCAGCAACAGGTGGACCGGGGTCCGTTTGCGGACCACGAAAGGTCGAACCTCGGACCGCCAAGTATACCAAGTATAAATTATTACGTAGATAAGGCAAAGAATACCTTGATTAAAAAAAATATTTTTAAACCATATAGAATTTAACTTATTTTATTTTAAGTTTCCTAGCTAACCTGTTTTACCAGTACCTACAACTGATATGGTTTCATTAGTTTCCCATCTAGCTAATTAAAGAACACAAGATGCACAAGAACACAATATGCTCAGAGAGCCATACAAGCGCAGAAAGATACAAGCGCAATATTCTGGTTGTGGCTTTCCTAAAAGATATTTCGAAATATTTGAATGTGCTCAACATAGAGTTACAAGGAAATGTTAAATTAATATGTGATCTGATACAAAGAGTGTCTGCTTTTCTTCGCAAGCTGGATATCTTGCAAAACAAAAAATTCATTCATTTTCCGACAATTTTTTGAATATAAAAAGAACTCTTGAGGAGACATTGTTCAATTATTGGGAATCTTGCCGATCTTAGGAACGATGTAGCGGCAAAATGGACATATGTAGCTGGCAAGTTGTTTAATCTGTCAAGGCCATCACTTCAAATAGAGAAAATCGATTTTCAAGAAGATGTGTCTTCGCAAATGTATGAAACGGTATCCTAATGAGAATTTTGGACCAAACATGTCTCGAAAAAATAAGAAAATTGCAAGACACTGGCTATAAAGTTGGCCACTATGTTTGGCTTGACATACGTATGTGAAACATCTTTCTCAAAGATGAAAATATTGAAAAATAAATATCGTTCAAGAATAACGGACGCCTAATAGAAGACCCGTTTCGAATTTGCTGTTCTTCCCGAGAACCAAACTGGGTCAAGACCGTCGGTGTAGTTTCTCACATTAATTTTAGAAATTCAGAATTTGATTTGAAACCAAAATAATACATTTAGGTAGCACCTCATTGTTATCAGTTTTTTTTTCTGATCCTCATCAAAAGTTTCCCACAGTCAACCCCTGCTATATAGCTTGTTGAAATAATATTTTTAGTCATCAGATTTCCCTGACTATTACATAAGGACCCATTGTAAAGTTAATTTAGGCCTAGTACATAAGGCAATATTGTGAAATAAGTACCTAAGGTATAAATAAGGATAACATTGTATGTAGATTTAGTTCAATCTTCCTCTTGAAGATGGTCACTTGGTGATCGAAACACATGTCGTGGTGTTAAAAACTAATATTCATATTACAATATTTGTAGAAAACAATGTGTTCATTCAGAAGTTTCTCAATTATATTCGGCAACTTAGCTGAATATTTTGTTAATTACTTCTGGAAAACCATGTTGTGTACTAAGTACCAATCGGTACTAAGTACGTCCCTGCTGGCACATATTGAAGCTGGGTGGTCGCAACATTATCGGAGTACAAAAAAACCTTGGGCCCTGTTAACACATGGTTGCTGGTAGAATTAAAATATAAGCGACTCCGTCAAACGACTACCATCGGCGATAAATTGCCATTAAATTCTTTATTCATTCGAATACTCCGACCGCAACTATGCGAAATGGATTAATGTAGCCGTGCTCGACTCAAGCCAATCATATATCCAAGAAGATTATCGCTGGATCTTAATTAGGTTCGGACTAACGCGGAATTCATTTTGAATATATTTTCCGTTTTTAATAGAGGCATCTGATATGAGACATCATATGAATATTCATGTTCCTGAAAACATAAGGCACACGTTTCAACTGAGGTCACATTATTTGTCCTCCAAGAGAGAATAATTTTAAAATGGCTGAATTGTGACAAGAATGGTCTTCCAGAGGAGAAACTCGAAAGTGAATATATTTTGATATCAAAAAGGTTTTTCTTCTTCAAATGTCAAAAATGCATCAAAAGTACCTAAAAGTACCTAAATTTTCTAGCGATTATTTCCTTCTAAGCGATGAAATGACGGACAGCCATGAAATTAACACATCTAGTGTAATTATTTTTAAATCACACGTTATTCTCAGGGCCTAGTTATGAATTACTCTCACAATTTCAATCACTGTCACGGTACTGATCAAATTGAACAGAATTGTAGTCAAACTAGCCAAAAGCAAATATTATAAAAGTAGAATAGATAAAGTTACCAATAAATCGAAAAAAACTTGGTGTATCATTATTGAACTTACCTACTGGCAAGAGACACAAAAAATTTGTAGATATTCCGTTTAAGAATACCCGATATATTAATTGGTCTAATAAATAATTCATTCAGAGAAGGAATCTTTCCAGTTTTTTTGAAGAACACGATTGTGTTAGCACTGCCAAAGGGAGAAGTCTCATCAATGGTCCATCAAGTCTTCGTCCAATTTGTCTAATTTCTGCAATGGCTAAATTGCAAAATTAGTTAAAACAAGACTCCTTTGCTTTCTGAATGAAAACAAAATAATAGATAAGTGATTGCCATTTTGATTCTTAAAAGTAAAAAAACACTTGCCATATTTTCATTTATTTACAATTTTTATTCCAACATAAATGACAAAGAAACAGTGGCTGCGGTCTTCTGTGATATAGCCAAAGCATTTGATTGCGTGAATCGTAAAATTCTTTTACGGAAACTCAGTAGATACGGTATAACTGGAATTAGTCTTAAGTGTTTTGAGTCATACATAGCAGATCGCACCCAAATGGCCAAAACCACTTCATACTCAAATGAAGGTAAAATTACTTGCGGCGTCCCACAAGGATAGGTACTGCGCCCACTTTTATTTTTAATTTACATTAATGACCTATCGTCTATTAAGGAAAATTTACTTTATTTGCTGATGATACCACAATTTTATGGCATGCTCCTAACAACCATACGTTGTATGAAGTTATTGAGAATGACATCACGAAAATGAAAGACTGGTTTGACTGAAATCTCTTGATCTTGAGTTTATCAAAAACGAGAGTAGTGTCTTATTGTTGCCAGATTCCAGCCGTACATCTAAATAATATTCAAATTGACAACGTACCAACTTCTAAATTCTTTAGCTTGTTCATTGACAATAATTTAAAAGTCAACAAATATGTAAATACTTTGAAATCCAAGCTCTCCTCTGGATGTTATGCGATACGAGTAACTGCATTTGAGCTCGGATCTGACGAAGCTAGAATGGTTTATCATTCACTTTTTGAATCTCATCTTAGTTATGGTATTTGCTTTTGGGGTATGTGTTCTACCACATGCCTTCAATCAGTATTACTAATACAAAACCATGCAATACGATGCATATGCAAAGCCAAGCCTAGGGACTCTTGTCGGCCTCTTTTTGCCTCTAACTGTGGTTTCCTTATTTATATATGAGACAATCTGCCTTCTCTTCAAAAGTAGGGTCTTGTTTAACAACTTGGACGAGCCAATGTATCAAACCAGGCAAAGATTCAGCTTCAAATTACCGCTGTCTCCTTCGGCCCTAGTTGAAGATTCCATTATTTACAACGGTCTCAATCTTCAATCACCTTCCTCAAGCTATAAGAACCATAAATGACCTTAGACCTCTTAAGAAAGAGTTGAAAGACTTGATTTCTGTGACACCTTATTATAGCTTAGCAGAATTCTACGATGATCATTTCAATTGAGTAGACTAACTGTAATATCTACGGTATTTTATTGATTTGAATCAATTTAGTTTAAATTGATTCATTTAATTTTATAGACCATGTTCTTATATCCTGAACGTTTGTATTAGATTATTGTTACTTACATGTCTCTTTTCAGTTCATGTTCACTTAATTTTAGTGATTTTATTTTTGTGATACTTTTGTGATTTCATTTATATGTTATTTATATTTCGCACAAGGCTTTGTCAATAAGAATTTATTCTTCAGACAATAAAGTATATTTGAATTGAATTGAATTGAAACCGAATATTAAAATATGATTGTGACAAAATATTTAAACTTTGCATAAGTATTTCTATACAAGAAGTCACAGCTTTGATTAAATATTATGAGTACTTATGTCAGTGACTCTCGAGCAATCAGCAATAAATAAAACCACTCGTCCTACGGACCCGTGATTTGTCATGACGGCTATTACATGTACCTAACAAATCTACAAATTATTTATTATAAATGTTGATGAATGTCGATTAATGCTTCGATAACACGAGCAGTTTTATCCACTGTAAGTAGATTACTCGACAAGACTGAGGAAACAGATCTGTGCACTCCTAAAACGTTGACAAACTCGAAGCGACCTATGGTCGATAATCACGAAGAACAACAAAATCAATAAAACAGTTATTCATTGGTAATGTTTCTAAAGAAAAAATCTGTAAAGATTGAAAGCACGTAAGCCGTTGAAAATAGGAGTATAGGAGGAGAAAGAAAGTATTATTATATTGTGTTTTTTCAGAAGCAGAAGGATATTGACAGTCGAGATTTTTTCCAATAATGAAAATGGAGAACTGTGATATGTTTTATTGTTTTTTTTTTTAGAGTAATTAACGCTTCGCAATATAAGTTAATATATTCGAAGTTCTATTCATACACGTTGGAATACATTTTAACAAAATGTTTTCAATTCGACAGTGGCGTCCTTGTGGAATTAACGTTTCAAAATCGTATTTCTAAAACAATATAATCAACACCGATTCCACTCCAATGTAACCGTTCAAAAAATAAGGCGAATGTTTGAGCTGTTTAGCATGTTTAGTTTGTTGGCATAAAAGTTGGAGGCGGTTTTCTGCTATCGACAAAAATGGATCGAAGAATGTGCATCAAATTTTGTGTAAAAAATGAAATGTATTGCTCAAAGACACTTGACAAATGTTGACAGTAGCATTCGGTGACTGTCTCTGAGTCAGGAAAATGTTTACAAGTGACACAAGCTTTTTCACAGAACGTCGAGAAGAGGTGATTGACGCTCGCCCTAGAAGTAACAGCACATCATAAACCGATATAAATGTTGAGGAAATGACAAAAATTGTTATGGAAAATCGTCGAATCACTATTAGAGAAGTTGCAGAGGATGTCAGCATATCGGTTGACTCATGCCATGCAATTTATTCGTAAATTTTGGGCAGGAAGCTTGTGGCTTGTGTAGTTATTTCCCAATTTATATAAAATACAGAAATTTCTTTTGAATCTTAAAATAACTTGAGCAACTTTCTAGTAAATTCCAAAGTCAAAATTAACAAATTACATAGAAGTGGAGTCTATAAGCTTAACTGCTCTCATTGTTCTGCATTGGTAGAACCTGTAGAACCCTCTCCAAGAGCATTAATGAACATTTGAAAAAACCTGAAAAATCTGCATTTGGCCACCACATTAAACTTCACAATCATAACTTTAGTTCCGTCGCATGAGCATCGCTCAGGAATTTTTGAATGACGTCAATGGCAATCCAGATTTGCTTGAAAGGCTCATAACAGGTTATGACATTGAAATCAAAGTATAACCGTCTCAATGTAAGAGCCCGGAAGAGCCAAGACCAAAAAAGCATACTAAATTCGATAAAATGTTGAAGCTTCACTCAGTGTTTTCTTCGATTATCGTAGCGTAATGCATCAGATGTTCTTGCCACATGATCGTACGGTCAATAAGAAGTATTATCTCGAAGTTGTGCACCGCTTGCAAGAAGCAATATTTATATTATAATTTGGAATTCTATACATATTTTTCATGTTTATTTCTCATTTTTTTATTATGATAAACTAAAACTGATCACAATTAATTTTTTATCAAATTATTACATCAAAATGAAAGAATAAAAAGTTCATCGAAACCAAAAAAATATCAAATTCAATAAAAACTATAAAGCGGAATTCCGTAAGAATCCAGACGCTGAACTCTACCTTAAAGCAGCAACCTTATTTAGATCGGATCAAATCGCTTTTCCTGTAGAACAGCAAATAAGGAACTCGCGTTCCTTGGGGTTTCAGTACGTCTTTTTCTTGCACGGTTTTGACCGAAGAATCCTTGTACCTTATCCTGCAGTTGTAGCTGACGTGAAAGGCATCATTCACGTATTGCTCCCCTATTGGAGACGTTACCGACGATACCAAAGTCGAATCAATCTTCAAGTCGAATTCAATTAGAAAAAAAAACGTACGGTAATGTGAAAAAACAAATCACAATAATGCACTTACTCACTCGTCATTACCCGTTCGTGATTTTTTTGACCAAAACAACACCATATTCATGTCTCAGCCACCGTATTCACCAGATGTGACACCCTGCGACTTTTTCCTGTTTCTAAGATAGAAGAGACTCACGAAAAGGAAGCGTTTTGTGACGATTGAGGAGGTAAAAACTGAATCGCTGAGATAGCTCAAGGACATACCAAAAAGTGCATATCACAACTGCTTCGAGGATTGAAAAAAACGCTGGCACAATATATCTGGAGTGAAAAACTTTGAAGGGGACAAAATAGAATTTGATGAATGAATAAATATTGAAAAAAAAAAATGAAAATTCAGCTTATTTTTTACCAGTGTGAAGGCAGCCATGGATTTCAGCCACGGATTGGGGGAATTTAACTTTAACGAAAAGGAGTGCGCCAAGCCACCATTGGTGATTGAAATTCATAGCTAGCCATGAAAAGCCGTCTTTTAAAACAACAATTTCATGTCAGTGATGAAAATTTTCTTATGAAACGATAGTTTTCAACGTTTTCTATAATACATTTACAGTCCTCGATTTGGTCGCGGAAAAGAATATCCCCTGCAACCCCTTCTAACATTTTGATAAAAAAATCATATCTTTTGAAAAATTTGTGCTGCTGAGTTTATTTTCACATAAAACGACGATATTCGGCATATTCTATGATACCTTTATGGTCCTCCATTTTGTTGCGGAAAACTACACCCCCTGTAACCCTTTGTATCATTTTGACAAAAAAATTATTTTCTGAAAAATTTGTACTGCAGGGAATATTCTCACATAAAACGAAGGTATTCATTCTGTGATACCTTTATGGTCTCCAATTTTGTCGCGGAAAAATACAACCCTTGCAACCCCTTCCATCATTTCGGTTAAAAAAAATAATATTTTTTAAATATGATTTGTATGTATGCTGCTGTGGTTATTTTCACATAAAACGATGGTATTCGGCGTATTCTATGGTACCTTTATGGCCCTCGATTTTGTCGCGGAAAATTTGAACAGACAGCTCAAACCATGGGCACTACTCTCCAAGCCTTCTGAAGATTTTCCTGCTGTATTTATGCATATCCATATATAAGATCCAACACCATTCCTCAGTATAAATCAATCTATAAATCATGAAAAAAAATCGCGTGTGAACAACCTGGTGCTCAACCACCATGCACATTCAAATTAGTTCCACTGTAGTACCTCATTGCCTTACATGACCGAATTTGCGAGCACGCATAAAACTGATTACCGACATACCAATTAGGGATTCTTTTGTTCTCTCGCCGCTCATGCAAATCTGTCGAATCGAGTATGCAAATCATTATTTACGATGTCGGACATTGAATGCATAATAGTGACTTTCAGTGCCACCGAAGACTATGCAGACTAGTTGACGTAATTCATTGTTGAAGGAATGCACCACGCGATTTGCAATGCTCATTAGCTTAGCTTATTTCTATTCATTTATTTATGAGATGATGCATAGACATTGTGGTCATTAGCCTTTCATTAGTTCTTCGCGATTCAGATATGTGCAAGCTGTCTAAAAGATCTAGAATAGAATGAATTCATGGAAACACGTGGTGGTGTGGAAAACGTGTGCTGTGAGAATAACTGGAGCAGTGTGTTGCTTTATTGTCTTCAATAATGCAGTTGTATACGAAACGGCGGATATAAAAACCCGCATAGCATGGCCAACAAATCCAGGAAATAGCTTTGACACAGTTAGTTCCTCTCGTGAAAGTTCACACTCTTCATGTGAAGACCATTGAGAACAGGAGAAACAATAGTAGATTTGAAAAAAAAAATTGAATGAAACAAAGGTATCACCCTTGCCAGCGGAAACATAGCACTGACCGCTATGATTATTATTTGCTAACATGTTAGTATCATCGAGTATGGAATACACCCTACATTATCTCCTCTGGCACAAGTCCGATAAACGTAGCGTGCTTGACGTGGCATCAGCACAAGTGCCAGAGCCGAACTAGTTCTGATGGTTAAGCGGGAAAAAACTAAAATGGGACAGCGAAATCACGAGAGTGTTAGAACGGGGTATATACAAGGTAGAGCGCGATGGTCGTCTGCTTTTACCAAAATACGAACCAATGTCCCGTAAAGTTATACTGTACATGTCCGGCTATTTCGGAGGCATTTTGAATTTTCACCTTATCAATCTTTGAAGCAAACAAGACACGAAAAAAAGTCGCATGCAACATTCGAAAATACGCGATACATACAAGTATATACTCGTCCCAGTTTGTCGCCACGAGATACTAATAATCCTTTGATTCGACGACCGACAAATTGTGGTTTGAGTCGAACAGTACTCCGTCTCCATTTGGGAAGGATTAGGTACTATGGATGTGAATTGGGACAAAAATGCGTTCTGACTGGCGAGCTCTAACGATTTCGTCCTAACAAACAAATACCTGTTATCCAATGACACTGTTGATACTGGCAGCAAACACCAAGTCAAAACATGCAGGTCGATTTCAGAACTACACACATCGGAAAAGTCTAGTGATATTTTTATAACATACTAAATATCATAAAAATAAATGCATGAGGTCGTTTAATTTCGATTAAATTGGTACACTCGACCTCCCTGTAGATTTCTATGGGTTCAACAAAACCTGCAAAAACGGTAACTAATCTTTTATCAAGTTTTTTACAAACTGTAGGTTTTCGACTAAAATGAATAATCTGAAAGTGTCGAGTTTGTACATTCTATGCAGTTCTTGTTCAGCAATTGAACTGGAAATATTGTGCTTTAACATGGAACGCCATTACTTACCATTGGCTGAGATGAATAGAGCTGTAGGGCTTCTTCAAGGTGGCATGCGACAAAATGATGTAGCTCTTCGTTTGGGGGTCTCCCAAAGTGTTATCAGTCGATTGTGGCGGCGTTTCCGTGAAACTGGCAGTCCAGCCGAACAACATCCAGGGCGAGGACGCGCTACAACTGCAGTTCAAGACCGATTTTTTGTCTTAACCGCAAGAAGACAACCGACAATCACAGCACCTGAGTTGATTAACGTGTTGCAGCAGACGCACCAGGTAACCATTGGTCGTGATACTGTCAGAAATCGACTGCATGAAGCAGATCTCCACAACAGAAGGCCACTTAGATGTCCACCTTTGTCGAGAGGCAATCGCGGTAGAAGACTAGAGTGGTGTCAAGAACATCAAAACTGGGATGCAAATGATTAGGCCACAGTTTCGTTTAGAGACGAATCCAGATTTGGATTTCATCTAGATTCTCGTCGAGTAAGACTGTGGAGACGACCTGGAAATAATGAACGTTTGAGACACGTCCAGGAAGTCCACACATACAGAGGTGGTACAGTAATGCTATGGGACGGAATCATGATCGGCGGCAGAACCGATCTCGTTTTTCCAAATCGCTCCCTCACAGCTCGACAGTACCTCGACACCATTCTTCTACCTATCGTCCGTCCGTTTGCTGGTGCTGTTGGTGAAAACTTCCACCTAATGCACGATAATGCTCGTCCACATGTCGCGCGTCTAGTGACTGACTGGCTCACCAACGAAGGAGTTGATGTATTGCCATGGCCAGCACAATCACCGGATCTGAATCCCATCGAGCATGTGTGGGACATGCTTCAACGAAGAATTACTCCGCATATGGGGAACATTCACACAACGTTTCAATTGAGAGAGCTTTTAATCGCTGAATGGGCAAATGTACCTCAACAAGACATTGACAATCTCATTTTGTCGATGCACGATAGATGTAGGACCGTAATAAACCAGCGTGGAGGCCATACTTTGTACTGATTTCAATTTTTTTTGTATTATGATTTTTTTTCGGGGTGCCAAAGAAGAGCCATATTTTTTTTAGTTTTGCTTATATGCGCACTCAGTATTTTTGGACCATTTAATAAATTTTGTTGTATAATAATCACCCGTCAACTTTTTTTTCCCTAAAGCGGTCTAAAAAAAATTATTGCCATTTTTAAAAATATCCCTAGACTTTTCCGATGTCTGTATTTTATTTTTTCGTGCTACTAGTTACTGCTTTTGGTGTTTTCATCAGTTGAATTTGGGATGGAATCATGGCTAAAGCCAATTTGATAAGTCGAGTGTACCAGGACAGGTGTTTGTGGGACATAAAAGACAAATACTATCACAAAAGAGTAATTTCTTGGCAACTGGATGAGTTCTTCTATTCCTTTCAGTATGTATTCAAATGTGGCTGGTCTCATCCTGAAATACTCGGTCCGGCTGGTCCCACACTTCTTGGATTAACATTTGAAATTTTTCCTTTATGATCTCTACTGTCAAATATCTGTTTTTTCACCATTCAACAACCATAACTTAATTGGTAGACTTTCAAGAAATCAAAATTTATTACTGACTATCAGAATATTCTGACGAGGATTTCGAACATAGGTAATCGCCAGAACACATTTTCATCCATAGTAACAGTACCCTTAGCCCTAACGTAACGTGTTCGTAATCAATTGTTTCGAATGGATACGCACCTTTAAAAAGTTATCCTCATAATATTTCACATTTTTTATAGTGCACAATGAATTGACTGCCTGTGACTGCGTCAGCTGTAACCATCTGTAGAGATGTATAATGAATGTATCAATCACCACAAAACTGAAACAGTCGAAAACTCTTAAAAAGCTTATAGATGGGTTGAAGTGACGATATCGTTTTGGTGATGATGTTCTTCGATACCGATACTTTCAAATTGCCACTCACCTCACTTACAGTCAATATGTTTGTCTTGGTTGGCATGTACAGTAGAAAAAGTGTACTTGAATTGGAAGAAATGTACATTCTTTTCATTTCTTTCTGAACACCCTAGATAAATTTGGTGTTTCTAAGTTGATGTGAAATTTTTTTTCAAGGACAAATCACAAGCAATACATATTGGATTCGAATCGCTGGAGATTGTATCTATTTGGAAAAACGTTCACATGAACACTTTCCGTGAAAGTATCTATAGAAGACGCACAAATCTCCAACCTTTCTTCGACGTTCCAGACTATCAAGGTTGCAAGTGAAGTTCGCGTCTCCAATCAGGCGGATGGCTCTTTTCTGGATGGAATCCAGCAGCTTCAGGGTATGCTTAGGGGTGGAGCTCCATACATAAAACAATTCTCCAAAGAAGTTTGATCTGAGCTTTATAAATTATCAAAAGTTGCTGAGGCGTCTATAGTTTTCTGGTTCGGAATATCCTTTGCAATTCCAGCGACATGCTTCTGCCAAGACATATTGGTGTCCACTTCAACCCCCTACAAACTTGTCGAAGCAGAAAGCGGAATTATCTGTCCTGACATTATTATATCCGATTCGAAGACATTCATCATTTCAGAGAAAACCAATGCCTGTGTTTCTGTAGCATTGAAATGAACCTGGTTACTTCCACCCAAATTTGAAATTACTTCTAGATCCTCATTAATACATGTAACCTCCTGTTGCCGGTGAAGATGTGCATCCGCAGCCGATACACTAAAATCCAAATGGAATGACGAAACAAGTGTGCTGTCGTCAGCGAAGCAATATATTGTATTCTTAGTTTTACCCAATGATATATGATAAAAAGAGGGTTGGAGACAATGTGGATTCCTGGGGAACACCAGCGTTGATTGTAAAAGTATTCGAGAAGCATCCATCGATGGGCTCTTGCAGGAAACGTTCTATCAGAAGCTGGAGAATCATACACAAAAATGATCCAATAAGCTATAGCATCAAAGTTCAGCCAGCAAACCCTCATGCCACACACGGCCAATGGCGTTAGAAATATCAAGCGCAACAGCTCTGGACTCACCATGTTTCTCGATAGCGATTTTCCAAATATGGGCGACATACGATAGACGATCGCCTGTTGATCTTTGTTTCTGAAGGCCATATTAACGATCGCTCAAGATGTTAAAACCTTCCAAGTTGTTAAGGATATGGTGGTTAACGGCTGTCTTAATGATTTTTGATATCAATGATAGCAAAGTGACTGTTCTATAGTTATTTGGAAGATTTTTCTTGTCCTTTATGGGAATAGGCTGAACGCGAGCAATCTTCCAACAAGAAGGAAAAACCCCTTCCTTGTAAGACAGAATGAAAACTCTGCAAAATAATGGTACGAATTCATTTGTGCATTTTTTAAGTGAGAATTTCTGATATTGTAATCTAACTTGTAACCTAGGGCATATAACCTAGGCGCTCTTCAGATTCACGAAATTTATAACAAACTAAATGACAGAATCCTCATCTAGAACGTGTGCAGATTTCATATAGAATAATAATTCACTTCTCAGTGGCGACCCACATCATTGAAAAAACAAAAAGGACTAACTCTGTTAGTTTGTATCAGACCAGACATCCGGAAGAAGTCACACATGAATAAATTATCCGAGAAATGTTGATTTGTATGCAAAGGCCGTGGTGTTGGGGAATGATTCGATGAATATATTTGTAATGACTGTGAACACTGCCATTGAAACATTTGAGAAGAATCTTATGGCTAGGTTATTTCGTTTTTGAAGTGCGATTTTGTCGAATTCAAGTTGTGGAAAATTCCCAAATACAAATCAGAAAAAGAATTATAAATTTTTCACAAGTGTTGTACCTAGATATTTCTATTCATCTGCGATATACCCAAGCAAAGATAGACAAAAATGTTATAATGAGGCCGGTTGGATAGAAAATTAAATCTAGTCATTGAAGGGTGCAATCTTTCATGGCCGTAAATAAACGTCAATGCTATTTTTCGAGTTGACTGTCTATCATCTGCAGATTTTTATGCCTGGCGTTTCGTCTACAACTACGGCAGACATTATTAAACGTGATGAAGCAACGAAACTGGTGTTCAGGTTGTCCCTAAAGCAAATACCATACACCATTGGTTTAAGTCTCTACTTTTTTCCATTGGTGATGCGCGTGCCTTAATTCTTGGTTATTTGGTTATCGTTTCAATTGAATGACCTTATATTAAAACAATCAAGTACAGGTAGCTAGTTTTTATTAACGTTGAGTCACCTTTTTTCCGGTTGAAATGCTATCTATGCTTCAGGATCCATCACCACCCTATATACCCCTGGATAGTAACGTTAGAAAAGTGCAAGTACCTGAAACATACTGACAAATCAGCAGTAGTTGAACATGAACTTATGTTACAGTGTCTCAATGGAACTAGTTACTACCCAAGACTATATATGCAGAAATTCAGAAACAGAAACAATTTCACAGGAATTTCATACGAAGTGAAGAGAGAATTAACATTATTAAAATATGTCTACCTGCCCTAATTTCTCTCGTATCAGGTCAATAGGAAATAAAAGCGTAAAAATAATTAAACTGTACGGTACAACAGTCCGGAGAACTCACGGGTGTGAAGTTATCCACATCCACAATGTACACTGAGAAAAAAATATCTAATCATTATTTTTTCATTTACCGACTCTGTACATCTACCATTTTCCAATATGATACGCTTATTGACTGAATTAGTGGAAAAAAAAAGAACCGTCCTAGTTTACTGATCTGTCTAAAGGGGTAAAAATGTGGTGAAAATATTTCGTAACATGAAAATTCGACTTTGTACACCTACAAAATTGAGACATGTTATTCGTGATGATCTATTCGACAGAAAAAACTTTACGGTTTAGTTTGCCAAACCGTCTGAGGGAGTGAAAATCCTCATGGATAACATATCTCAAACTTATACACATTCATTTTCGTAGATACGATTTTTTTCAAAATTCCACCACATTTTCGCCCCCTCAGATGGCCTGGAAAACTATAACGTGAAGTTTTTTTTTTGTTGAATAGATTATCAGAAATAACATATCTCAATATTGTAGGTGTACAAAGTCGATTTTTCATGTTGAACATTTTTTAAATATTTACACCCTCTCTTCGCCCCTTCAGACAGTTTAATAAACTAGGACGGTTCTTTTCATTCACTAAATCAGTCAATAAGCGTATCATATTGAAAAATGGTAGATGTTCGGAGTCGGTAAATGAAAAATTAACTTAACACCCGTGGAGAACTCAGTTTTCTTGGATTCCCAAAGAGTAATCATGATTAGAATCTGAATCTGGAAGAAGGTAGAACAATAATTGGTTATTGGGAACTATTCAACTAAATTGCGCTAAAAAATATTAACAGAAGACGTGGAAAGTTTTCCAAAAGCATTTAGCTTTCGCAGGACGGTTGACCTGCACACTGATATCATGTCCCATGTAAACAATTCGTGATTTAGGATTCGAATCACACGTACTTGAATATCTATCCTTCTCTGAAAAGTTATACATTTAGTGCAACGAAGTGGTGATACAAGTTAAAAGGCCTGGTTTGCAGAGCAAGATATTTTTTTTTTGATGTCTAGATGTGTTGCAGGTTGCTGTGATAAATGTATCTAATTAAGAAATGACCATGTTGAATAATACTTTGAATTTCAATTTTATTTCCTTCTTGTAGGCTAAGAATTTTCCAATACATTCTTGTTTGGTCTCTAAATCTTGCTATCGCTAGATTTTCAATTCCTTAATTGTTCATTGTACCCCTTATCTTGAGAAATACCCGCTAGTATGACCTTTCCTACCTATGTTAATCCAAACCTTTGTCTATCCCTACAATGACGAATCTAACCCCCTTCTCTAACCCCCGATGTGAAACATTGCATTTTTAACATCATTCATAACGTTTCAAACCTTGTAAGAGTATAGTTAGAATAAATTTTGTCTTGTCTATACAGCACATCTTACCAGTTATTTTTCTCATTCTTTTTTTTCACAAGACTTAATATAATTCTTATGTGCATTAAGGCATTCATACTCACGATAAAATAATAATAAATTTTAATCTTCAGAAACATACAGTTAAATACACGTCAATACATATGCTTGAAGTAGTAAGAGATACATTACTATAACTAAGTTAAAACAATAATAATAATAGTAAGTCACTCGACTACGATAAATACATAAAGTCATAAAAAAAAACATGTAAAATATAAAATGCAGAAGTTACAAAAAAAAGAAACTAGTTAAAATTAAGTGTTAATATTAAGATTAAACATAGATACATACATGTGAGACTATTAGGTTAGGTTGGGTTTATGACTGCTCAGCGAGTATATGTCATCAAGCCTCCGTTAATCACACAAGTTTCATATTCCTCTAATGAGTAGAAAGCGTTGTCCGTCAAGAAGAGTTTAATAGTGAATTTAAACGTATACATGGTTGCATTTTTTAACTTATCTGGTAGCACATTATATAGTTTGTAGTTGAGTGAGTTTTTGGAAGATTTAGCAAGTCTATATCTGGGTACTCTGATTTTATTGGCCCCGCGGGTATTGTGTTCGTGGACAGCGGATTGCAGAGTTAAATTCGGCAGGTTCTTTTGTATTTCCAGTAGTGTGCTCAAAATAAAGAGAGATGGAAGGGTCATAATTTTCAGTGCTTCATAAAGTGGTCTGCATGTATCACGATAATTAGCGTTGGAGAGAATTCTTACAGCCTTTTTTTGTAGTATGAATATTTTTGGTGCCGCTGTTGAGTTTCCCCAAAGTAGTAAACCGTAATTAAGATGGGTTTGAAAGAGGGAAAAATATACGGTTCGTAGGGTATATGAGTTTGTTACGGGCCTCAGTTGGCGGATTATAAAGAGTGAGCTGGACAATTTTAGGCTTAGGTGACTGACATGGTTTGACCAGGTGAGTTTGTCATCCAGAACAAGGCCAAGCAGTCTGACATTTCTGTCTTCCTGCAGAGATGTATTTGTGGTTACTATTAATTGCTGGAATTTGTCGTTGTTTAGTTTGAGTCTATTCGCGAGAAACCAAGACTCGGCTTTCTCTTCCACTTCCTTAGCCAATCTGATCAGTGAGTTGTGATTTTTGTGTGAATAAATTAATGTGGTATCGTCTGCGAAAGAACACTTTCGAGTGGATATAGGAAAGGGGTCAGATCGTTTATATAGATAATGAACAACAGCGGACCCAATACAGAGCCCTAAGAAACGCCCAGTTTGACATCTCTGAAACCGGATACACAGTTATTGTATAGCACCGCTTGAAATCTGTTGGTTAAGTAGGACTCAATTAAGTCCAAGGCTACTCCTCTTATGCCGTAATAATTGAGTTTTTGTAGTAGAATATCGTGGGAGACGCAATCAAAAGCCTTGGACAGGTCGCACAGGGTGATACCCATATGGCGCCCCTGTTCAAGACCTTGGACCAGGCTCTCCAGAATCCTTGATGCTGCACCTATGGTTGAACGATTGGATCGAAAGCCAAATTGAGAGTTGCTAAAGTAATTATTGTCTTCGAAGTACTTGGTCAGTCTTTGGTTTAGTAAAGTTTCAATAACTTTCGAAAATATACAAATGATTGCTATATGTCGATAGTTTCCAGTGTCCGAACGGTCACCCTTTTTATAGATAGGGATTTTTTTTTTGAATATTTAAAAACGTCAGGAAATTTTCCTGTTTGGAAGATCAAATTAATTAGTTCTGTTAGGGGTTCCACAATTATATCACCAGCTGCTTTCAGTATTTTACTGTTTAGATCATGAATATCTGGACAGGAGGAGTTTTTCAGAGATGAGATGACATCTGCAACTTCGTTTGTGTAATAATCGTGTGCCAAAACAACTCTAGTACTAATGTTTTTACAGATTTTTTTTTAATTATCGAATGGAGACGGAAAAAAAATGCAGAAATAGTCATACATGAGTTTTGTTGGCCTATTTTTGGCAAGTATCGTCACTTTGGGACATAGAAGCAAGGGTAGTATCATGAAATTTGCGATACGCGTTATAGCCAGCCCTAAACAATTCAGAGTCCTCGTTCCATTAATCACAAAACATCCTTTCGACCACAACATCGAAATTATACAACATCGAAGATAAATATTACTCAAAATAAAATACGGGTGCTTGACTATTAATGATCACAAACTGCCGCCGTTGTTTAACGTTCTAAGAGTAAGCTGCGCGAATAAATTATTAGATAACTGCATTTCGTATGCAAAACGAAAATGGCTCTCAAGCAATTGGCGCGGAAGTCACGCGAGAGAGAGATACGACCATTTCTGGTTCAAGCGTTTAACCCAATTAAATAAATAATTCATGGTTTTATATTGTTACGTACAAGACGAAATTATTCGCTTCGTATGCATATTTCGTCTTGGGCGTCGATTTTCCAAACTCGCTCTCATGTATATGCATATCCGAAAAGGGAGAGAAACGAAACGAAAGAATTGACGATTGGTTGAGTGGATGAATTAAAGATGACATAAGCGTAATTTGTCCAATCTTCCTGATGAGAATCATAACAAATTGATGGATGTAGCCGTTTATTGTATTCGTTTGAAAATGTTATTATAGGATGAAACTGCAGTAACGTTAGTTACAAAAATAGGTGGCTGAAGAGGAAATTGAATGTAGGAAAAGTCACCAGCTGAATTTCAAATAATACAATTAGACCGCAAGCTACATTTTTAGGAGGTCATTTGATACCTCTTAAAAATGTATGGTTTCTATAGTCTCAAAATGGATAATGAAGTTTGGCCATTTGTTTTGTAATGTCATCTCAGGGAGCATAAATGTAAGATCGACCGTATAGAAATCAACGACATTGAATTGCAGGATTGATCTCACTATGACGATATAAATTACATTTGCTTGCATAGAGAGGTCATTTATCCCAACAAAAATTTTTTCTTATTTCCATCTTCTTTTTCTTGTACGGCGTTTGAATAGGAACAAGCCCATGGTCGTAATTAGTATCTGAATTGATAACTAGAAAGCAAATTACCCCCTGCTTGTGTTATTCAGTAAATGTTGTCACATTTTTTTACTTCATTTTTCACTTCAGGACAAGAGAAATCACACATGTTTTAAGACATATCAAATTCGGCAAACTGGCATTACTGGCTTTACCGAATGATCTACATCTTACCCACCTATCGATTAATGCTATCAAGAAAGGTTTTGGGCTGTTGCGCTTAATATTTTCAATGTTTTCGCATTGACTGGAATGATAATTTAATAATTTAGCTTCAGTGATGTAGCTGGCCATACCGTCTTTGTTAGTTATCCATCTTGCACAAATAACGTTCCTCTCAACTAGCCATCGATTGTTCTCTTTCGGATACCGTAACCATCATACCGTATCATGAATCAACAAAGTAAATCAAAAATCCAATATTCTTGCAGACGGTAGCACATTTGTATGTCTCTTCTATTTCTTTGGATTTCGAGATCAGCTGCTAGTTGCACATCTTCGGTAAGAAATTGTATACACCTCAATAACTTTTAATACTTTGTAGCGATCAAATTACACCTTCTTTGGAATATTGCGCGTACATAGATATAGATAGAGCTTCGCCACAAAATATACCCTGAGATTGCAATCTGCCTAATTGAAGGTCTAAAAATTACAAGCAACCTTGAAAACCTGTGGAACACCGTTAGAACACTTGAGATTGGTCTCCTTTCTATACATACTTCCACGGAAGTGATTCACTGATTTGGCCCGCTTGATTCCCTTCCCCTTCCCGAAGAGGATAAGTCTATGAGGAATTCTATAACTATCTATTCTGGATGTATAGACTACCAGACAGTTTAAGAAGAGCGACAAAAGATATCTTCTTCAAAAGCCACACAATTGTGTTGCTTACCTTCCTGATGAAAGTACTTGCAGACTGACTTCCGATCAGGTCCTCACTAGATTAAGGAAAATGAAATATGGTCTGACAACTTCACTGGGAAATTCAGAACCTGGTAGTAGACCTTTTGGCAGAGTCCCACTCTAATAGGCTGACCTGAGAGATCGCTCACCAAATAAAGTATCGAATTGTCTTCGTTTAGGATCTGAATTTATTTGATTGAGGAAATTAACCCTTGCGGAAGGCTCGAATAGACCCATTCACTTTAGACCTACCCAACCACCTAGTTTATGCATCTCGGTCAAAAACATATAAGTTACAACAAACTGGAATGAATATTAATTATTCGAATAACGTTAAATAAAATTAGCTTTTGGAAGATGAAAACTCAGCTCGCTAAAATTTTACTAACGACTTTTGAGGGCAAATAGTTATTTGAAGAAGGGGGCTACACTTAGATCTTTCGATGTCCTACAACCTAGAGACCTTCGATAATTGGTCCCGATAAGAGACGATTACCAAAAAATATAAAAGAAAACATAGAGTTATGAAATCCAAGTTATGAATTCTTCTTTATTTACAATTATCAGAAAAATATATGGAAATCTGGTAAACAAAAAGAGTCGAACATCACGAAATGATATAACTTATTAGAGAAAACAAAATTCGGATTGGAAGGTCATGGTAGAATGAAACTTGTAGTACCAAACGTTTCGTGTGCCACCGCGGCAGACATCATCAGTGGTATGTGCGTTGACTGCGACGACGAAGGTTATATCTCGATGATAATAACTTTTTTTCCTTGTGTAATGCACTCTCACTTGATACTTTATCTAGCTTGAAAAGAGGAGTTTCCCTTTAAAAATATCCAATTTGGCCCACTTCGCACATTGTTTATTGAAAAATAAATACACTAATATATAGATAATATTGCCAAATGGGATACATCCATAATTTTTCTGTGCTAATATTGATTTTTTTCAACAACAAATCAATTCTGGCTATCAGTATTTTTCTTTCAGGACAAATTTAAGACAATTATTCGACAAATTAAAAAAATATATTTCTGTAATTTGACTGTAAGTGGTTTCGCTAAATTTACAGAGGTTCAAATCTCTCATTAGAAAAGAAATTATCGAGTCTCTCATGAGACGAACTGCATCTATTTCGATAGCTACCGTGCTCAAAAAACTTTCCTTGAACTTATTCGATTACAGTGTGTAAAAGTCTACCATACTAAAACTGTCTGGTAGTGAGATTCCAGAAAACTGAAACGAAAAAATTGTAAAAAATATCTACACTATACATTTACTGAATTCGATAAATATCGTAAAAATCAAATCCTATTTCTGCCAACACGTTTCTCCAACCTTCCATGCAGGAAGTTTTTTTTTTCAAATTTCTCTACCACTACGTACATTTTATTAGTCACTACGGTCGGAAAAATTTTAATCAGAGCAGATGTGTTTTAATTGGATTGAGTGATTGGATGCCGAACCCCGGTTTTTTCAGCTTAAGGGATGGTTTTCACCCATATTGATTTGGTCGTTTTACCGGAATGAGTTTTTCTCGAATTAGGTAAGTGAATCAAAACGTTGATCAGTTTTTTCAAAGAAAGAAATGAGTTGATTGTTCGAATATTTCCATTGAAGAGGTGCAAATCACAAAATATAAATGTCACATGGAAATCATGCAGTATTGAATATTTCGTTTCATACAGCCAATACATGATTCAAGAGAGTAAGTAATGTTGGAATATTTGTGTCATTCTGAACTTTCATTGAAGGCTAGAATAAACCCAAAAAAATCACGTGGAATGAAATCCGGTGATCTAGATGGCTATCTAACAAATAGTAAATTGATAAATTGTGTGTCAATAGGTACGCTCATCAAATATATAAGCCATAATTTGATGAATAATCATCACTTGGGACGGGAAATCATGAATAATCATAATTTTTAGGAGAAGAAATCAATTGTGTCGGTGTGGAAAGGTACTATTTGTGTCATTTTATAAATTTTTACATTTATAAAAAGTAATAGTGTTCATTTCCACTGGGGATATCATCTTCCGGCGGTGACGAGTTCCTCCGAATGGTCAGAAATTGGAAAGTATAAGTATATGCAGACAAGAAATTGAAGGCGTATATAACACGATAGGTTTTCAAGTAAGGTTAGTTTTTACTAATGAAATTTTCAAAAATTTACAGTTACATGTCTGCTATTCTCTTCAAAATCTTAGGCTAGGTTAGGTTAGTTGTCAATAATAAAATAAATAGAAGTGCTGGAAAAGCTGCGACCTATTATACTTTCTCGTAGGTAAATATTTGAGAATTAATCTGTTATAGAAAAAAAATTACCTATTTTATCATTATCTACTGTTTCGTCTTATTTCTCCTGTATTAATTTCAAAACGAGAAAAAATGATAAACATTCTTACTTGAAGTGTCTCAAGCTTTTCTTTTACGTTGAATCAGAATTATGTTAGGGATGCAAAAAAAACGGATGTAAGAAAAATAATAAGTTTGAACTAAAACTGAACTAATGTATCTCATTGCACTACACAATAAAGTCTCACTTCTTGAATTTCCGACATTCACACGAAAGCAATTTCAGATTGGTGATTCCACCACCAAACGAATTAAAAAACGAATGATACTTTCTGATCCATACTTCATTTCCTGATTTGTAACTCATTGAATTAGCCGGAAATTTTGCAGTGTTACCAAACTTGAAATGAAATGAATAAAATAATACTTGAAACATCTACTTATAAACACCACTTAAGCAAGAATCGTAAAATGACCGTCGGGAGAAACTCGGCTATGCTCTAATTTTTCTTCGTTAAAGTTATGCTTATTCATTAAGTTATCTCTTAAACCCGCCCCATTATGTATGAAATACGATCTTGTTGTTATCTTGAAACATGATTCGACTCTTATCATTGCCAAGGTTCATTGTCAGGTCACCGCATTAAACGTTGACCTAGGCGAAACGTCTAGACGACCCAACTAACTCTATAAACACTTCTTTCTCTACGGGTCGAGATAAATAAGCTACTAGATGAGGATACGTTGTCGAATTATCTCGACGAACAACTAACAAGACAGTAAAACCTCGCACCGTTCAAGGGAATAGCGCAGCGCAAATTTAACCAAACTTGCATATATATAAAACCGCAACAAAATTAAACTGTTTACGCTCAAAACAAGTCGGGAATGCAGGAACGGCAAACATAACTTCGGCGAATGAAGCTAAGGCGAAAATTAAATTTAGACAACCAGAATAAGCTCGAACAGTGTCGGAGTGAAAATTAAGCGTCTTAAAGAAAATATTTATTTGTGTTAAATAAAAACTCGCTTCAGAACATCTTGAATTACTACTTGCTTCCCAAACTCGAAAAAACATTCATCGTGGAACGAAATAATCTTTCAAGTGATTATCTATAGCGAATGACAACACAAAATGTAAACGAAATAAACAAGTTAGCTTTGATTTCACAAATTATATGGGTTATAACAATGAACTTTGAATTTCATTAGTTGGGACTTTCATTGTCTAATATTATATAAAATGATTTGAAATCGCTAAAAGAACCAATACACATTAAAACCTAAAAAGAATAGCTGAGAATAATACTTATATTCAACAAAAAATTCCTGAAATAAAACTACAGTGAAACAAAATACAAGTAAAAAAATAATTGAACAAAAAATAAAAAAAAATTACGTGATTCCAAGCCAAAATACTTCACGACGTCCCGATCCTTTGGTTCAGATACTGTCCTTTGTGAGTGGGTTTTCGGTATACATATGTTTCCCATTTAGTGTCGGTCCTCTTCACCAGAACGTCTAAGAATGGCATTGTGATGAAAGGTCTTACGCTGTTGATGTGTTTCAGGAAGGAGTCTACTTCAGTATTCCCATGGTTCCATATTATGAAGGTGTCGTCAACGTATCTCAACCAGACTCGTAGTTTCTTGCGGGCTTCATCAATGGCCAGAGTTTCAAACCACTCCATATATACAGTGTGTCAATTTGAAAACTTCCCACCCTCAATATCTAACTTCCAGTACATAATATGAAAAAATGGTCAGACAGGTCAACTTTATTTGCAAGGGGGACACTCTGAATGAATATTTTCAACCCTCGGGGTTCAACCCCCTAGGAGGGGTGGATGTTACCCTCAGAATTTCAAATGGAAAGGGGGGTCAAGTGGCACATCATTTTGAAGGGCATTCAATTCTCTTGCCAATGATACCTTTTTCATTAGTTTTTGATGAGCAGTTTTTGAACAATAACGTTCCAAACGAACGGTGATTAGAAGTGAATAAGAATAAATGATTAAAACTCGCCCGCACTAGATGTTTGGTATTCAGGTTGGTATTCAAAACAAATGATTGTAATGGACTATTGGAAAAGGTGAGCATCGTACTAGNAATGATGTGCCACTTGACCCCCCTTTCCATTTGAAATTCTGAGGGTAACATCCACCCCTCCTAGGGGGTTGAACCCCGAGGGTTGAAAATATTCATTCAGAGTGTCCCCCTTGCAAATAAAGTTGACCTGTCTGACCATTTTTTCATATTATGTACTGGAAGGGAGATATTGAGGGTGGGAAGTTTTCAAATTGACACACTGTATGTTGGCTATAACTGGTGAAAGTGGCGATCCCATTGGCAGTCCCACATCTTGTGTAAAGAATTCGTCAGTTAGAAATATTCAGGAATCAGTATGTTCCATCGCATTGATCAGGTACACTTCAATATCCGAATACAAATTTATCATAAATTCATCAGAAACATCTCTGAGAAACTTCAAATTCACTTGTAAATCTATTTCAATGTGAGACTTTTATTATCTATGTCTGAAAAAGTATTTGTTATTTTGACGTTTCGTCTGCAAATTCTGCGGCAGACAGGCAATGCGGCAGTTATTGAACTAATATATTTTGCTGCGACACAGCGGTTTCCAGGAATAAATAAATGAATAAGTTTCCCAAGACACTACCTATCGTCACCTTATCGTAGCCACCAGGTTAGAACTGATGAATGTTCTAGAGCTTGTCCATCAATTAAAACATCCTGGATTATCATTTATTTTTCTTTCAGTTTTTCATAGCTTCTGGATCGGTTGGTGAATTTATGCAAAACAAAAAAGTTTACAACTTTTTCTTTAATTTTTCTGGAAATTTATCAACATGAAATCATTCGCACCCTACTTTTTTGGCGTCTATCAGTGTTGAGAATTAAACGGTACTTCGACTCACGCAAAATGTTAGAAACTCTGCTTTCTATAAAATCTACTTCATGATATAATTCTGATGGTTCAATTGATGTAATAACAAATGAGAATGCATGACTACCAATTAATTTTCTGAAATGATAACCTTTCGAAAGTAGAAGCCAAAAGCACCAGTCAACACTATTTACACAACATAGTTGGGTGATGCTATTAGGCTGAACTAGGAATACATTATGGACTCTGTTTTCAAAAGACAAGTCCAAGCACAGGCGATGACATCTCTACTCACGAAAACGCTACTTATGGGATCGACAAAAGACTTTTGTCGATGGAGTTTTCGTAATGTGAGATTTCCTCGCCTCCACTTAACCTGTTGGTTAGCTACTATTTTATTCATTTATTTTATTAATTTCATTCATGTATTCGTGATACGAACAGAAAAGTCCACTACATTACCCACATATTTGAATTAATATTAAATTGAAAGTAACTTACAATATACTTATACATAGTGTCTAAAATAAAGGATGAATTAGAATTGAATACAGTAACAAAAAAAACTGATTAATAGTTATAGACTAAATATATGAATGAATTATAACTGATAACTAACTAATAGATAACTGACAAAATATAAGGTGTTACGGGATGATCTGATTCAGACAACTATGACAAATTTAGTTGGCATTAAGTTATTGGGTAGCCCAGTATTTTAAATTTTAGACAATTTCATGGTAATAAATGTCACGATTGAAACTCAAGGTACAATTCACCGAGTAGAAAATCAAAATCATATTTTTTGTGAAGAAAATCAACATTATTTTGTAACATTTTAAGTGGGCTGAAGTCGGAAACTGAGGGGTTCATCATGGCTTGCCAGGATGGTGTCTTCAACACCTTACTCTACCGCAGTCGCGTGATGGGTATAGATTTTTTAGATAACATTATTTTGAAACAACATTTTGTGAGTGAACGGAATTTTTTTCTTTATATATATGATTATCCCATCATTTTGATTCAAACGTTCTCCATTGTATATCATCTCATAATCATTTAATCTATATAATGATTCATTTTTGATTTCCCAAGTTTCAGTTAATATTATGCAACTAAATGATTTTTTTATTTCCGAGATATAAATTTCTAATTGGTCAAAATTTTTGAAAATACTACGAATATTAATATGGCATATAGAAAACGATTTTTTAAGTTCAAATGTTTCGAATATTCCATTCAATTCCTGTATAGAGTAAAGTTCTGTTGTATCAATCTTCTCTTCCTGGAAATCTCTTATGAATTAATCCATTTATTTATATCTATTACATTCAAGATTACGCAAAAACAATGAAAGAAGGAAAACTATATAAAAATATAAATGAACTATAAAATTCAAAAATTAAATAGTGAAAACAAATGATTTTTTTTTCAAAATTCAGTTCACTTATTTGTTATTTCCGTACGTTTATAAACAGATTTACTCCTAGTTCTTGGTCCTGTTGGTTTTATAGGTGTTAGATCCAACTTACGTTTTTTGTACAGTGCTTCTTTTTCTGGTTCACGAAGATTTTCTGAAGAGCTAACTATCAGATTTTCCACTATTGGTTCATCAATCAATACTTCGTAAGTATATCCCTTACCCCCAATGTAGAGGATATTTTTCTTTATATTGGCTTCTAAAGAGTGCCTTCTGGCTAGTTGAAGATTTTTGTATAACAATTTCCTTTTGCTATATTCCTCTGTCGTGAGCTCAGCGTTCAGCGACACTCCGTCGGCCTTAAAATTTTTATAGTTGTTCCTGTACTTGGACAAAATTTCTGCTTTAACAGCAAACCTCAATAGTTTCACAACAACCGGTCTGGCAAAGTTGTCCGATTTATTCCCAATTCTGTAAATGTCAGCTATCTCTTGATTACAAAATTTTATTTTTAATTTTTCTCGTATAATATTTGAGACCACGTCAGACACAGGGGTTGAACTTTCGGGGATACCATAGATGATAATATTATTTTTAATATTTCCTTTCTCCAGATATTGGATCTTTTGCTTCAGTTTACAGTTTTCTTCCTCTAATTCTTCATTTTTTGATTGTAAATCGGCAATTTCTTGGGTTACGGTAATTTTAAATTCCTTCAGTTCTTTCTTAATTTCTTCGTTTGAAGCTCTCACCTCAACTAATAATTCATGGAGATCATTCATAGACTTTTGTGACATTTCTCCAGAACAGTTACCGTCTATCGTGGATAAATAATGCGTAGGCTCCCGTACTATTTAACAGATTTTTTCGATATATCTGTACTGGTTTCTTGGGAGATTTTTTACAAACAGTTGTTTTTGGAGAACGGGTACAACTAGTATTATTTGAACAATTTTTTCTGCGGATTTCTTCAAATTTCTATTTGCTGTTGTGAGTATCTAGAATACACTTACTCAGTTTTTTAGAAATTTTTATCTGCTATATGTTCATATAAGAATCTCATCAATCAATTGGTTTTTAACTAGCTTATTCACAGTTAAACTTGGAGCGATTTTAAACACGTCTGCTCACTTACTCATCGATATATCCATCCACAGCACCTATAGATACGATATGTGCCATTTCTCATATTGTAGATACCCAAAAAGGGATAGAAAATTTTGTTTTTGAACTGGTAGAAAAGAATAAAAGTAAAAACACATTATTTCAAGCAGATTATAATTCAAAAAAATGTTTATTAACTTTTGTAAGTGCAAATACTCCAAAACCTTCCAAACAAAAATTGGTGTTTCATAATTAATGTTGATGAAACTGCTTGTGGAACATCAAATCCCCCTGTATGAAAACCAACATCCACGCCTCAGGACTCACAGTTCAGTTTCACAGTTTAATTCACTCTACTCCCTTTGACGCTTGCAGTCACTATTTTTGTCGAGAATATAAATTCCTGACTGAGTAATTAATTGAAGTTATCTTTTGCATTTCCAGTAAATGAGCAAGAGACGATGTTAAAGTACATCTCAAATATTCTACTCTGGCGTGGGTTTTCGACTTTAGTGAGCCAAGACGAGGAGGTGGTTGCCATATCAGCAGTTAGCAGCAGCTGAGATATATTACAATTTTCCTCTGCGGTCAGCAGCAGTTGAATATAGCCAGAGATGTAAAGAAGGGCGAATCTAATGAGATTGTAAGTGAAAAATATTCAGATCGTACTGTTTTCAATATTACGAAATTTTCTGTAGCTGAAGAATCGTTTAATACATTCTACAATATTTATATACTTCTATTAAAAATTATGAAATGGTGAATGAAAATGAATAAAGAAACGAACAGTAGTATGAAATGTGAAGTCAAAAATTTAACTACATATTCCAGAATATAACTGGGATTTTATCCCAACACATCCCAACAAACCGTTATTTTCAACACCTCGACACGTGTTTCAATCACCAATCGATCATCTTCAAGCGGAAGATTAAACACGTGTCGAGGTGTTATAAATTAGAAATTATGTAACATCATTTATGGAAGAAATGAGGAATATTTTGTCTCTGCCGGAAGGCATTTTCTATGTAAGTCTTACAAAAAGGGAATGGGAATGGAAACCTAATTCGAAAGAATATCTGTCTCTTCGTTTCCTTTAACGAGTTGGTAGTGTTTTTCTTGATTAACTTTTTCAGACAATTTTCTGTAGTAAATATTTCTCCTTGAGAAATAGTGGATTCTTGAACAAAAACAGGAAGAAGTTGAGTCCATCGGCCCAGAACTGAACATACAGACAGCGTGCATATTCGAAATGAAAATTTGCGTTACGGGAAAATGCGCCCAGTCCATTATAGATAGGAAATATTGGCAAGAAAACAGCAGTAATAGCGGATAGGAAGAGAATCAATTAAAGCGCTTTCTCAAACATCATATTGACTGCTTTGATGTGGAAAGGAATACCTTCTATACTTATGAAGGAATTATGAAAGAAGGGTAGAGAACATCTCGCAGGAATAATGCAATCGCTGGAAAAGTAAACAAAGAAGATCAATAAGAAGTAATTTGAAGATTCTATTGAAGAATATCCTTGGGATAAGAGAGACGGAAGAACATAGATTTGTAAAGAGGATAAAAAGTACAAATAAAGTGATTTAACAAATAAAGATATTCAATAAAATTATCATTAGTTAAGAAATTACACCTCACGAGGAAAAGTTCGACAAAAATTGGGATGCATTTCGATATTTGGAGAGTATATTGCTTTTTATGTTTGTAATAGGTATATCATTTTTGATCTCGACTTTGAAAAAGAATGGAAAAACAGGTATATCGCATGAACAACAGGAAATATACAATTCCATTGTTCATACAGGGTGTGAAGACCATTTTTTTTCTTTAGTCATTTAAGTTAATAACACAATGAAATACAGCAGAATTAAAACCTTCACTTTTTCACTGGTACAGAAAAATGAATCTTCGACTTTTTGCGGTTCAAGAGGTACACTTTACTGTTAAAGCTAAAAAAAGTTCCAGAACTAATAGAAACAACTAAATTATACGTGAATTGGTGAAACATTTCAATTCTTAAATCCTAGGCAATATTTTTTGTTCCTCATTACCTCAAGTTGCCGCCATATTTAGTTCTCGGAAAATAGCATATACGCCGCCATTAAAAATATTAATGATCACCGAAAAGCGGACGGTAGCCTGTCGTTTAGACGTGGGTGCTTTGTTCACTCATTAAAATCGTCCGCCGTGTTGGTCGCTGGTTCAAGCCCCAGGCTTAACGATCGATTGTCACTTGCCATCGTCCAACCCGTGTTAGGAATCACACGTTAAAAGATAAGACCTCGTTAGTCCTTAACTCGCACAAGTTTCGACTTCTGAGAGTTGTCGTTCGTAGGGGTGCAACAGCGGGTTAACTGAAAAACAGATTTTTAAACAGATTTAAACTTGTGTATCGTTGAAAAAGTAATTTCGTTTAAATTAAAAGAGGTATATTTTTAGGATCAATATTTGGAAAGGAAAAGTTTTGGCTTCCTAATTTTCCATGTTTATACAAAAAAATGTGGGATTCTTCCTATAAGAGAGGAAACAAGCAATCCGTTTTGAAATAAGTAACTCTATGTATACATAGATGAGTAGACCAAGCAAAGAAGTAACTTTCAGACACAAAATGAAAAAAAGACCTCTCGAAACAACTACTTTCTTATAAACATTGAATTACATGAAAGAAAAATTCTTTCGACGCAAGTACTTTTACATGAACATTAAATTATACAAAAAACATTTTTCTATTCAGTTTGTACTCCATACATTCGTCATGCTATTGAATCAGATCTCTCACAAGAATTCCACACAATATAGTTTGTGAGAGACGTAATATTTCTCTTACATGCAACGCTGCCATCCTCAATGATGGACATCAAATGTTTCGGAATAAAAACACTTGACTTATTGCCTCTTCAGTATCTACCAATCTGGATAATATTATACAATAAACCACTCAATTCATTCATAAAATCATGGCATTGTCACGAATGAGATCTATTTTTTTTTCAAGAAATATACAGAGTTCTTTTCCGGTTGAAGTTCGCGGTTGAAATGGAATAAATTTTCAATTATTTCTTCGTTAAAAATTTCGGTTTCAATGATTTTCGCCTTTGTTTCGAATTCATCACCTTCATTAATCACGTGTTGATAATCACACGTTAAAAGGTAAGACCTCGTTAGTCCTTAGCTCGCACAAGTTTCGACTTCTGAAAGTTGTCGTTCGTAGGGGTGCGACAGCTATTTAACGGAAAAACAGATTTTAAACAAACAACTGAATGGTACCGTACCGAAAGAATTTGAGTTGGTTAGATAGAAGAGTAATATCTGCCTTGATTAATCATGTGCAGATTTTGAATTCTGACATTTGTTAGGTTAGGTTATCTCTTGTACTGGGCATCCTTTCAATATAAGCATTATTATTATTATTGAAGCTGAACCCCGGCTGTTCATCATATATAAGAATTATCAATTATTCTTCAACTGAATGTTTAAGACATTATTATTATCAAACTATAACAAAATAAATTCGTTTAAAAAAGTTATTTCGAAAGCCGAGTCCTGTTCAATATTATGTATGGTGATTCATTGCTGGGTTAGTGTTTCTTTTCAAAAGACAAACATTCGAAGAAATTGGTGCCGTAGATTTAGCAAAGTACGACATAGTCCCATAAACTAGAACAGAGCCGAAATCTATTTTAAATATACCGGTTTGAAAGTCCTTGTAAAATCATCAACATACATTCTTTGAACACAACTCAAGGGCAGCTGAAATTTTGTTCTTAATTTTTATGTCGGCAGTAAAAGTCGTCACTTTTCTGAGGAAATATTGATTTACATTGCGCTGCATTATTATTATATCATTATTGTTATTTCATCGAAACGACGTCTGAAATATACAAAAAAGACATACTTATATAAATATCATAAAACAAAGCTCCTCGCCGTACCTATATGTCTATTTATCGAATTATAATAATGGTACAATAATAATAATGATGTTTATTTTCATTAGCGAGTGGATATTGACTTGGTCCTGTTAATATGATGCATATTAATAAATAAATAAATCTGAACATATTACACGGTGAATTCAGAGGCTCGAGTTAAAAGATAAAAACAGATTACAACAACAAAGAAATAAATGGAAAAAAAACTGCAATATCGAGCTAACTGTAATTAAAAGTGAGATATTTTTCAATTGAATAAAAACAGTTGTTGGTTTTTTTGTCTGTTTCAAACATAGACTATATATTTTAGTAATATCTGTAGGTGCTGCAGCCCTGTTTATCACCTTTTATTTATGGATGAAATCTATATATAAAAATACACTTGTAAACCTTACTCTAGTTTTCCCGGAGAGTCAAGGTACACATAGAACAGGTTTAACGGTGCAAAACATAATGAACGAATCAAGTCAATCGAAAAGAGTTTGGCAATCAAAAAATGATTTGAAACTCTCACAATCACGGGCCTCCGCGCCTAAAAAACCTATAATAATCGGAAATATCAACACGTAAATTGTATATCCTCGTTCTTTCCCACGATGTCGATACCTTTTTTTATTTATCCCATAAACTCGACTCTGTTCATTTCTGAAGCAGTGGGCTACACGTGTTCAATTCGAGTGAAACGACTCCAAAATATCATATAGGGTTCAAGGATAAGGACCGTACTCGCATCTAAATAGCCTATTTGTGAGATGGTACATCACGGTAATTGACTATTGCTTCAGCCTATATGGTTGAGATGGTGTTGACACTGTTAATAACGGTTGTGTTTATATCATGACGCTCTTTTGTTTGCTTTAATCAAGAGACACAATGCTGGGCGAGAATGAACAATAAATTTCTGGAATAGAAAGCAATTGTATTGTTGATGAAGTCCCTCTAAAACCCTTCAATGTTGTAAACCAAACTGATTGACATGGAACGCTTCAATCGTCCGAAATCGTTGTTATTCTGTCCAACTTACCTTTTACTCTGAAGGTGGTTGACAATGTTTCGTTGTGTATTTCATCGGTTCAGACTTCCATTGTCTAATATAATATAAATTGATTTGAAATCACTGAAAAAAAAATAAAAGATTAACCGAAAATAACAATTTTATTAAACAAAAAACTGATATTACAAAGAAATAACATACAAGCAACAACCAAAAAAATTAAAAATTGAAATAACAATAAAAGCTGAAAATTGAAATATATTATTAACAAAAAATAAAAATTAAAAGATTCTCAACCAAGTTACGTCAAGTCGTTTCGATTGTTTGTATCCAGAATCGTCTTCGGGTGATAACTGGACTTATTTCTCGGAGATACGACTATCTATAGGTCATTCGAGTGCTTTCACCTAACCCCTCTTCCCTCTCACAGCTCTCTCAGAGGTTTCCATATGTTATGTATCTCTACGCTAAATTGACTGAATGCGTTGTTGGACAACATATACGCGGCTTCTTTGAATTTTCTCCTAAACCAGTGTTCCTCTTTGTGGATGATTTCAGCTTGAGCCCACTTGATATTATGTTGATGATTCCAAACATGCTCTGCTATTTCGGATTTGCTGGTTTCTTCTCGCTGTGTGTGTTTCTTGTGCTTAGCAAAGCGAACTTTCAATGGCCTCTTAGTTTCACCGATGTATGATTCTCCGCACTCGCAGGGTATCCGGTAAATGCAATTCTTGGAATCGCAGTCCGCGTTTGGTGGCCTGGTTTTCGTGAGGCTGCTACGGATAATGTTCCCACATCTGAAGCAGGTCCTGACATTATACTTGGACCCAATCCTTCTTATCCTTTCCAATAATCCTCTGATGTAGGGAAGTATAAGTACTGGTTGTGGCGGCTTCTCTTCCTTGTAGAGCTCTTGCTGTCTTTTAGCTAAAGCCTGTTCTACCATCACTGTGGAGTAACCATTCCGTTGAAGGTCATTTTTGATGATGCCTAGTTCCTTTTCGAGAGCTTTCTTTGAATTACAGAGCTCAAAGGCACGGTCTAATAGAGTATTTATGATTCCTCTCTTAGTCGATTGATGGTGGTTGGATTTCTGGTTCAGATACTGTCCTGTGTGAGTGGGTTTTCGGTATACAGATGTTTTCCATTCAGTGTCCTTTTCCTCTTCACCAACATGTCTAAGAAAGGAATTTTTTTGTAAACTTCCTTTTCCATTGTGAAAGTGATGGAAGGACTTACGTTATTGATGTGCTTCAGGAAAGTGTCTAGTGTATAGTTCTGCTGTGACAAAACTCTTCAGAATTGGATAAAGAAACTAGGATTGAGATTTGAAATAATGAACAAACGACAAGCAATTATGGAAAGCAGAAGAATAGTGGATTTGCTTAACAAATACTTAGAACAAAAAACTATATATAGACAAGAACAACGACAAATTTTCTATTTGGACGAAACTTGGTACGACACTCACGACATAGTTACGAAAGGATGGACTGATGGCTCGAGACTGCGTACGCCTATCATGTCTGCAAACAAAGGATCGCGACTAACCATTGTGCATTGCGGGGGAAATAAAGGATGGGTTCCGAGTTATTTCAAATTATGTGGAAAAAAAATTGAGGACTGCAATGTTGATTATAATAAGAAAATGGAAGCTAATATTTTCAAAAAATGGTTTGAAAACACATTGATCCCAAATTTGGATGCGAATAATGTAAAAGTTCTTAACGCTTCTCATTCGCGACAGCTCATCAAAGTACCGAATAAAAATTCGAGAAAAGATGAAATACAAAGTTTTTCAATAGATATCAATTTGTATTTTGAAAATTATTATACCAAAAACCGAAGATTAAACCGAAAACCGAAACGTGAAGATTAACAGACAAAAACATTTGAAAAAGTGTATGCCCTTGAGATTATTGCAGAAATGTATGGACACACCATACTGAGACTTCCCCCCTATTTTTGTGTGTTCAATCTCATCGAGTTGATTTGGGGAGTAAGTAAGTAAGTGAGTAAGTAGGTATTATTCAGAAGTATTTTCAATTGTCACCCTGTTATTACAATGTCTACTTTCCCACCCACCTATATAAATGACATATTTATTATAAATAGTATTTTATATTTTTATTTTATATTCAGGTTGAACCGCGTCTGTAATTTTCTTCTTTTCGACTCCTGCTTTGGAGCCATTCACAAGATCCACTTGAAACTGTTCTTTAATGACTCGAGGACGAAGTCGCAATCTCCCTTGCCGACAAGTCTCGTCACTAGCTCTATACTTGCTGTGTTCAGCTCTAAGTGCGGTTCAACTCGGACATTATATAGTCAGAAATATTGAATAACGAAATTAGTTAGCTCTCTAACTATATTATTAAAGGGAATCTGTTGGAAGGTAGGTTGCACTATATCTTTTACTTGAACTATACACCAAATTCATTTTGCCCTGGATTTTCCTGAACACAATCTAGCTACAAAATCAAAGTTTTCTTAAAGTAGGTTTTTCATATTTAATATGAGGACAGAAATATAGCCCTGTAGATTGACATGATTATTTGTTATCTATGGACTGGGATACTTTGATACCAAAACTATACAAAACCTCAGGACACATCAGTCCCTTTTTCGAACTTTCAACGATACTTCATAAAACTAAAATTCGTAATCATCATTATCTAAGATGTGCCCGTACTGTAACCAACTCAACCAACTAATTAGAGAACACATTCGGTATCACCACATCGACCCTAATTAATGAAGCACTTTTAAAAGTATTTCCGAGTTAATCACTTTCGAAAGTAATTTACAAACGTGTAAGAGATATCGCTCAACCGAGCTCTATATGGCAATTTAAAAAGAGTACGGCTTTCTATCTAATTGAAAACCCTCGCATCAGACTGTAAGCACAACCGGCCTAAAATGAGCAAGTTCACGTCGCCATGCTGGCCTGGGTGTGGCGTGGTCCGACGGAATCGAGTTCTAGTTGAAGATAATAGTCTGAGCATCGAGTATTCCGGTTGCCATGTTGGATATTGAACTCCAACTAGATAAAATACTTCACATGCATGTCCGGGGTGAAACCACGATGAGGATGTCTGTTCCATATTATCTTTGACAGTATTAGTGCAACAATGATAACAAAATTATTGGACATAACATCATTATTATCATTAGCTTTCACAAAAAAATATAAAAGTGTTCATAGAAACTGAAATAAAAATTAGTATATTCTGATACTACGAGATGAATGGAATCTTACATAAAAGTAATAGTATGTCTTGTATTTGATTGACCTTGGTATTATCCAGTTCCAATAATAATATTTTGTGATTCCTATGATATCATATCAATATAAGTGTTCGAATATAAACTCCGCCATTATAAGAAAATTAATCATTTTCTTCATTTTTTGATGTTCCTATTAATAATAAATTAAATCAATTCTTCAAGTGATTCAGTGCATTAGTTTTCAAGAATGAAGTTAAAATAATTCAATAACTAATTTAAAAATATCAAATGCTATGAAAATTATGTAAATTTCAATTTACCAAGAGAGTAGATTTTACATTGATTGACCCTTTACTTTAGAGGCTTAGACAGACCAAATATACGTGGGCTTAATGAGCAGATAGATGCACCATTCAATTACAAAATATAAAAATATAATTATCTAAGTCATGACTTGATAATGGGGTGATTTTGCTTTCTCTGCAGGAGACTACTCACTTTCATTTTCTAAATTATCACTTTCAGACATATTCTGTTTTTAATTATTTAAAAAAATAATTTATTCAGTGAAACACAGGTTATATATACTGTAGTAAACACAACTGTATACACTGTACACAACTGTATCGCACAGTCGCTTGCGCATGGCGACCCGTAGCCACGGCATGCATCGCTACGCCGGCAATCGGTTCAACATGCGGCTATAGATGTTCCAGATCCCACGTAACCCCACCCCAATTGTCGTATTTGCATTATTCAACAAGTTATAGGTCATAAAAGATATGAAAATATCGAAAACATCTTTATTTTTTACAAACAATTGCTTTAACAGCTGTGTTAAGCTATGAACATAGTCTTCGTCTCATTTCTAAGAACAATTAATTGTTTTTTACAAAAACCCACTGAATAACCTTTCTCATATGTCTAATGGTTCAAAAGATAATTACCTATATCAATTTGTTTCTTTACAAATCAAGCTGTCGCTACTGAGTAATACTGAATAATAATATGAAGAATTAGAAAACAATTCTTTATGGCTTTTTATGGAATTTTAATCACTCGTGAAAATGAAATGAAAAGTCATAATTATTTAAAAAAATTCTTTTGTAAATAAATGATCCAAATAATTATAGAAACTTCCTCGTCGTTACTCTGTTGAAAATGCAAACCATGATTTCTAAAGACAACATAATTCCTATTTTTCCATGACAAGAAAATGGCAAAAAATGCTCGCATACCAGGCACATCTGTTTGTTCATAAATGATTCATGAATATTAGGGAATATCCCAGGGCATTGTGGAATAGTCCAGAATAGTTTCAATTGCTGTGGAATATTCTCGAACAATGTTTTCATTTTGATGCAATAATATTTCTGAGAATTTAGTGCAGTTTTTTAAAATGACAATGAAAACCTGAATACTTATAAATATTTCAAGTACTGATTTGCATAGTAGTATATGCAGTTAAAATAATCTGTTACCGGCTGTTGTTCATAATTTCTAGCCAAAATTTCAATTTGGTATTTTTCTGATAATACCCCATTGATTTCAGTTATCAACTATTTTGAGAGCAAACCGTAATTTCTCCTTTACTTATATCATTACTCAAAAAGAACTACTTCGGAATGACGCTACACATTTTATATCAAAGGGTGTTGATATAAAATGGCACTTACATGAAACACTATCATTCTCAATGGTGTACTTCGGAGTTTCGGGACACGACACTTGTTTTATCACCTCATTGGCACTGTTTTGGACAACATAACGACTATATGTCACCGGAAGAGACAATTTTGCTTCTGTTACGAATATAGTACCCAAACACATTCTAACGGTTATTTGATTCAATCCTGAGCCTTAGGAGATTTATTTAAATTGAAAGAGCAATATATTTTAGAACAGACATATTTTTGGTGAGGAAGCCTTTTGAATTTCTACTTCTCCATCTTTATACCAGAAACAGAATATTTCTGAAGAAAGGAAAAACAGGACTATCATCTATTTCCAATCTAGTGAAAATCCGAATTGACTAATTGTCATACTAATATCACACTACTTTCAAAATAACCCATAACTCAGTATGAAGTTGCCAGAGAAACACAAATTGCAAATTGGGGCGAAACCTGGAATGCCCCAGATAAGGACAATTAATGTTTCCATGCAGTAATGAGTTGCGGGTTTATCGTCTTAGTTTTCCAAAATTTAATTGAAGTTAGTAACGATACAACGGATTGCTTACATCAAAATATAATGTACAGAATGTAAAGTACGACATGACGGGTCTTACGTTTCATTCAGAGGAAGTAGTGAACAATTGCGAACTATATAATACACAGGATGGGTCAATGATAACGAAGCAAGGCGAATTTCTCAAAAACAATTTTAAAAAAATGCTCCGCCCCGTCGCCTTTTATTTTTGATGGGAAAACCTTTTGGGCAAATTTCCGACCTTGTAAGTTCCATTTCCTCGACGGAGTGCGATATGTTCAAAGAATAATAAGATGTATTACTAAAGGGAATCGGCATATCAGCAACAAAATTTAGCTTCATTTCTGAAATATAAATATCAAGGCCAGCTCATCGCTAAACGCTGTCTTAAATTTCTATTACGGAATGAAAAATGAAAATTCTAAAACAGCAACAAATCAACAACAAATTACTAACATAATTAACAATGAATCAATTTCGGTAATGTGATTGCATTAGATTCTCGTTGATTTTTGTCACCCCAAGACGATTTTTTTCCAGATCTTCGTTTAAATATTAACTTGTTGCCAAACAGGCATATATGAAAAGATGAAACTATCTTCAACAGAACTGACACTATCTTTTAAAATCACATTAATTTTATTGTTAACTCTGCCTATCACTCTAACGGTTTTATTGTCAGAATTTGTAAGGTTGTTCATAATATTTTATCTCTCACTTCCCTATATTTCAGCTTAGTAAGTCTAAGTTACATTATAGGTCTTTAATATGTAATCCCATTTATAATCAGTATATATCAAATATTGAAAAGTTCAAGAAAAGTTCTTGAAATACCTAAGTTTTGACACTAATGGCATGTATCCTCACAGAAATTGCAATTATACCGAACTATTTTGCGAACATTTACTCTTGTATCTCTTGAAAAAAAAAAAAGAAAACAAGTATCCGCTTTTTTTTTAATAGGTGGTTGAATGGTAGAATTAATTCTCCGGAATCACTTTCTGCAATAAATGTTCTTGTACAGATATCAACATCTAGAAATAATACCACAGCGGTCTACCTCATGTGATATCTTTTATTATAGTATATGCGAGCTGAAAAATGAACATCGTGCACATCTGTGAATTATGAATGAATAATAATGATTTATAGTTCATTTTTATTTTTGTTTTGTATGAAGTTCATTTTCTTTTGTACATAAATAAAATGGTGCTATGATTTGTACAATTGAATTAATAATTTTTGCCCTTTAAATGGAAAGCTGTTGAGTAATAACCGCTATTATTATTATTATAGATCGATTATATTCATAGAAAACACCGAGACCATATAGATCCCTGGAGAACCCCAGCATTGATGATAAATGTATCCGAAGAGAAACATCATAAATAACGTTGTTATAAAAATGATCTGACTAGCCACAACATCGAGATCCTAACAGTAACGGTCCTAGAAATATCAAACAAAACAGCTCGAGACTCTGCGTGTTTGTCGAATATATTGTTCCAAAGATGGGTGACATATGCGAGAAGAATCTATCAAAACACTTTTACAACGCCAGAACAAAATACTGATTTTGACTGGGGTTTTATTAACCATGTTAGCATCATCATGAGGTGGCTAAAAATTCTAGTCATCTGATGCTAAATCGATTAGAGAAATGCGCATCGAAAGGCAGTATTTCGTTCTGGTGTGGAAATAGTGTTTTTAATAGATTAATTTACCGACATATGTTCTGATTTCACCTTTTTCATATGTGTGACGTCATACTCATAAAGCACCATGTTCACATATTCTGTCCAGTGTTCAATGGCGTCTAGACTTGTGACAGTCGTAAAAACGGAGGTCGGAAAATGAGACCTTTATTCTTTGAACTGTTCAGATAACACCATAATGTACCGAAATTTTTCAATTGATATTTAATAGTATAAAAATATTTCATAATTTGTTAATAACAATTACAATATTTGTGTTCAATGAGATTACTAAAATAGAGTTGTCTACGTATTATTCTAAATCCAATAAGCTATTCATCATATTTTTAAGAGCTTGATGTATATTGAACACATGTGAACTCAACCAATTCACCAACTCGACTCCTGCGGTTCTTGAAGCTATCCAAGTTTCATTACCCACTATACGTATTCAAACTACAACGCAAACATATTTAGGTACTTCCAAGCAGACATTACCAATTACCACCATTATCCGCCCATGCCTTCGGTACAGAGGTCGCGATGATAGTTTAAAACCTTCGGAGACATGTCTCAACGATTTTAGATGCCACGCCGTGAAATTATATCCTTCTGTAAATAGCTGTCGATTTAAATTCCGTATGGAACACAAAGTTTGTATAAACTTTCTAAAATTAGATAAACGTTTTGAATAGAAACGGGCGTGTAGCGTCCTATGAAATGTCCGCTCGACTGGTTTCAGGAAGAATTACCCGGCTTTATTTACATACAAGGTACCATCAGATTGTTACGTCAAAGTTTTATTGGTTACATGGCCAATTCACTATTGGATCAGTAACTCATTGATTGTTCAACGTATTATGAATTCTCAATGAGTGTTAGTAAAATGCTGATTATAACAATACCTGTAGCGAGACCAGTATTGTTTATTGATGTTATTTCTGAAAATCATATACAGGGCTATTCAAATTCGTTTCTGTACATGGGGACCTCGTAAACGATAAGAGATAGTGTGTCGGTTAAATTATGGCAAAGTTGCGTATTTCAAAGACCTGTTCATTGATGTAAAAAAACGAATATAGCTCTTCTGGTTCTGGAAATATACAGGATAAACCAAAAAATTCCAAATTATTTTTTTGGATTTTTAAATTACGGCCCTGGAAATTGGTTGACTGAGTTGAATAAAAACACAATAGCAACTTTCACGTCTCCCTATGTACCGTAAAGTTTTTCGAGAGTATTTTTTTTTCATTTTTAGGTACCTATTCATATTTTTTCCATTGCTCTGAGCGTTTTCTACAAAGAACTTCGAATAAGAAAACCTTTTATGATTATCTGAAACATATCTACATAAAAAATATATTATATGTGTTTTTATGAGCTGAAAAAGAAATGATAGCAATAATAACATCCGAAACGAACACTATATCCGGAGTTGCTTCGTTTCTGAGATACAGGGCGTTGAGGTTTTGATGTAATAAGGCGCTTATTTATCTAGAACTAGATTGAAATTGTTAGGTCCAGTGGCGTCTCATTGGACACTACAGCCAACAATATTGAGTAAAAAAAAAACTCCGTAAAATTTAATTTTTTTAGATTAGGCAATTAAATACAGCTTCGTTTTAAAAAAAAAACACTTCTAAAAACTATTCATGGACAACATGGAATAAAAACCAAAAGTAAATAATAAACAATTTCGACCTTAAAGTAAATGAGCAAAATGTCAACCTTCTGTAAAAAATACACGACTGCAATCGATTTGGCATTGATTGTTTGACACGTTCAAAAATACCTGTCGCATCAATTTTTGGTCTTCCACCACCTTCTTCCGCATTTCCATTTGTAAATCCATAAATATAGTGGATGTCAGCCATTTCAGCGTTAGTATAATTATTCATGATGGAACCATTGCTAATTGAAAACTTCGACTTTCACTGATATGACAACACTATCATTGTCAGGTGGTCTCCTCCAAAGCAGGTGTTCATGATATGAAAAGTGGCTTCAATTAATTTTCTAGAAAACGAAGCTAGATAAGAATAAAACACAAACGACGAAAAAAACTACATTCCAAGTCGATTAATTTAAAAAAATACAAAACTATAAAAAGTCAGTGGCTTTTTTTTTTTTGTTGGCTATGATGTCTACTGAGACTCCAATAGAACTTCAAATTACTGTAGCATATTTCAACCAAATCGGTGTGAGAATATTCATGAGAATTTATAAAAACTGTTTTTTCGAATTTCAACGCCCTCTTTCTCAGAAACGAAGCAACTTCGTGCATATGTTCATTTGAATTTTTTTAAACGATCTAACGAATCTTCCTCTGAAGTTTCTTCCCATATAGTCTAATCTACAAGTTCAAAAACACGAAAAATAGAGATAAAGGTCCTAAAAATATGAGCGATAGCTCATTCGATTCGGAATCACCTCTAGAAAAATGTTTTTGAAGGATTTTAGTGCAGGTAAAAAATTGCAATTATGATTTTTGAAAGCAAAATTATTTCCTAACTAATTATTTAAACAATTGAAATATAAAAAAATCGATTTTAAACAATTAAAAATTGAAAATAGGAAAAAAACCTTGTCGCCAAGGTTTATTTGAGTATACTCCTGGTAAGCATCAAATTGAAAAAACACTGTATTCCAGAAAAAACAGTTTCAAGATAGCAAGAATAGGACGAATTAAAAAAATATTCAAAATCAACCAATCAAGACCAACTATTTTGTTGCTGATTTTCGGAGTGTACTTGAGTAGCCTTCAGATGAGCAACAAATTTAAAACACTTTTCCTTCCCAGCAAAACCTGTTTCAAGATAGGAAGAACGAGGAAAATGAAAAAAAATAAATAAAAATCGGCCGATCGGTCTCAAATATTTTGTTGCTGATACTCAAGGTGTATTTGAGTATTCTCCTGGAGAACAACAAATTTGAAACACTTTTTATTCTAAGGAAAACCAGTTTCAAGATAGCAAGAATGTGGAAAATTAAAAAAAAAATAAAATCGGCCGATCGGTTTCAACTATTTTGTTGCTGATACTCAAGGTGTATTTAAGTTTACTCTTGGTGAGCAACAAATTTGAAACACTTTTTATTTTAAGGAAAACCAGATTCAAGATAGCAAGAACGCAGAAAATGAAAAAAAAAATTAAATCGGCCGATCGGTGTCAACTATTTTGTTGCTGACACTCAAGGTGTATTTGAGTATACTCCTGGTGAACAACAAATTTGAAACACTCTTCATTCTAAGGAAAATCAGTTTCAAGATAGCAAGAATGTGGAAAATTTTAAAAAAAATTAAATCGGCCGATCGGTGTCAACTATTTTGTTGCTGATACTCAAGGTGTATTTAAGTTTACTCTTGGTGAGCAATAAATTTAGAACACCTTTAATTTCAGGAAAAACCAGTTTCAAGATAACAAGGTCAGAAAAAAAAATTATTTAAATTTTTATCGCTTTATCCAAGGTTTAGCAACTAAATAGTAACTAAATCTTCTGTAAAGATCAAAGGAAAAGTATATAATTTATATCACGATAGCATTATTTGCGATTTCTAGGGATCGGCACGAGCAACAAAATCGTTGTTTTGGCAACTAATTAGCAACTCAGCTACAAATTGATGTACTTTTTTTTGCAATTTTGCTGCATTCGCCATGCTAGCCAGATAAGGCTTTTTTCTGACCAAATGATGAAACCCAAATGGACTAATTATTGGTACATTATTGTATATTGTTGAATTGGTACATTAAAATGTACCAATTCAACATGGATACTGTAGAGCATATTAATACTGATTTAGGCAATAATAATAATAATAATTCATTTATTTCGCTTGTTAAAAAGTACATAACAATGGATAATTATTCTATCGTGAATTTCACTAGTTCGGACTTCCATTGTCTACTATATAAAATGATTTGAAATCCTTAAAACAACTGAAAAAGAAGAATTAAAAATGAGATAGAAGATGCTGATACTCAAGTTATCTCATTTTTAATTCTTCTTTTTTAGTTGTTTCAGGTATTTCAAATCATTTTATATAGTAGACAATGGAAGTCCGAACTAGTGAAATTCATCATGAAACATTGTCAATCACCTTCAAATTATTCTATCAGTACAATAACAAGGAAAACGTAAAATCAAATGATGTGTTCTCATGGCTTTCCATTAAAAATTTATATCACCTGCACTTTCAGAAAACAAATTGTGTTTCTACTGCTTTGCTAAACAATTTTTACAGCACATGCTACAATAATTCCTATTACATATTTCAATCGGTAAAAATTTTTCTTATATGACCTGTGAAATCAGATTATTTTTAGATTTTTAGTGAATTATTCAAACTATTTCAATAACTTCAAAGAAATTCTTCATGCGTTTTATTTGTAAGTATATGCTGAGCTGAAAATAAAGAATAAAATACCTCTGTTTTATATATTATCTTCATCAGCTATTATAAAAATTCAGTAAGAAATACCTATGAATTTCATTTAAATTCAAGCATAATGAAAAGCATAATGAAAAAAGTTTTAACAAATATGCCTTTCAACAAATTTTCCATCTCTTCCGAAAACCCACCCATTTGCCAACATCACCTTCATAAAATTTCCACCCATTCTTGGGCGAGAAACGTAATCATTGAGGCTTAAAGGAGAGAAAAAATGAAAGGCAGTGCCGAAATCCTGAAAGGATATAAAAAATTTCATCCTCCTGAACAGAATAAGCATAGTACAAATGTGGAATATACCGACGAAATGAGGTCAACAGCCACGCATTTTTCAGGCTCTAGAGGCCAGGTTCAGCCCTTTAATAGTTAATCCCGAAGCTGGAAAAGAAAATAGAAATAACGAAGGGATTTATCCTGAGGAATATTCACCAATGCACGAGATATACATGGTGGAACGAAATAAATGAAATACCGACATCGAATATTGAAAAAAAAAAATTCTTTAAACAGAACAGTTGTTTGCGAAATGCGCATCGACACATATTGTTTTTTTATCCGGTGTGAAAAAAGTGTATTCGCTAAATTCATTTCATAAGCTCAGTACAGTGAATAAACAAATAAACTTCATTCAAATGTAGCATATTTGGATTTACATACACCTAGAACTGGGATAGAAGAATAAAAATTGATAAAAGGAAGTGAAAATGTTGAGAATAAACACAATAAATAATCTACAGTTATTATAGATCAACTTTAGTATATTATGCAAGATATAAACGTTGGTACTAAAAAAGTGGGATGAGGAGGATTTACAGCCAGGGATCTACATCCACGCATGGTTCATTCATCTCTGATTTAGGTAAATCATCGTTAGAGCGGAAGCAAATTCTATTTTTCCGGTTATGAATTTGGTACAAGGTTGCTTCATAAGATATCCTGCTCTTCAGAGAGCGATAAGTCGCTTCCTGATTGCACCACCTAGCCTCCTAGTTATGTTATCAGGATCAAGGGTTGAAGAACCAAGAAGCTCTCTAGATTTTTTCTCGATGTCTATCTTCTCTGTAAACTCAGGGTCGGATTCCTTACTTTATGGTCCAAAAGGAGCCCAACGAGTAGCTACAAACAGGAGGTCCATCATGGCAGAGTCCCATCTTATAGTGACAATGTATTTCGAAGTCAGTGATTAGTTACTTACTGAAAACTGATGGCAAGGCTTAGAAGATAAAATAGTACGACCATATGAAGAGAGTAGTTTCAACAAGAATGGAACAGAAAACCTACTGAGAAAAAAGGAATATATCTCAAACTATGTGGATGAACAGTGCGGAAGAGTACTTGAATCACTTAAATGTAACGAACGTATTGGTCCGAGCAAAATGAATAGGGATCGTGGAGCAGAAAGTAAAGAATAGATTATGAATACATGACTTTCTTTTAATGGTTATACAACAAGGCCTTAAGCCTTCGATGCATGTAAAGCGCCTTTTATATTACCTTTTTGCATAGAGGCATCGATAGAAGTATGCTTGAAAAAGTGTTTTGAAAACATGTACTAATAAAATTTGATAAACCCGATTGATTTCTCAAAATATTGAAAAAAATGATAGATTTCACATGAACTAATAAATTCTGGTAGTACCTATTTGCTGAAAATATTCTCTTGACATCCAACACGACGATATCAACGGAACATATTTCGGAAAAAAAAGAGATAAGTTTGATGCAAAGTATTATACGTTATTGAAGTTTTTTTTCAGAGAATGTTACAGTGTGTATGAAAACAATATATTAAATGGACTAAAAAGTTACTAGGCTAACACACAGATTAAATTCACATGGTTTTTAGTCAACCCTATTGATACAGCATTGTTTTTTGGCAAAAAAAAAAGTTGAAATCAAGGGTTGGCATGATGAACATTATTCGGACTTTAAAAATCAATCGTTGAGAAGTGATGCTGAGTTTGAAAGAAATGCACGCAGTAGATACCCCAAAGAGGATGTTACCGAAAAAAACATCAAAAAAGTCCATCGAATTATTTCGGATGACCGCAAAGTGAAGTTGATCGAGATAGCTGACGCTCTGAAGATATCAAAGAATACGTTAGGTTGGGTCCAAAGTGAGTAGGTCTATTCGACCTTCCACCGCAATCCGCAAAGATTTATTGTGGCTCACACCCATTCACACCCGACCAAATAAATCCAGATTCTAAACGAAGCCGATTAGTTTGTGTGGTAAATGGTGTTTCAGATCAGATGGTGAGAGTACGACTTTGCTCGAACTCCAAAAAACTGATTTATTCCCCAGCGGGACAGGCACAAAGTATGTGCTCTGCTGTTTCATCATTTTCCAAACAGAGGCGACACACACTGTCCTCCAATAGTCCGAGTCTCTGCATATGATGATTCAAATGACAGTTACCTGTAAGAAGGCATGTTAGACATCATCTTTACTGTAGTCCAACGACTGTTTGGTATCAAACTTCGAAGGGTGAATAAACGCCTTGGAGTGAGCCAATCCTGTAAGATTCTGCCAGAAGTCCATATATCTTCTTGCCATCCAGATGTTCAATCTTTGTTTGGCAAAGCCTAAAGCGATGCAAATGACAGGTTCTGGTTCGATGAAGCTTGCAGCACCCTCCTTTGCAAGGGAACCAGCAGCATTGGCTTCCAGGACAGTATGGCCAGGAACCCAGACCAGTCTTCCTATCGAAGAGAGTCGTTTTTGGCAATTTGCTACCAATTTAGACGTTGCTCGGTAGGAGCCAAGAGCTTCCATATCAAAGGAACGTGTTGAACATATCGTGCATAAATATTTCGGTGTGCGAAAGTTCTGTTGAAAGAGGGTGCCGCGCGAGCTCACGATCGACCAAAAAACAACAACGAATTGATCATTCTGAGCAGTGTTTGAAGCTGTTCCACCATTAAAAACCCGAATTCTTCATCGATATGTGACAGTGGACAAAACATGGCTCTTTTATTTCACACCACAATCGAAACGATCATCATCTGAGTAGACTGCACGTGGTGGACCGACTCCAGAATGTGCAAAGACGCAACAGTCGGTTGGCAAGGTAGTACTGTCATCATATGGCATTGGAGGAGTGCCAGATGATGACAGTACTACCAACTGTCGAAAGCGCTCGCAGATAATTAATAGAAGATATAAAGCTTCAAATCCTTTTTGTAGAATTTAATATTGAAATATATATTTTAGACTAACAGCATTTATCCGATTTCTCAAATCTTCCACATCTTCCACTGTTATCGAAATGTTGTTGATGGATATCAACCGAATTTTGGATTTTTTATTACTTGGTAGGTCCAGTGAAGTACGCTATACTTTTATTTCGGATACATT
>NW_019289474.1:581651-684640 GCF_000500325.1 Leptinotarsa decemlineata
CCTGTATATTTAAAAATTATATCAAAATATAGCTCTCATGAACTCCTAAAACTTTTGTATGAAACATTTTTGTGTATCTCCTTCAACAAACCAGATATTGCCTGTCACATAAAATGTGGGACACCCGGTATATATATGAAAAGTGACATTTTGTTACCTGTCATCAGAGATGAAAAGTCAAACTTTTTTCCCGTCACAGAAAAAATATTAAAAATAATGGACTATAGAAATGTAAAACAAAGTATATATAAAATATTCGTATACGTAGAATTTTAAAAGAGGAATAAAAAATTGAGTATATAACACAAAAAGTTACAAATCATGCAATGTAGCAGTACTGACACAAATGTTATTTATAGAATTATTAAAAGTGATTGTGGATACGCGATACCTAGGCGTTCAGAGAGTCGAAATGAATATAGCAATGTTCACAGGTTTTATCGAAGATTCAATGGTGATCGTGGCATAACATTTGTGCGTGATGCTTCGCAATAGAGTTTCAGATTGTGTTGACCTCACTTCTTGGTACTAAGAAATTGATCTCGGGTAAAAGAACCATATTGTCAATATTGTTGCTCAGTAATTTATGCAGGAATTTTATAGCAAGGATAATTCTTCTGCTTTCTAAAGATGTCATATCAAATCGTGTCAACAAAATATTATGATCGATGCCTCTCGTGGGGTATTTTAGGAACTTCTTTTGCACACTCTTAATTGATGTTTTTTGGTAGTCGTAAACTGGATTCCATGACACAGCCCCATACTCTAACTTGGATCTGACATACGCAAAATATAGCAATTTCAAGGTGGCTATACTTTTCAAGTTTTTGCCATTTCAGTATATGAATCCAAGCATCCTATTTGCATCAGCAGTCATATTCATTATATGTGTTGTAAATATTAGTATTGTTGATTGAATAATCGTAAATTAAAGTTCGCTTTTTTATTGTAATTGATATTATTTTACATTTGGATACATTCAGTTATAGATGATTATTATTACACCAGAGTTTGATTAAATCTAATTCATATTGTACACTTTGACAGTCAGTAATGTCGTCGATCTTGAATGGAACAGCTTGTAATTTTCTAATATTGAAAATATATGAGATGAATCTCACATATTTCCGAAACGGTTGAGAACATTAGAAAAAACCGTAAATGGAGATCTTCAAGGGGCTACCTTCATTTTTACATCGAAACGACATCTGTAGCCCTTCTACCTTCTCAAACAGTAACATACCAGTTATGATACATCATTCAAAAGATCTAATTTTCTACTCGGCAATTATCGCCAATACGAGACAATTTCGATATTACGATCGAGGCGGTATTCCAACACGCCAATAGCCCAGGAACAAAACACCCGCTACATAGCGAAACAAACAATACACTTTCGAGCAATAAATACGTGATGAATGGGCTTACCTTTTCCTCCCCCCGTACGCCGGGACGACGCCCATCGGCGGCGGCACGGAAAAGACGACGGAGACGCCGATACCAGACACAAGGACGCCCGCCAGGAACGTCGCGACGCACTGCGCGATCATCCATCACCGCACTCTGCACTTTCCACTCTCCGACACGACACGTCACCTGGAAAAAGATAATTGCTTCAATCGCCATTTGGTAAGTTAATGGGGATGTGTGTTAGTGTTTGACAAATAGACTGTTAAATGAAATGGATCGGGGAGGAAATGTCGTACTTAAAGGCGGCGAGGAAGTCGAGTAAGTTATGGTAATAACCCGGTCTATGGATAGTTGACTTGTTTATCGCCCGATAAACCAAGGTAACTTTATCAGCAAATGTGCTTTAGTCATTCACAAACTGTGTGAAATTATCATAACAATTGGTGAGGAGTGCTCAAAGGAGTTGATTAGATTATCGATCTATTGAAATATTCAACGTTTAAATTAGACCAGTAGAGAATTTAAATTTTCGTTAGGTCAATTTAGGATCAACGCAAGGGTCTATTGTTACCCATATTGCACGTCAGTTAGAAAATATCATCTTCCAAACAGAGACGGCATGTCGAAACTTCTGACATTACAATTCCCTACATATGACGAGAGACAACAGTGACCTGTAAGTTCGCCTACTGCAACGTAGGTTATTCCTACTGCAATCTGATGATTGTTTTTCAATATACTTCGGAAGATGTATAGATGCTTGGAATGGACCAAAATTCTCACTGGTAGGTTCTGGTACAAAATCGCGTGGAAAGTCCTCCCTTGCGATGGGACAAACAACTTCATTACTTTCCAGGCCAGAGTGGCAGAGAATCCAGACCCGAGACAATTTGTTGAATCTTGCTACTGGATACATCCTTTCAAAGCTCTTCACACTGTCACGGGCCTGCGACTATATGATCTTGCACTAGAACCTGGAGGTGTTTGGACCAATCTGTCAACCAGTTTCCCTTTCTCAGTGAGGATTCAGTCCTCTCAAGTCGGAATTAGGTCGTACTTGACTGTCAGAGGGCATAAGTCGGAAATAGTTTCCAGAATAGGAACAATAGTCTATGATGCTTCACATATGCAAATTATGTAGGCTGTCCAGAATTATGTGGAGACGAGAAATGACTAGGATTTCCATGGCCGCTGATCAATTGCTGCAGAATGCACCGGAGGTAATCAGGCAAGCCTGAGAGTTTAGCCTAAGCCGTTTGCGTGAAGCTGTTTATCATCAAGCACGTGTTCTGTAACTGATCTTTGGACTGGATATCCATATTAATTTGGTTAAGTCCTTGGCCCAAAGATTTTCCACAGATCCTTGTGTAACAACTTTCTCCAGTTGAACGTTTCAAATATTTTTTTTTCAATAAGAATAATATCAGAATGCAGTACAAATCGGCTGAAAAAGAATTCCAGTAATGATCTATGGATGGTTGTAACTTATTTATCGTTCTATTAACCTAGGTAACTTTTTCAGCAGATATAATTTTATCGATGTTAAAACTCTGCCAAAATGTCATAATGGCAGATCAGAAGTGCACAAAGGAATTGAGCGGAATATGAGTCTATCAATTTGTTCAATGTTTCAATAAGACAAACGGAAAATTTTCATTTTCCCCAATCACTTTGCAATAATCTCTTGTATATTGAATATTTTATAATGGAATCTGAAACAGACATAATAATTCTTCAGATGGTAGATCATACAGAATGTTTGGCTGACAATGTCAAATATATCAAAAATTCAAATATGTAAGTGAATTGTCATTTAAAAGACTAACTCGATACATAACCAGTCGACCAGTTTCATTTGGGCAGAGTACACTTGTCTCAATAATGACCCCTGGCTTGTTTGGAACTGTTGAACACATCCGCAGCTCTGTGTTTAGATTTGCGTTTCTGTTGAATGCCGATAGCTTAGCTCAAAAAAACCTCAAGTGGGTGAAACTTCAAAGTCCCATCTTCGATGGTAAGTAAATGTGGACCATCAACCATCAACTTCTCCTCGATAAACTTTATGATACTGGAATTCGCGGTCAAAGTCTAAAATGGATTAAGACTCATCTGACTGGCAGATCACAATCTGTTAAGGTTAGGCTCAAATCTGGAATATATCATTCTGAAAATCGTAACATATTAACAGGTGTTCCCCAAGGTAGGGTCCTGGGTCCTATTCTCTTTCTCTTATTCGTTAACGATATCTCTAATATAATTCGACAACATTGTACTGTACAGTTTGCTGATGATACGTCCTTCTTATTGAGTTCTCCTACTTGTAAAGAGTTATCTGACCAGGCTGATATTGCAGTTGCTAATATGCTTAATAACTGCGCCTGAAACGGCCTCGTACTAAATAGCAATGAATCTAATACCATTGTTTTCTCGCTTAGAGAAATGGACTGCAGTATATTGGTTAGAGATAATACTTAATCTATTGTGCAGAAAAAATTGGACAAATTCTTAGGGTTGAACATTGACTCCCAATTATCCTGGAATATTGACTCTATTTCTATAAAATTATTCAAGCATTGTTTCGTTATTTGAAATCTCAGAAGTTCTGTCCCCATACATATTTTATTGAGCTACTACTATGCCTAAGTTCACTCAAGTCTAAATTATTGCTTAGTCTGCTACGGTAACAGCAGCAAATTGAATGATCTGTTGATTGCTCAAAAAAAGATACTAAGAACCCTGTGTTTTAAAAACTATGGTGATTCTTGTAAGCAGTTATTAACTGTGTTACAAATTTTAACTGTGATATCCATGTATATTTTAAATTGTGTCACTTACATTAAGAATCATTACCATGAGTTTCAGCACAGGGATACTATCTGCATAGCTGCTGGTTATACTCTCAGGCAAAATTATTATCTGATAGTTCCTGTATACAAATTAACAGCTGTATCAAACGGACCTCATGTTATGTCTATAAAAATATTTATTAAACTTCCAACATTCATTAAGAAAATTTCAAATCCCATTAATTTCAATAATAGCGTTAAAAATATTCTCTACAAAAATGCCTTTCATTCCCTTGATGAATATTTTCAAACTGATCTGATCTCCTACATCTACTATTGATTTAATTTTTTTTATGTATGTTCCATATTTTATCACTACTCCCATCTTTACTGTATATATGACGATTTCCATGCTGGTAAAAAAGTATCGGGAGAAATAAAGTATTGTATTGTATTGTATAGTCTGCAATTTGAAATAACAGCCAGGTCGGGAACATATACCTAGAAAGTTCTGAGGCTGGGTAGACCCAAAACGTTACAGGCTACTCTGATATATGGTCTTGGAGTTTAAAGCTGCGAAAATGGTGTGCAAAAGAACAAAAAAGCTTTGTCTGAAGAAGTAACATCATCAAGCTCCTACAAACCATCTTTGAATTGAGCGACTCTTATGAAAAACGATATTTTCCATGAAGAGAGTTTTCTACTACTAAAGATAAATTATTGGAAACGATCAAAGTCTAACGTTATACGAAAAAGGGATCCACCAACTGAAGGAAGAGAGTAGGATGATTCTAGATCAAGGTGCAGCAGTCGGTAAACAAACAGCATTCATTCAAGGAATGGCGATGAATTCTATAACATTTATTTTTTCTTTGCCCTCTTTCTATGCTTCAATGGAGCAGTATGAAGCTACGTAAAGTTTATTCGAAACTGTCACTGCTGCAGCTGAATTTCACTGCTGAGCAGCAGTACCAAAAAACCCACTGAACTGCTGCTCATTTTGTAAAATCAATTTTGATGAAGAAGCTGCTTTCAGCTCAATTGTTTCTCCCGCGGTATTGCGTTTGCTATGAATGATCAGAAAACTGGTTCTGTTGAAATCAAAGACAGCACAGAATGAAGTGAATTACTTGCTGAGGTTTTTTTTAGAGTCTCAAGACGTTCGGAACTGCAGCTATGTGTTTGGGTTTGCGTTATCGTTGAACGTCGATAGAACAGAGTACGATGATGTTATGATATGATACTTTGAGTACACTTGGAAAACTATTCTGCTCCTACACAACAAATGGAAATGAAATATAGATATACATTTTTGTTTCGAATACATGGACTATTATAAATATCGTATTTCCATAGAGTATGATTCAACTCTATTTGAAAGCAAAGTGGGCAGAATGTTCTCCGCGAGTAAGTTTCTGAACGTCACGGAGTACGAGTTTACTAATATTAGAGTTCGTTTAAGAGCGACCGTATTCACTAAGGTTATGAACAGAAATGGTTTTTGGTTAGGGCCAACTATAAGTGGAGCTTTCATTCAGAATGCCAACAGGATGATCTCTTTCATGTCGGAACGAAAAGATATTGATTCATGTACACAAGTTCAAGTATATGTATTTCCATGGGTTTGTCCAGTGTGAAATGAATCTAAATACACATGAAATAATTGTGAAACTTTGCAACAAAAGTACGTTGTTGGTGAACTTCCAATTTTACCTTTTTACTGGCTGATATCATTGAATATTCATCACTCACGAATATTCGAAACAAATAATAAAATAATCATTTGTATGCAATAGTAATTATACAATTCACATTATGAAATAGACTGAATGTTAATTTTCTAAGCATAAAACATTCAATTTTTTATTCAATTAGTGCAATATGAAACCATTTCTTCAATCGAAGAAAAATCAAACGTTTTCAGCAATACATATTACTGATATTGAAAAACGCATGAAACATTTCTATTAGACACAATGATCAGAAGTTTGTGCCATTTGATGGACCTGGTGTTTTCAGTGAATCAATTCCAATATACTCAACTTACCTCCCTCAAGATGTATCAGCATAAATACCTTTTCGGGCAAACGAAAATATAGTTACAGACACCCTCGATACACATGGTCTCTCAATAAAAGTAATCTAACGCAACTGAAACTTCAATACCTCCGGAAAAATCATGAACGAGCACGAGAGTATCAGCAAAACACAACTAATTTAGTCACCTAGAAATAGGCAAACCAACACAGTAGGAGGCATGTGAAGGGTGTGGCCTTGTTTATTTCAACAAAGGACGATAAGTGAATACTGAGAAACCATTTTCCCTCCGCTATTATTGTCACTATTGTATGCATTTTGCCATTCCTTCTCTGCCCATGGGGGTTGGAAAGAACATCAGCTTCATCCCACCATCATTGCTGGGTTAACGGAAATATGCAAATGAGATCAATAACAGCAATTGATTGTAACACTTACCAGTACCACTAACCAGTCTAAGTAAAAAAACTTTGATTAAGGAAACAATTTGGTAAAGGCATATTGCTCAAATTTTGACTAAAATAAACTCATATAAAATAAAATATTCAAAATTTCTTCTCAAAAGATCAAACTTGAGTTCAATGGTCTTGATTTTCATCACTTTTATTCGGTGAAATATTTAATAGCTTAATAAAGCAGCATTCGTATGACCTTTATTAATATGGTAAAAATACTTATTGATGTGAAAACTTCAACCAAAGACGACTCTTTAATATAATCTGAAATTTTAAGATCCTTCTCGTACCATCCTAACTAATGAAATCAATGAATTTGTTGACAGTTAAATAATTTGAAATGTCATTAAAATACCTATATGTGTTTTTGCAAAATGAGAATATTTATGTTACACGCCCATGGCGCAGGCCACCATTCAACTGATTCTGAGAAAAGAATTTGAAAATATTAGAATATGATAACGAATACTCGAGAAAGTACCATTGTGGCATATATACAAGACAGTGTCAAGATTAAAGTTTCAGTTCGAAAATAACAGTTTAAGGGCGAGAAAAACCACAGTGAAATACTGAAATAAGTGCAATAATTACAAAGTGTAATTGAAGAAGATGTCAGATATCGTCAAGTTTTTGCCGGGATTTCAATTAAATCGTCTTTCAAGGATCTCCAAAAGGTACAAATAAAAAGCTGATGACAAGAAGTAGAATTCCTGGTTAAAATTTTCAGAGGCAATCTTTCATATATTACGTTGTATCGCGTTCCTTTGTATGATAATTGTTTCAATTCCATCACGAAAGTTTGGTGTACAAATGGAATTATTTCTGTGTTATTCGATCTTCATAACTGAAACTAGTTATTTCTAATAAATTTTTGCGAGTTGTTCGCATAAAAAATAAACGCAATTCTTGATGTTATTATCGTTTCATCTCTTCTCTGGAAGTTACTCATTATATAATCATAGAAACATAGTAAGCAAATTTTTTTTTGATAAAATCTGCAGAAATTATTTTCAAAAAATAACTAAGAGAACCTATAAACGATATAAGGACTCGAACAGATATCAGTTGATCAAATTGGACGCAATAATTATAAAACAGTAGGTGACTGCTTGTTGAATATCTTGATTGACATACACTTAGTGAATTTCATTAGTTTGGACTTCGAATGTCTGATTTTATATAAAATGATTTGAAGTCCCTAAAAGAACCAATACAAATGAAAAATTGAAAACAATAGCTCATTATAACAATTATATATATTTAGATTTAGGCCCGTTTATGAAAACAGCTTTTGCCAGTATTATCAATTTCCTTATTCGCTTTATATTTCCATAACATTTTATTTGAAATTAACTGATGAAAAATTTCAAGACGGAGACAAAAATATTTCCATATTAACTACAATTTCTAGGTTGCAAATTAGTATTTATATTTTCGTGAATTAGTTCTTTCAAGTTGTTATCTTACAAACGAGGGATCCAATTAAGTGTATTGCAACAAAGTGAGAGCATTAGCGGCATGTCCATCTAAGTAATATGCAAATTGAATTGTTGAATAAGCTAACGTTAATCATAAAACATATATAATTGGCGTCTAATTAGTCGCTCGCTATTTATGATCTAATCTGAAGACACATAAAATATCCCCACGCCGGAAATTCATCGGTGTTCTCATTACACCCAACTTACCACTTTTCAGTTTTTCAATAGATAGACTTGTGTTACTTTATATTTGGTTCAGGTGTGGTAAACACTTTTTAAAGTTAATGAATTAATAATTTTTCAAACGCTCGGACCTGATTTCTCATTAACACAAATTTTTAGTGGGAAATTCAACATATTCTATTTTTTACAGAAATTTCATTACGAAAGATTATTTTATGGACAAGAAAGGTTTTGGCTTTCTACTTTTCCATCTTCATACAAAAAATGTGGCAGATTTCCGGAGGAAGGAAGAAAGCAATTATATATACAAAATAAACTCTTTACAAATCGCCATTGTGAAGGAAACACTTCCTATGAAGAACATATATCCAAAAGATCTTTAGTTTTAAACTACCTACAGGATGCTATCATTTGAAGGAAAAACACTTTTTTTATGATAAATTTGTGTTAGGAATCACACGTTGAAAGGTAAGACCTCGTTAGTCCTTAGCTCGCACAAGTTTCTCAACTTCTGAGAGTTGTCGTTCGTATGGGGGCGACAGCTGATTAATGGAAAATCAGATTTTGAACAGATATAATCTCAGATATTTGAATCACCTTATTAAGATAACAACCACAAAGCAGATGATATAGTTATCTTGCAGATCGGCAAAGTTGTAAACACACTGTGCAAATTAATAGAAACATGGTGTAAGGAACATCCACTGTCGATCAATCCCAAGAAGACTGAGATGGTCCTTTTCACCAGGAAAAGAAGTTTAACGGGCTTAAAACCTCCCGAAACCTCAAAAGCAAACTAAACTTCTCTGAAGAGGTGAAATACCTTGGCTAACATACAACTCTCATCTACAAAGTAGAGCAAAAAGAGCATACATCGCTTATGAGCAATGTCGGAGGACAGTGGGACGCGCATGGGGTCTTTCACCCCGTGTGGTCACCTGGATCTACACTGCAATAATAAAATCTATGTTAACGTATGGAGCCATTGCATGGGGACCGAAAGTTTTACAAGCAACGGCCATCCAAAAATTATATCAAATACAGCGACTGGCTTGTTTGAACATCACAGGAGCCATGAGAACAACACAAACCGCGGCAATGGAATTAATCACGGGTCTGACCCCTCTGGATCTGTACGTTAAGGAGGTTGCGTTAATGGTCATGGAACGATTGCGCACGGCTGGTGTAAGCCTCGAAGTAGGAATGAGTCAATTGAGGCTGGGCCTATGGCGAAAAGCGCTTATTGCGCAACCTCTGCTGCTGGCAACAAGTGATGCAATTGAACCCAGGTTTGTGTTTAGTAAACCCTACAAAATACAAATTAAGCAGAACACAGAGTCAGATGCTACAAATGCAATACGGATTTATACAGACGGCTCAAGAAACCAAAGAAGGCTCAGGATGTGGAGTGTACTCCAGGTCACTAAGCCTAAGGATTAAGTGGAGAATGGAAAGAAATACCAGCGTGGTCCAAACATAACTGGCTGGTATCTCAATCGCCATAAAAGAAATAACCAAGAATGGAAATTCTGGCAAAAACGTAACAATCTGCAGTGATAGCAGACAAGCCCTATTAGCCTAGAACAGACAACGTGTTACCTCAGGGCTATTACTAGAGTGCCACCAAGATTTAGCCAAAGCCTCGGTAGATAATAACATTATCCTGAGGTGGGTTAAAGGGCACGACAGGAGTAAATGTAATCGCATTGCCGACTCTTTAGCCAAGGAAGCGGCTGGAATGAAAATTTTAGGACCCAGTGGCACCCACGGCCTGATGACTTCGACAATTGCGGAACTAGTCGAATGTTACACCCATGCTCAATACTTAAAGAGATGGGATGGGATCAAAGGATGTAATCTTGCCAGGATCACCTTGGGCGACCCTGGGATGCTAGCGCCGAAGAAATATCTGGCGATGACCAGGAAAAATCTATGCCTTACAGTAGGACACTATCCGTAGCAGCCTCACGAAAACCAGGCCACCAAACGCGGACTGCGAATCCAAGAATTGCATTTACCGAATACCCTGTGACTGCAGAAAATTCTATATTGACCATTGAATGTTCACATTGCCGAGCACAAGAAACACACACAGCGAGGGGAAACCAGCAAATCAGGAATAGCAGACCATGTTTGGACCCATCAACACAACATCGAGTGGTCCCAAGCTGAGATTTTACAAAGAGAGGAACATTGGATTAGGAGAAAATTCAAGGAAGCCGCATACATGTTGTCCAACAACGTATTCAGCCAATCCCGCGTAGAAATACGCAACATATGGAAACCCATCATCAAGTGAAAAATGGCCAACTCCCGCCAAACTATCATCTCCCACTGAACCAGTGAAGCGGAAAAAATGGAAAGCGGGGATAAGTGAAAGTACTCGAACGACCCATAAATAGTCATCTCTCAGAGGAATCAGTCGTGAAAAAACTATTTTTGTCTTTATTTTCATTTTGTATTTCTTTATTTTTATTTTTTGTTCAATTGTTTTATTTTTACTTGTATTTTATTTCACCATTACTTCATTTTAGGTTTTTTTGCTTAATATAATTGTTATTTACAGCTATTTATTTTTAATTCTTCTTTTTTAGTTGCTTCAGGGATTTCAAATAATTTTATATATTAGACAATGGAAGTCCGAACTAGTGAAATTCATCCAAAGGTTTCTTCAAATAAAGAAACAACGTGCAAATTATATTTCCCCTGATACAAAAAAAATCTACCAAAAAACCAATCCAGATTGACCAATCCCACATGGCAATTCAATTATACTCTGCAGAAGGACGGGCCTTCGAGCAAACCGTATTTCGATCAATCTGCTAAACAAACACCATGCCAGTTCAGCCAGGTCATTCGGCCGATAACGACGCATTACCATGCAAATCCTCATAACATCCGAGCCGGGCCTATAACACGACAAGTCTTAATTATCCACGACAATATTCCGAAGAATATATGCCGCTTAATTAACATAAAGTCAAAGTTTTTATTGCAAAACCTAAGTAGAAATATCGCTTCGTTCGATTCCGATCGACGATTCGCATGCAAATTTCGATAGATCTGGACAGAATCGAGATGATAAAACGGGGAAAAATACGCTTTTCCATTATCAGATTTGTACAATTTCGCGAACCATGCGCATAAAGTAGATATCAAGACGGCAACTACTTCATCCTTATGAAAGTGGTACCGATGAAATGTCGACGGTTTCGCGTTTAATTTTCTTGAATTCACTTCATTAACGCAAACTTGTTGACATGTTAATTACCGAGTGGGTTGGGAATTTACCAAGGCAAATGGTTTGAGGAATTGCTAGACAGACTTGACTGAAATTTTCAAAATTTCACATTTTCTAAAGCTTTTTAAGTGCCAATTTGGTTTAAAAATTATGGCAATAAAACAAGAAATCGTACCTACTTAAATGGTAACATTGAATATAATGAGTTGGAAAATTTGTTCATCACTTGGTCTATAATTATCTAGACGGCGATTAGAAGCAACCATTTTTTTAAATCTGAAGTCTCCAGGAAGAGTACCAGTACTTTTAGATACACTCTTGATAGCTCTCTAAATGGGAATTAAGGAAATCTAAATTTAAAGAGCATTTTCTTAAATTTTCGATTTTTCAAGGAAATGCCAAGTCAAAGGTCAATGTTATTCCATATGAACGAAGAGACACTAATGGACTATAGATCGAATTTTCTACTGGACCTGAAAGTGCCTCTCAAAACTGCTTGTTCACTTTAACAAGGCAACTCTGGAAACAAAATGGTGGATGATAATACATAAAATAAGCGCCGAGACATGTAACAAAAAGTATATTGGTCAGACGAAACGAGCCGTTGAAATTCGTTTTAAAGACCACAGCGCACATATCCTTTTTCGTCGATATTAAAAGTCCACACACTTCGGAGAATGATCATAGAATAAATTAGGTCGGTTTGAGAATGTTGAGATTGGCTTTTGGTTGCATTCGAATGTCTGGCAGTAATAGAATGTGACATGAGAATATGATCAGGCACGAGAATCCCGATCCAAACAGCCCATCATGAATGAATCGCTCTGTTGAAATCGAAACTTTCACGAAAAATTTTCTGCTGATTTGTTCTCAAGGAATCACTGATGTATAATTAAAAGTGGAAGTGTACACTCTTAAATATAAATAGTTGAATATCTGGTTAGAAATGAGTATAGTTCATTTCCACCAATTCGATTGGTGTTGAAAAAAGTGTTGCAAGTTTTTCCCTATCCTATGTGTTTCATAACAATTCCTCCGATAACCCGCGAGGACCTCTAAAAGAGGTCTATAGAGATTAAGTCGAGTGATCTTAAAGGCCGTCTGACAGAACCATATGTTCCAATCCATGATTCAAATATGAAATATGGGGTATCATTGAATTTAGAAAATCATGTAGGGAGTTATAAAAAATCTCCTTGTACGCTAAAAGATACCTCTTTGTGAGCATATTTATTATTTAGAATTTCGTGAAAAAGGGGGGGTAGGTACCATGGGTCTGTGTCACCCGGTATATCGCAAAATTCAATTTCGACTCTAATAAACCACGATTCACTAGACGTAACTTATCTGGGTGAACTAAAAGTTTGTCTTCTCTTCACTTATACATTAATTTATAATTTTTATTCTTACAGATTGCGAAAGATGAGAATTCTCAGAAAGATCCGTGGAAACGGTATATTTATCTAACAATTTTTAATCGTAGAAGGCTATCGTTCATGGAACATTCAATAAACCTCTTTTCTATTGTGTCATCTGAGGGTATATGCGGTAAAACATAATAAATAACAAACTTCAATTATCCACTTCTTCAATTATACGCATTTTGTTCCGCCGATTAGAAGAACGTCCTCTTTGCAATGTCACTACCAATTTCCAATTGAAATAATGGCATAAACTAACATTCTAGATTTGTTCGATATGTCTGATTTATACTCGTAAATCCGCCCTTGATCCAACTAATTCATTAGTTTTAATGAATCGAAGTTACCTCAAAACAAATAAACGGTCGCGTAGAATCAAGCAAAAGGTCGACTTGATTCAAATAAACAAGTAATTACTTTCAAACAAACCCATTCACTCAAATCAAACACATTCCATCTCTGTGCGATTCACTACGCGTTTCTTACCGATACACACGCTGGACGCTTCCAAAACACCCTCGAGCTTTACAGAAAGCTCCAACCGGGCTTCGAAGCATACAGAACGGGCTAGCAGGCACTCAAAAAATTCTCGCGACAGACAGAACAGACTTCTGGCGACACGTGAAAGACTCGTCCATCAGCCCGGCTGACAGCATGCTTTATATGTTCATTTCTCATCAGTTTAGTAGACGGCTCGCTCCTGGCATAGAGCTTTTAGGACCTTTGGCCGTATTTCAACGTCGAATAGGAGATTCGTTTGAGCTCTGAAATGGCCCCGAGCGCACCGTATAGGTGAGGATGCAATGTCGACCGACGATCTCACGGTTTCATCATGATAAATGTATATATGCAAGGAAGGGTTGTTCGCCCCCACCGAATCGATGTTACCCTTGATTATATGGCTTTCAATTTCTGATTATGATTATTGGATGCGGCGTAATGCATATCTAGTAGCCGCCTCTCAGATAAGGAACTAATGAGATTTTGATATTGAGCAACTCACTAAATTTCAAAAGATACGAAAAGTTAAATAAACGTGGGAATATAAGAATGTAGACTTTCGCGGCTGGTGTCAATGTTTCCGGATTTTGCCGTAGTCTTCTTTGGTTATAATCTCCAAACGTTTCAATCGCAACTGCGGTAGTCATCTTCGGTGGCGTGGTCGAAGTACTCTTCTTGATGTATCAACTGAAACTGAAGCTCTCATTTCTGCCATGTAATTTTTAGCGCTGATTTTCCGCGCACTTTCTGTAACGGCGGGTTCGCACGTACTTCCCGCGCGATTTGGGTGACTTGGCTTCGTTTTGGCGCTTTTCAATGCTGTGTGCCAAATCGTTGGTAGATATGTTCTCTCTTCCTGAAGTTATCTTGGTATTTGTGTATTTCTGTGGTTTACAAGTACATTCTTGTTGAATAAATATTCGAAGTTGCTAGCCTCTCGGCATTTTCGAAAAGGATTTTGTGTTCCCCGTCGGACAGTGCATTTTCAGCGACTGCAGACTTCTCGGTCTGTCCCAATCGGTAAATCCGCTTGTGCTCGACTAGGCGAGTACAATGCTTCTTTTCATCTGTCCAATATATACTTTACCACAGTTACATGGAATCCTGGAAACTCCTGCTGCTCTGGCACACAGCATTGAAAAGCGTCAAAACACAGACAAGTCATCCAAATCGCGCGGGAAGTACATGTATTATTATTATTATTATAAAACTGGAACACGTGGAAACATTCACAATCTCTGTAAAGAGAACCTACTCTATCTGAAACAGTATTCTAACTATGAATATAAAACATCAATAAACATATATATGGCTCATCAGACCATTGGAATGGCTGTTATTCAGTATCAATCCAAACATGTTGAATTTGAATATTGAATAACCTGAGTTCTAAATATATGAAACATTTTCAAAAATGATTTTCAAAATCACAAAAGTTCGTTTCACTTTCATTGTAGTACGACGGCGACGCTGCCTGCAATGTTTTCACTGGTATCAACATTTTTTACAAGAAATTCAATTGAATTCGAAATAAGAACTAATTTTTAGGTAACTCAAATTCATTAGGAAAGTTCACCATAGACTGTATGGAAAAGAATAAGTAAACTAATAGTTTCAATAACTGTCACACCCTACAACCTCCTAAAAATTGCATATAAAGTAACATTGTTAGAAAATTTACCGGGTGGTTCAAACCATCAAATACCCCAAAAGTTTTTGTAGTTTGCGAGTTATGAACTTTTTTTTTCAGAATTTCATTAGAAAGTTACAAAACGTTCGATTATTCAGCAGTTAATTGCAGATATGAAAAAATATTTCATAGTTTCTATATAGGGGATTTGTGAAACCCTCAGCAAATAAGAAATACCTACCCCAGCAAACCAAAAAACTTTTAAATAAATATTTATTAATTCAATTCAACCAACACTTTGAATTTACTCGTTTCGCTATATAAGAGTTACTTTATATTATTTTCAGGATCACGAATAATGAAACGAAAGTAATAAAAATATTTTAGTTTAAAAAATCTCCAAAATGTCGCCCTTCAGTTTCAATACAAACCCCACGTCGATGAGGATATTGCCATAATCCCCAACATTGAACATTGACCGAGTTCAAATTTCATAAAATTTTCAGATGTGAATTGAATCTTGGAAAAAAGTAATTTTTCTTTGAGGAAAATCAGTTTTTATAGCCCTTCTTTGGGTATTTTTTACCTTCCACAATCTGAAAAAATATAAAAATTATATTGGAAAACTTTATACACGTGTAGAAAGGACAAACTTTTTAGTTTACTACGATAAATTACTGCATGCGTAAATTCAAAGTTATTCCAAAATGAAAAATGATCTCTGATTTAAAGAAAATGTCCTTTCAGAAATAAATAGCTCATCAAAACGTCTAATATTACACACTGATTGGAATAGTTGTCTAAAATTATTTTCCAAATTCGCAGGACTCTCAGAGCTTCCTTCACAGATATCTATCGAAAATGCCTGAAGTTAAACCATACGTTGTACGATGTGAAAGTTATGTTTATAGATAAGTGACACACCTTTAATGAATAATTTTATCAGACACATAACAAATATACAACTTATACGATTTGAAGCATTTGCATTTCTTCTTCAAAATCCCTTTGAACAAAATTATTACTTTACTTATGGTTCACTTGATTTCTTAATATCGTTTCGGAATCTGATACCTGCTGAATTGATGACTTATTCGCGAATCGGGAAACCGCGGCCATATCTCCATATTCTCTGTTGATGGACAGAACTGTATTTGTCCTCTGCCCCACTTTTACGAATCGCTGGAGCCAGTTTAGCCGGTAGGTTAAAATCAATTTTGGTACGCAAAAGCACCAATAAATACAATTTTCTCTTGGTGTATATTATAAACATATACGTTGCTTACATGTATTTCATCCAATGACATGCCTCGGGAGATATGTTGCAATTTACTGCAAATTGGGACAGTCCTGTTACGCCTTTGTGATTGAAAACTTCATCACTTCACTTATTTCTCTCATTGCTCTCGTAAATTACTTAACTGAATCTGTTTCCACAACCCATTCTTCAATTTATATTATACAATGATCGAAAGCTCGGGAATCCTCTTCGAAACGTTCTTTGTTCCTCTACGACGCCAGGATAATTCATCGTCGGCATCACGAGTTCGGTATTTTTGATTTGCAGAATGCTGCAAATTATATTGAGTATACAGGGTGTTTCCTAAATTCGAGTTGCTTCGTTTCTGAGATACAGGGCGTTAAAGTTTAAAAAAACGGTATTTATAAAATATTATAAATGTCCTTACACCGATTCGGTTGAAATTTACTGCTGTTATTTAAAGTAATGAGGCGATTATTATTCCGAACTAGATTGAAATTATTAGGTCTAGTGGCATCCAGTGGGCACCATAGCCAACAATATTGAGAAATGAAAGAAATCCACTGAATGTTTTTGTAGTTTTTTATTTTTCTTCATATCAAACTTTGTTTTCGAGAAACAACATCACTTCTGAAAACTATCCACGAACAACCAAAAGTAAATAAACAATTTCGACTTCAAAGTAAATGAGCTGAATGTCCACCTTCTGATGAAATAGACGACTGCATTCGATTTGTCATTGATTGTCTGACACGTTCAAAAATACCTGGAGTATTCCTCATAGCATTGCAATTGTCAATTATTCGATTCCTCGAGTCGTTTACATCTAGTACAGGAGTTTTATAAACAAGAGTCTTCAGACGACCTCATCGATAGAAATCTAGAGAATGCATATCAAGACTACCAGCTGGTCCATTTTAAGGTCCTACACGTCCAATCCAGTGATTATGATAGGTGATGTAGAGATGCTGACAAGCATAATCCACATGTTGCCTCTTACAAGTACCGCTACTTCTTCTAACAAAATGGGTAAATGATCTCGCAAAAAGTCCGTGCAGGATTCACTTTGCTGGTGCAAAAAATGGCCCAATTAGGAAGTCACCAACCATTTCTACCGTTCAGCGAAAATTGTTGCTGAAAATGATTTTCTCTAACGAAAAATTTCGTTGGCCCAAAAACGGTCATTGTGAAAGTTCATAATAGCATCTCGTGAAAAATTTGTTTCGTCCGTAAATAAAATGTTTGGTGAAAAATTAACACCCTGTGCTTTCGTATGAATCTGCAACCATCTTGGGTGAAAATCCCGAGGCAGTAGAACTTGGAACCGCTATGTGTGATATGGGTATAGGGGGTTTCTTTTTATAACTGTCCATACGGTTTTTAGGCTGACTTCCAGCTGCAGTGCCATCTTCCTGGTACTTTTTGAAGGATCTTTTTCTATATCGCATCAAGTATAGCTTCTTCTTGGTCAAGTGTTGTCACAGTTTCAGATCTTCCATCACCTGCTTTTTTATTAAAACTCATGTTTCACATAATCTTGCATGTAGCGTTCTAAATGTTTTAGCAAATGGGATTACTCTGTTACGAGTATCTACCCTCCTAATCCATAAACAAAGTGCATGTCAGCCATTTCAGCGTTAGTAAAATTATTCATGATGAAATCACTGCCAATTGACATCTCTTACTTTCACTGATATGACAACACTATCACTCAAAGCAGGTATTCATGATTTGCAAAGTGGCTTAAATTTTTTTTCTCGAAAACGAAGCTAGATATGAAGAAAACACAAGCGACGAAAAAGTTCTATTTTTAATTGATTGATCAAAAAAAAAAAATGAAAAACTACAGCAAGTCAGTGGCGTACTTTTTTCCCAATATTGTCGACTGTGGTGCCCACCGACACTCCACTGGACCTATTAATTATTAATTTCAACCTAGTTAGGGCTAAATAAGCGCCTTATTACTTCAAATAACTGTAGGGGATTTCAACCAAATCGGAGTAAGGATATTCATGATATTTTGTAAATACCGTTTCTTTTCAACGCCCTGTATCTCAGAAACGAAACAACTTCAGACATATGTTCATGAGAACTATTTTTTCTTAAAACGAATCATCCTCTGAAGTTAAGTACCGTAGTTAGGAAACACCCTGTACTTCCACCTGAAACTTGAAGATTAGAATAAATCTTGTGAGAAAACTAACGTTTTCCTCGACGAGAAACGAAGGAAGGGATCATGGAAATTTTCCTTTCTGGTTAAATTTGCTTAAGGCTGCTTTCATTCTGAAAGTGCGAATTGAACTTAATCACATTGCCCGCGCACCACTTCAAAAGAACAAAACCCCGAGCAAATGTTAGATTCAACAACCAATATATTTTCCAAATACTTCCCTGTATTTGTATATCTTCCGGCTGTTGTTATTGTCCCAATTTCATTAAAGTTTGGGATGTGATGGCCCAAGCAATCGGTTCCTATTGTGAGTCTAAATTATTGAAAGTTTGTCTCTTAGCAAAGAAGACTTGAGAACTGGGTCGGCAATCAATAAGTTTCGGGCGCTCCAACAACTTCTCTCTGATACCGAATCAGGGAATGTGCGATCAAAGATACCCAATCTGGTAATTTGTTTGTTTGCTTTTCTTCCTTATTAGTTCAGAATAGGATGTATTCATACAGGGTTGCTGCCGGAAAGTATAATTCTGGATTAATATCAACAGAAGTTCATGAGTATTCTGTTTGATTGAGAATATTGAAAATACCGTGATTTCGAGAATCTTCGAATTTGATGAATATCCATTACATTGTAAATAATGCATAAATACTTTTTGACAAATACTAATTGAGTTTACAGCACCCGCTGGTGTATATTTGTCTGTATATCCTGTGAGGACAATTAGAGTACTGCTTTTAAATGTCTACCGCAGTCGTAGATGAAATGTTAGATATGAAAACCTGCAGTTTACACTCTCTCATTATTTGACAATAACGAGTTTCTTTCGAAAATATCAGAAAAGGTTATTAAATTATATCAAATATGGGGAGACAATCATTACATATGAAGAAATTGAGTAGAAAGGATTGGTTACCTGTCAGTATCATTTCTTGTTATACATTGCACAAACATGTAAAAATTATGAATTTTCAATTAAATTATACCCCCTTAACGTTTTTGGAATCACTGGGTTTTGAGAGGAATCAAATCATTGATAAGTTCAGGTTTATTACATTGAAAATTGATCAAAATATCGATTCAATGGTTTACGAAATTATATGACAATTCAAATCGATATCATGGGCGTGGCTTCATTAATTTTTTTCATTAGTTCAAGTCCGTCATCAGAATTTTTTGTTGTTGTTCTTGTCCCACTTCGTCATACGAGCATTGTTATTAATTAAATTGTTATTAATTAAATGAATTTTTCCTGTTCGATTAATATAACCTATTTATATTATAGAAATTCTTATTGAATATAGGATAAATAAAAAAACACTTGTGTCTAATTTCTATTAAGTTTATTATTTGATAAGGCTGGTTTCGGTTTGTTAGACCATTCTCAAGAACCTCACTTTACTTATACTTATTATACTTATACTTTATTCATTACACCATTTTCAAAATGGTGTAATAGCCGAAACTACTCAACAATAAAGAAATATCGTGGAAAATAGACAATAGTTTCTTTTTGTAGTGTATCCTCAGTGAACATGAATTTCCACAAAATAAACAAGTCGTCAATCAAAGAAGTGAAAACTACGTGTATTGATAAATTTCGATATACCTATTAGATGATTTTATCACATAATTTTGATGAGATCATGCATTGCCCTAATTTCAGTACGGAACTGAAACCTCTTCGAAACAAGCCGAGATATGTGAATATTCATCAGTCTCCTATCAAGCTTAATTCACTAGTGATTGATCCACCTTCTTCTTCTTCAGTGCGGTCAGTGGACTCAGGTCATTCTTGCCCTCAAAAAATGAGTTGCAGTCCTCATGAAACTGGTACCCTTTCAGTGGAAGAGCTTCTTGAAGCAAGAGCCGAATCGATCCCTCTACGAAACCCTTCTTCACTTGGAAGGATCGATCGCAGCTTTAGAAATGGTTCTTATGGAGATTCTGTGAAACATGTTCTTCCTTACGAATCAGTAGATAGTTGTCCTGAAAATCTAGAGAAGAAAATTGGATTGGATAATTTAGGAAACACTTGCTACATGAATAGCATTTTACAAGTGTTGTTCATGACGAAGAATTTCAAGAACGAAGTTTTAATGATGAACGAGAACGGAAATGTTTCCTACTTATTCATCAAACTCAAACAACTGTTCATGCAGCTGCAGTTTCGTAAGAAGGTATCATCTTTCCCTCCATCCGATTTCCTGGAGTCTTTGAAGTCCACTAGATACTCGTTAGGACAACAAGAGAATTGTTCCGAATTCTTGGGGTTCTTGTTGAATACTCTTCGTGAGCAAAACAATAGCGAAATCAATACTCCTGACCGCTCTGGACTGAATGATTATGATTCCGTACAACCCATCTCGTCTTGTGTTTGTAAATCTTTTGCTGGAAAAATCCTCACTGGTTTACTTTGTGGTGAATGTTCAAGAAGTACCGAAAACTTATGTGCTTATTAGCTTCTCCTAATACGACTAATAACCAGTCCGTGAAAAGCTTATTGTTAAATCATCTGAAAATGGAATTTTTAACAGGTGATGATCGACTGTATTGTCAAACATGCGCCAAACTAACTAACTGTTATAAGGAAACAAGTATAGCTGAGGCTCCAGTCAATCTAATAATAACACTGATGATTTTTAAACAAGACTCAACCTCTTACGGAAGCAAGAAACTCTTTGGAAGGTTCGAAATATATGAACATTTCATCTATTTCGAAGACCACTATTATAATATTCATGCAGTCATTGTTCACTGTGGTTCTGGCGTGAATTTGGTCATTATTACGCCTTGGTCAAAGAAGAAACGGACTGGTTTAAGTTTGACGATAGTCGTGTCACGAAGTGTTCTGGTGATGCAATGAATTTATTGGAGCCTCTGGAAACACCCTACATTTTGTTTTATAAGAGAGAGGACATCGTTAGATCAAGAGCTTCAGATGATGTGGTGCTGCAGGTTTTTCCGGGTTTTCCTGCAGCTGAAAAAGCAAATGCGCCACTGGAATCAATAAAGTCGCCCCGGAGCGCCAATTAATTTTTATTGTTGTTTTTATTTTATTTTTGAACAACATGTATTTTTTAGTTTATTTTGATCAAAAGTTAAAAATGTATCTGCCAAATATTTGCGAGTTGATTTTGAAATACCTATTACTTGTACATTTGTTTGGAAGCTCTAATTAATTATTATATGTGGACATATTGCAGTTCCGATAATATCACATACGTATGAGTTGGATTCATAACCTCCTTTTTTGAAGTTGAAAAAAAACCTGCCTGAATCTGGGACAATGTTTTTCGAGTAAAGCAACTAATTCGCTAATTTTTAACATTATTTTATCAACTTGTAATTTCTTCGTTCTACAAGAGAATATAATTATAAACCCCACCTTCAGTGTACACTGAAACATTCTGAATAACATAGTTTTTTGTTTTCAGAGTTTGATGAAATTTGAGGAACGCATGCCATAGACGATTTAAACGAACATAGGCATAGAACCCAATGCCACATGTCAAAAAACTGATAGGTTTGAAATGTACATTACTAAATGCATGGAGTACGGATTCTATTTCTAACAAAACATCATTAGATCGTTTGAAAAGTAAGTACATAATAAGTATTATTCCAGCGTGAAATGATTATTTGATCTGAAAAATACATGTTTTTTTTAATTTCAAAACTGTATAAAACATTAAATGAGTACGTTAATAAAAAATTAGCTCAGTATTAACTTTTTTGAATTTATATTAACGTATATATTCTAATCATGTTCATCTCTTTTCTTTCCTGTAGTAGGTTCTCTATCGTAAATTAGATACATTACGTATAACCAAAAATTTCAATACGTAAAGCACGAAAAGCATAACATATACAATTCCGTTTGTTTGAAGGTGATTGACAATGTTTCATGATGAATTTCACTAGTTCGGACTTCCATTGTCTACTATATAAGATGATTTGAAATACCTGAAACAACTAAAGAAGAAGAATTGAAAATGAATAGCTGAAAATAACAATTATATTAACCAAAATAAACCTGAAATGAAATAATAGTGACATAAAATACAAGTAAAAATAGAACAATTGAATATTGGTTTAGGAGAAAATTCAAGGAAGCCGCATACATGTTGTCCAACAACGTATTCAGCCAAGCCAGCGTAGAAATACGCAACATATGGAAACCCATCATCAAGCGAAAAATGGCCAACTCCCGCCAAAACGGTCATCTCCCACGGAACCAGTGAAACGGAAAATGGAAAGCGGGGATAAGTGAAAGTACTCGAACGACCTATAAATATTAGTCATCTCTCGGAGGAATCAGTCCAGTCATCACCCGAAGACGATTGTAGATACTAACAATCGAAACGTCGTGAACTAACGTAACTTGGAATCTCTCCACTTTTTATTTTTATTTTCTTTTTTCATTTCTGTATTTTTTTATTTATTCAATTGTTCTGTTTTTACTTGTATTTTATTTCACTATTATTTCATTTCAGGTTTATTTTGGTTAATATAATTGTTATTTTCAGCTATTCATTTTCAATTCTTCTTTTTTAGTTGTTTCAAGGATTTCAAAGCATCTTATATAGTAGACAATGGAAGTCCGAACTAGTGAAATATATACGATTCCGATAAATTATCTTTCCAATAATAATTATCTTTGCAATAATAACGATATTTCCCGTCAAAATGTTGAATGTCATCAGACTTACTATTTACTTTTGTTTGTTCAAGGTCCACTGCAATGAACCTGAAGGGCTATGAAGGTCGAAAACATATTGTAAATGAATCAAGAACGAGTCAATAAAACTTTATGCGTCTCTTTGTTTCATTTCCATTCAAATTCCAGAAATAATTGAATTCAACGAAGCACGTAGAAGAGAAGCCATTGAAATGAAGTGCATAGCTCAATTATTTCTCTTCTGAATTGTTTTTTTATTTAAATATCGAGATGTTCGTGCACTTGAGAGAATTCTAATGTAGGTATTTGTGACAGATGCATTTTAGCCTTTCCCCAGACAAAAAAGAATATAATTACTCATTCGGTGATAGAAATAATTCATTATGAACAAAAGAGAATTGAAACTTTTTGTTTTTTACCACTTTTATTTGTAACTAACGTTACTGCAGTTTCGCCCTATAAGGACATTTTTAAACTAAACTGCAATAACGTCAGTTACAAATAAAAGTGGTAAAAAAACATAGAAAGTTTCAATTCTCTTTTCTTCATAATTTCCTACCACGCTATATCCATCAATGTATTGAAATAATTAAGTTTCATGATCAGAAATCGATTTCACAAGAATTGTAATGATTTTATGTATAATAGTGCTTGTTCTGAATATTTATAATAAACTTAGAAAGGAGGGAAGGGTCACTAATATTATTTGGGAGAAAATTTACATTTTCGAATATGAATTGGAAACTGTAACCGATTCACGTTTCACGAAGGATAATTTTCAAAATTTTGCCAAGCAAATGACTTGAGTAGGTAGCAGCAAGTATTATCATGAAAAAAAGTGTTATGCATTTTTATTCCATTTATCTGTGTATGCAAGAGGTATAAGAAAATTTGATAAAATATGTTACTACTGCTGTTCTCTATTTCTGTTTCATTCAAACGCTGTAAAACTTAACCTGCCTGGACTACAAATTTTTCATAGACTTTCTGTGTTGAAAAAAATTATTTTAGTAGCATCTCACTCATCAGAAATTATTTCATTGAACAGAACATTTGAAATATTTCTGAAGACTATCGAAAGGGATTTTCATGGTATATTCAGCATCTTCTATCGTCGGACGACATCACAAGGCCAAACAAAAAGTGTGTTTTGATTTAATACAAAATGACATAGAAATAATTGATTCTTACTCCTTATATTACCTCAATATCGAAATACGTAGGTTGAAGGGAAATTCTGAATATAACATATTTCCAACGGAGTTTTTTCAAGCACGTAAATGTGTTGAAACTGGTTCGACAAGATCGACCTCGAATGAAGAATTTTTTATTTTTATGTTTTCAGGTATTTTTTTTATTACTTGTGAACAAAAACTAAACCACTGTTAATTGAAAAATATTTCGGAACAACCGAGTATAAAAATGTTTAAATGGAGAGGGAGATATTTTTATGTATTTCTGCAATGAACTTTCATTTAATTACTGAATTATCGTCTTTTGTGTAAAACTTTCATTATTTATCAACATGAAAAGTTAAAAAGATGTTAAAGCTATATATTTACTCACGGAAATATTGAATATTGCTTTTTAGCCTCTACCAAACAATAACTTTATACTACCTTTTCGAGAACCAATAGACACTAAAATTTGAAATAACGAAACGGAAAAATTGGTTAAAAAAAGTTGTTCTTATCAAAACATTATCATATGACCAAGGTAAGTTGCAAAAAAGTTGTTATAAAACAATAAATTATTTTAAGGATATACTAGTATACAAAACATAATTTTGAGGGAACATAGAAGTAGCATACTGAGTGTTTTGAATACGAATTGAAGTGTAGAACTCAAGGAAATGAGTGGATAATTAAAATACTCATATTTGAATAGGTTCTACAGAGTACAAACTCTCATTTTTTTCACAGAAAAACCACTTAAATCAGAATATTCGGAGCGATGTCTTTAACATTTTCGGCAACTGTTTTCAACATGCTGAAAATATTCGATATTAACGTATTTAATTAACAAACAGTTTACAAATACCAACCACGTGTTTCCAGCTGTTTCTGGTGAGTTACAACTAATTAGTAAGTATTTACCAACTAATTGGTATGGAACTGTTAACTCGACTGGAGAATCTGCTGTGTAGTGAAATTTTCATTGCTGTTTTGCAAACGGTTCAGTGAAAATATCACAATAAGGTGTTGCTCAAATAAGTTATCATGAATTTTTATCAAATATCGACCGTTTTCGTCCTTTATCATCCTTCCACATCAAGTTTCATATAGGTGGAAAATCAACAAAGATAGAAAAATGTATTGACAACCCTACGAGTACAAATTTGACGAAAATGTACCTACTAGAAATATTTTCAATATTATTGGTTTGATCGATAATAATAATTAATCATACAAATTGTGACACCTCACCCAGGAAGATATAGAAGCTTTATAGGAAGCATTAAAATGGGATTACCAACTGGTCGTTTTCTCAAATGAACACTCATCTGTGATGACATTGATGACATTTGTTATAAAACTTTTAATATTGTGATACCTTGATACTTGTCTTTTTCATTCGCTCCTTCGTTTTTATAATTATAATAACTTTCAAACTATTGCAGTTATGATAAATATGCTTCAAGTATTTTTTGTTCATTATGAATTTATTAACAATTTAAGCCTTTTGCTAGTTTAATAATTATAGGGATTTTTATATTAACTTTCAATTCAGAAAAAGTTATTAATTAACAAATGTATAATTAACGTTAAAATTGGGATAAAAATGTTTTGACTGCGGATTATTGTATATTGATGTATCCCAACATTACATGAATTTTTTCATTCCTTAATATTTACATTTGATATGTTTAAATAATTTTTTTATGTCAGAGTGACGAAAGGCTCGCGGAAGCCAGACTACCCGCTTTTGGCTCTATTTTCAGGGCTCCGTAAAAATTATAAATAATCGAGATACAGTTTCGGGAGTGGAAACTTTTTTAGGCAAATTCATTGATCTTTTCAAATCTTTTTTCAAATTTCCAAAATTTTGAAAATTTTCCGAGATATTATGAAAAAACTAAAGCCCCATGACAAAGTGGAATTAGGCTGATATACCTGATATAAATTATATCGCCCGTTCCCATGTGAACCGCTGACCATGCTGAAGCAGAATCTCGCGATTCTGGGAAACTGATGTGCAAGCATTCTTATCTTCATGGGAAGAATACTTTTGTAATTCAGTTATAATTTTGCTCTCATACTGTTAACATCAATTTTTGTTAATAAAATTAATTTTTAAAAAAGGACTTTGACATCCGAAAGTTATATTTTATATAAGTGATGTAATGAATTTATGGTGAAATGAATATTCGAACATAGATTCCAGTTTCAAAAAAATATAAGTAAGTGCACCCCAATGAATTATTGAACAACTCGTGATATTCAACGACCAAACAATGTTTTTTAAATCGATCGTGAAGAGAAAATACATTTTCCGATTTTTCTATTAACTAAATTAGCTTCCCGCCAATCTGGCTGTGTCGGCAATAGAATTCAGAGCGAGTAAGAAAAATGGGAAAGACGAGCACATCACAAGAAAGAAGTAAAGTTACTGGAATGTGAATGAATTGCGTCTCCAATGGCATTGTTGACGTCACAGAGACAAGTTCCGGCAGCCACGAATAGCTCGACAAAGAATGAAGGAAATGCTTTTTTCGAAAGATTTATTATCCCCTAACAAAGTTTTGATTTAAAATCGAATATTCGAGTCATCTAAAAAATAAAAAATATTGATGGAAAATTTGTTTACGTTATTTAAAAATTCGAGAATTTCACTGAATTCTATAATTCACAGATGAATATTTATATTGGACAAGTAATGAGAGTTTCTCTATGCCTCAAAACAATCGATTCATAATATCATATAGATCAATAATTTGTTACGATTCAAATAATCAGTAGTTGTGGAAGGGCAATTATAACTGGGAACTTTGTGGAAGTTTTTTCTAAATAAATACGTTTCCACCGGCAAAAGTTGATATGAACAATATTCAGATTTTTCTACTGCTAGTTTATTGACCTGAAGTTTCAAAAGAAAGCAATAACAATAATAGAAACCAGAACAAAAATAATGAAACTTGACGCAAGATTCGCTAACCAACTTGACATCATCAGGACATGACTTAAACGTAGTTGATGCTGACTTGGTTATCTAATACAGTATTTTTTTATGAGAGAAAAGTGTTTTCCATTGATTCCTTTCACACAAGAGGTTCCAAACTCTACTTATCAACTCATTTGCTTCTAGAACTAACGTTACACCATACATACTTACACCATACATAAAACATACAAACATTGGGTTGAATATTTTTTATTACGTAGGTAACTATTGCATTAGCAATTGAAGAAAGGAAAGACGATATTATAGTAATATACATCCATATATTAACATACATAAATAAATATCATATCAAAATAACCGCTATTTCATTGCGAACAATTAGGCCAGGTTGAATTTCGGTTGAAATTCAAGCCAAATTGTTCGCAAATTGTTCTATAACTCGTGTTTTAAGATACAGTCCGATTTGACCAACATAGCATTTGTGACAGCTTACACAGTGCCATTTGTACACTATATTGGATTGTATTTCTTGTGCCGTTATTGCTTTTTGTTTCGAGAAAAAAATGCTTTCCAACTGTATTTTTCTTTGAAAAGGACACTTTGATTTGTTCGGTACCAAGTAGCATTCCAACATTATGAGATAAATGTTATATACATGGAATTTTTTGGGATATTTGGGTTTCACCCCTGGATTTTGGGAAGGGTAACTTCTTTCTTTAATTTTTTTTTTCTGATAAGGGCTCTCAACTGTCAGATTTGAGAGAACGTGCTTCTACGTAAGTATAGTTATTCATTGTCAATATGTCGTGATCAAAAATGGCTTCAAAAGTGATTTGGTGTCTCTCCGACGTCTCTGCTAGGTACTGATTTTGATTATGGCACTTTGAAAAAATATATAACATTTCATGAAAAAAATTCTGTTTTAAACAATATATGAGATGGAATAAATTTACCTGTTTTGCCAACTCAATCGTCACGAGAGAAAAAAACTACCCAACCCAATGTTTTTATATTCTATTAGCTTCATATTTTCGATTAGCATAAAATGTATTCATTCAACAAATGAGTGTAATGTTAAAAGACACTTTCGAGTTTTGAATTGATCATATTCTGGTCAGCATTTTCTCATCCAACATGCGATTTATTTTTATTTAATTGATTGAACAGATAGATGAAAGTCATTTCTGATCAGGATCTTAGACTAAAGAGGCATATCAGATGTTATTGAGTCACGATGGCTCATCATTCGAAATATACAAAACAAACTCCTATGAGCTCAGGCAACGTTTATTTTCGACGTTTGGATCAGAACAATTTCAAAAAGTATTTATTCGGCTTATCAGGAGAGGATTTTTTAATGGTTGAGGTATATAATGAAAGGTACTTCATGCAAACACATTTGTTGTATTCTCATTTTCAGTATAAAACTTAAGAAGAGAAAAACTTCAAATCAGTTTACGAATCCTAGACTATTCATTCGAAATTGTCTATAAAAATAAATTAGCATAATCATGTAGATTTCCTTATCAATATCTAATATTCTAGGGCAGAAAAATATTTTTTAAGATGAATATGATATAAAACTTGTTTACTTCTTTGTTTAAATTGTTCCAAACTGTCATCACGGAATTCAAATAACGTTGGGGTAAATAAGCAGTTTAAATGTTTTTCTTTCATTGAGATATTGAAGGAAATAATAAAGTTCTTCGATTTCCATGTTTTATGAAGCAGAACCGATTTCTTATATAGATAGATAGGTAAATTTATTCAAATAATTACATATTTTGATAATGATATAACAATTTTGAAGGCTGAGGCTAACAATTTTGAAGGCTACCTTGTAGTATCATCTCTAAACAACTTAAACTTTGATTACATATGTACATATGAACTAAATATGAACTACATTTTAATGAAACTTGCATTGATATTGCAAGCATTATGATTTTTTTTTTAAATTAAGGAACATAAGTATGTAAAATCTTATGCTGACAAACATGTGTGTATATATATATATATACATACAGGGTGTCCCATATAAAACTCCTCGGGCAGATCCAGCACTAGGCGCCATCCGTTAGGGCGTCGCGATACCGACGCCAATTTTTTTAATGGTAAACCAGTATTTTCAATTGCTTTTGCAATTCTGCATTGAATTCTGATTTCAGCCATGTAATACACTTGTAGTTTCCCTTGAATACTGATGAAAAAAGGCAATTTTGCAATTTTATTGCATATTATAAAGAGGGCCATGAATAAGTCAAAATAAATGCAATCATATATTTATCGATCTGTCGAAGACCTGTCAGATTTGACGAAAGTTTTGTGTTGGTTTTTCGTATATATAATCGAAAAATTGTTCAATTTTCAAATGCAGAAAAGTTGGATATGAAATGTATTTATGTCGAAGCAAGAAGGAATTCAAAAGAAACGGTGAGAATATACGCTAATCGGTATCCTGACAGAAAATTACCGTCAGACAAAACATTCGCTGACTTAGCCAAATATTTGGCACGAAATGGATGTTTTGATGAACGGAACAAATTCCATCCATACAAAATACATTTGGTTCAAGAACTACATCCAGCTAATAATCTTCATGTTTCATTTTTAATAGCTAAAATGTATTCCCATATTCAGGAGGTGCTGATAGAAGATTGAACTTCATTGCATGGTTATCCACCCGTATTTATGATGATGATCAGTTTCTGAAAAAAAAATATTATGGAGTGATGAAAGCCGTTTCCATAACAACGGTATAATAAACAAACATAATTGTCACTATTGATCTGAAGTGAAACCTCATTGGGTGCAAGAAACGAGATTTCAGTCAGTGTGGAGGGTTAATGTTTGGTGCGGAATCATTGATGGTTATTCGATAGGACCTCATTTTTTCGAAGGAATTCTCAATGGGGAGAAGTACTTGGTTTTTCTACAACTTGTGTTGCCGAATCTCTTGGAGAATTTACCAATACAAACTCGAATGAATATGTGGTTTCAAAAAGATGGAGCACCTCCACATAGTAATAGAACTCAATATTTGGATGATACTTATAATGAGAAATGGATTGGAAATAAGGGTCCAATACCATGGCCAGCTCGAAATCCAGATATTACTCCACTAGATTTCTTTTTGTGGGGGTACATCAAAGATTTAGTTTATACGCGACTTCCACAAAATGTAGAGGATTTGAAAAATAGTATCACAAATGTTTGTGCTTCCATAACGCGAGAGACGCTTTTAGCTGTTACGAATCGGGAATTACTAAAAAGATGCAATATGTGTATTCTACGTGAAGGAAAGCAGTTCGAACACTCACTAAAATGATCCTTTTGATCACTAATTGATTTCGTTATCATAATGTTAGTCGAGTTATGGTCAAAGTAACAAATTTTTTGGTAATTTGAAACATTTATATTGAATTGTACAGAAATACTAGATAAAATTGAACAGACAACGAAATCATAACTGATGGATTGATTTTATTAAACTAGTATTATTGCATTCATTTTGACTTATATTTGACTTATGTGGGACACCCCGTAGTATATATCCAAAGTACAATTCCAAAATAGTAGGCACTGAATTCTCCAGAATATTATTGCATTGAACATTGTTGTCAAGGTTGTGATTCTATTCAGGGCTTCTCATGATGAGCGTTAATTAGCTATTTCTGACAAACTATTCAACGGATCAATCTGAAAATTTCACAATATGCATAAATCAATTTGACCTACACGCCTAAAATATTTAAGACAAAGCGGCGTTGTCGCTTCTACTAAAAAGTAGCGGCTTCTTTGATTTTTCAAATGGAACACCCCGTATGTAATATCATAGTACGATTCATTATCACTTTGTCAACAAATTCATATACTATTTCTCTATACCTATCTATTACCGTTTAGAAGATATTAATTAATTTCAATATTTTTTTTACCAAACATAAACTTTTATAAATGGTGATAATCTTGAACTCTCTTGCACTAAAACGATCAAATTTGAAATGAAGTGAAGTGATACTATGAGGATCTTCACTCCGAGTCATATTTCCATTTGCCTCATACAGGGTCTTCAAAAAATGCAGATCATTGATCTCATGAAAGAATGAGTGGAACTCAATTTTTTCAAATGGAACACCCTGTATATTTCAACATTTTTGAGCTCTACATCCAATTTTAAATTAACTTTGTTCAGATAATACTATTTCTATTTTGAACCGTTTTCGAGATAAACTGTTTCAAACGGAAACTGACGTGGTTTTCTTGCTCGTTTTTTTTAAATTCATCACTTATTTTGGATATTCAACATTTTTTTATACTCAGTAATATTCCTTTTCGATCCAGTTTTTTAACTGTCTCAGATCAGTCAATTCAAAATTGGTATGTACCTACCTTAGAAAAAGTTACAATTTGTATACATTGAGGTATTGGTCTCTAACGTACAACAGTACACGTTAGTATTTTTCAACAGTGTGCTTTGGAAAAATAAATAAACCAATTATTTAACGTCAGACTTTCGTTGGTGGTTTTGACTGATTGTGATAGCTACCAATTATAATAGAATAATGTCAAGATTAGGTTACAGTAGTGAAGATTTCTTGAATTTATTAATAATTTATGGTGAGTGCAATAGAATTGCAAGTAGAACATGCTGAGTATTTCATGAAAGATATCCACAACTTCCGAAGCCGAAGAATAATGTGATAAATTCGACTACTATAAAACTGTAGGTTGAATGGAAACTTCCGTCCAAAAATCATTCGTAAGAAGACTAAAGTGGATGATGATGACAATGGTATAAAGTTTTGGGACACTTTCATGCATTTCCAAATGCTTCTCTGCACGAGGCTGAAAGGGAGATAGGTATACCCTACGTGACAATTTGTCGAATTCTTAATAAGCATAAATGGCATCCCTATAAGTTCAACTGTGTCCAACATTTGAAAGAGACTGATTTACCTCGTCGAGTGTATTCTTCGAATGGTTCGAGTGTATTCTTCGAATGGTTACTTTTCAAGACTCAAGAGGATGAACATTTCCTTGACAATATCATATGCACAGATGAGGCCAAGTTCACAAAAAATGGAGTTTTCAATAGACACAACAGTCATTATTTGGTCGCCAGAAAATCCCCATGTTGTCCGCCAAAGGGGTTTTCAAGAAAGATGGCAATTCAATGTATTTTGTGCCATAAAGAATGAGTCAATTTTTTATATCGAGTTTTATGATGATAATTTGAATGCATCAAAATATGAAGATTTACTGAGGAATGGAATTCAAATGATTTTAAATAATAGACCAGAAAGAGAACGTGTATGGTACCAAATGGATGGTGTTCCACGCATAATTCTTATTCAGTCAGTGAGGCTTTAACCGATATCTTCGAAGACAGATGGATGGTAATAATGGACCTTTTCGTTTGCCTCCTAGAACACCAGATGGCAATCCATTAGATTATTTCTTGTGGAGTTTCATTAAAAATATGGTTTACTCTACTCTAATAACAACAATGGAAGATATGAAATCGAGAGTTACAACTGCTTTCAATAGTTTGACTCCAGACTTGATCAGAAGCGCTACACATGACAATCTTTTGAAGAGATTACATGTTTGTTTAAGTAGAGGTGGTGATGTGTTTGAACATATTCTGAAATACAATGACGTTTAAATTAACTCATTAATTTATAGGTTTATTATTTTCAGTAAGTGTTTCAGCATTAATAAAACTATTGTTTGAAGAGAAGTTTCATTCGATGGTTGAGGAGTATTTCAATAATTATCTTTTCATTGTATTATCTGTGACTAATTGAGGAACATCAAACGAAATCTGTTTTATAAAAATGAGTGATGAACAAGGAAACCATGTCAATTTCCGTTTGAAACAGTTTATCTCGAAAACGGTTCAAAATAGAAATAGTGTTATCTGAACAACGTTATTCTAAAATTGGATGTAGAACTCAAAAATGTTGAAATATACAGGGTGTTCCATTTGAAAAAATTGAGTTCCACTCATTTTTTCATGAGATCAAAGTATCCGCATTTTTTGAAGAACCTGTATGAGGCAAATGAAAATATGACTCGGAGTGAAGATCCTCATAGTATCACTCCACTCCATTTCAAATTAGATCGTTTTAGTGCAAGAGAGTTCAAGATTATCAGCATTTATAAAAGTTCATGTTTGGTAAAAATAATATCGAAATTAATTTATATCTTCTAAACGGTAATAGATAGGTATAGGGAAATAGTATATGAATTTGTTGACAAAGTGATAATGAATCATAATATGATATTATATATGGGGTGTTCAATTTGAAAAATCAAAGAAGCCGCTACTTTATAGTAGAAGCGACAACGCCGCTTCGTCTTAGGCGTGTAGGTCATATTGACTTATGCATACTGTGGCATTTTCAGGTTGATCCGTTGAATAGTTTGCCAGAAACGGCTAATTAACGCTCATCTTGAAAAGCCCTGTATATTTAATCATGATTTTTCTCATATGTTCAGTATATAATTTTCGTACGCCACTACAAGTGGCAGTTTGAGGCAAAAACGTCACAGTCATTTCTGAGAATTAAGTGCCCACTATTGTGAAACAATAGTATAGTAAATAAGTGCATCATTTATTTTGTTACACCACGATGTGAAAATGACAGATTTTCATACAATAGCTACATTTTATTAAAGGCAATTCTTATTATGTTAGCTTACCAAATAGATATACTTGCTGCAATACTAACTATTCTAGAAACATATTGTTAGGAATACTTCCAATTGCAAAAATCTATAAAGGTGCGAAAAAATATTGCCCAAATGGGAGTCATGATGACCAACGTAAAACCTTCCATGAGCCAACGTCCTCTGAAGTTCAAATTGTATTATATAAATTAGGAAAACATCTAAATTTGTTCCGCATATGAATACCTACTACTAATCATGGTCTAAGCGACACAATTCAAAATCTCACCACCTCTAAACCAACCATATGATACATTCGAATAATTCCATCCAAAACATATTTCACGCCTATTAACAATACTCAAATATTTCCGACAAATTTCAAGAAATTTAATCTTCTTTGAATCTCCTGCAGGTAACAAAATATTCAAGTGCCGGGACTGTGCTGCCTTAATGGTCGAGCGGCCAAACGTCGAACTAAATGTTACATTTGAGGGGCGACGTCAATGAAATATATATATTTGGAAGATCGTGGCTGTGTACCAACATGCATAGTAGATATAACCGGGATTTTAACTCTACTTGTGAGGAATTTCGCTTTAATGACAGTCTGGAGTTAAGTGTTTGTTCTTTGGCGTTGATGTAGATAGCAATATTATAATTGGTAATGATTTATGGTATAGGCATCTGGTTTTCTGTATGTAACAAACATACCCACTTATGTACGACACATTCAGTTTCTTATTCAAAGGAACTCAGAGAGTAAAAAAGTTTGTGAATACGGAAATACATACCAAAAATATAGGTACTGAAAATATTAAAAAAAAAAAAAGAATGAACACAAACAACTTTTGATATCAGATATTTGGATTCTAACTATAATAATAATGTAATAAACTTTTGGTGATATCAATATACGATAAATTGTTATCAGGAAACAATTTATTTCATATGAATTAATCTTTCCATGAAACACGATTTTATAAAATCTGTAAGGTTTTTTTTATAAGTTGGACTCAAACACAATGGATTCACTAAATATGGATTTAGGATTGAAACCATTGGCGTTGAAATGAATTTAATGAAAGTACTTTTTCCACACCAGAGCCTGTTTTCATTGAATAGATTCAAAATATTCAAATACCTACAATGGAACTCCGCCATAATGCACTCGATTATAACACAATACAATTTTATGATATACCTCGTAAACAGCAATTGGCATAATTAATTTTAGTTTGAAATGAAAAGAACAAAAATTGATTTTCAGAAGGAGAAAATCAAAAAATCAACATGAGTACAACTTTTTCAGATCATTTTTGAAACCTTTTATGAATAAAGAAATCATAAAAAATCATATAACAAAACAAAACTTCCTAAACGCCTCGGAAACAAAATTTGAGCCAAGTTAGCAGCTCGTTACAGTTCTTGATGCTAGAATGATCGCAGAAAAAAACATTTGAGTCATAATCGACATGTTTCACCCTGTAGGTAGATGATTGTTAAATACCGGCAGCCACCCTGTAACCAATTAACCCACAAAAATGCATACAAGTGCTACCTGCTACACAAAAAGAAAAGGGTTTGATGAAATAGGGGGACAATTAAAAAACACAGAATCAAAACCCATTTTTGTGTAGTTAACAGCCAATAACACAATCACTAAACCCTCCAACAAGTAAGAAGAAGACGTTTCTCAACGTAGGTCGTGACTGAATCGTACGACGAGAACCCGTGTCCTGGCGTTTCAGCCATAATGGTGAAAAGTGAATGATGCAGTCACGTGGCCACTCTAATGCCTCTGCCGCCAATAAGCCGCGGGAAGTGGTCGATATCACCATGGCAACCGATAGGGTCCCGCCTATTGAAGCGAGACCGAGATAGCGTGCGGGACGATCGAAAACCGAGACAGACATACGTTGTAAAGAATACCATTGGATGATGAATAGTTAAAATTTTATGATTTTCTAGTGAATGTTGCTTTTGAGTTTCACTACTAGATGTAGGTGACGTCTCCGAATCGAGTAGTTTCAGAAAAAGCCTTCAAGCACGATTCACGGAAAACTTTGAGAATTCCCAGAAAGAAGGATTGCCAAATGGGACAGTTTTAACATAAATAGTTGGGAGACAAAGAAAAAACAGGGGGCGGTGAATGTTTATAAGTAATTTAGGTATATGATGAGTTCTTATAATCATTCGAATATATAATCGTTACTGAAAATGATAAAAACATAAAAATTAAATATTAACTGAAAATATGGATGAAAGTAGTTGTTTGTGGATATCGTCAAAAAAAGTAAATTGTAGTGATAGAATTTTCTTTTTATCAACCCCTGAGAAAAATTGCATAATTAATAATTGTACATAATAATAATGCCTACTAATATACCTACTCGATTACTACCATGGAGCTCCGTGGCAATGTACAAATTCTATGGTAGCCATAAGTATTCAAAGTTTAATTCAGTGGCAATATGAGTCGCACGATAAAAGACAACACCTCGTTAACGCCAACGCCAGTTTCGACTTTGGAGGGTTGCTGTTCGAACGTGGGCGATAGCTGACAACTGGAAATACTCATTTTATCCAATTAACGCAAACAATTCAGAAAACATACGTCTTTACACAGTCTCTCATGAATACACGTCGCATTAGGAATCACACGTCGTGTTAGGAATCCCACGGTCAAAGATAAGACCTCGTTAGTCCTTAGCTCGCAAGTTTCGACTTCTGAGGGTTGTCGTTCGTAGGGGTGCGACAGCTGGTTAACGGAAAACCAGAATTTGAGCAGATTTAAACAGATCAAATCAAAGGAGTCTCACAAAACTATAACACTCGTTGATACACAGAGGACCCATGGAATTATGACATACACTTTGGCAAATCTAGCTGTGCCTCCCAGATTCGCGAACGATAAAGAGAGATGGTAACTATTCATTACCAACTGTAATCAGGAAGTGCAATCGATTAAAGATTTTGGCACAAATAAATACGGCTACACATTTACCAGTAGGAAACGGGAACCCCAATTCTTCCTTTTGTGTAGGTGGAAAATAATTGAAAAATAATGAGTATTACATAGATACGAACATTCTCATTAGATATAAATGAATTAAGAGAAAATGAATAAACTTACAACCGATAATTGATGGACAATTGAATGTATAAATTTCTTTAGTTCGGACTTCCAATGTCTGATATATAAAATCATACAGAGGAAGCTATCCGAAGACCGGGACCTGGAATAGAACGAATTTACCTACCTAGAGAAATAATTATGGAATTACTAGGATGCTGTGTACGAAACTGTTATTTCCAACTAAAGGACAAATTCGTTACACAAGATGAGGGACTGCCAATGGGATAGCTACTTTCACCAGTCATAGCCAACATATATATGGAGTGGTTTGAAACTCTGGCCATTGAAGAAGCCCACAAGAAACCTCGTGTCTGGTTGAGATACGTTGACGACACTTTCATAATATGGAACCATGGGAGAAGGAACTAGACATCATCAAAAATGATCTTCAACGGAATGGCTACTCCAAAACGATGATGGAACAGACTCTGACTAAAAGAAAGCAGGAACCTCTCAAGGAAGAGAAGCAGTCACAACCAGTGCTTGCACTTTCCAACATCAGAGGATTATCGGAAAGGATGAAAGGAATTGTGTCCAAGTACAACATCAGCTTCAGATACGGAAACACTATCTGTAGCAGCCTCACGAAAACCAGGCGTCAAATCGCGGACTGCGATTCCCAGAATTCCCAGAATACCAGATACCCTGTTAGTGCGGAAAATCCTATATCGGTGAAACTAAGAGACCATTAAATGTTCGCATTGCCAAATTTTCGTTCAATTGTGCTATTTTTACTGGTATTTTATTTCACTGTTATTTCATTTCACGTTTTTTTTGCTTAATATAATTGTTATTTATAGCTATTCAATGAAAGTGCGAACTAATGAAATTCATCGTGAAACATTGTCTATCACCTTCAAACAAATATTGAATGCATAGTTACTAGAAATGATTGTAAAACGTGCAGGTAGATAATATACAATATTGATCACTATATATACCCAAAGATACAAATTTTGGTTGCCTAAACATTATAATATGATTTTTCGACTAATGTTGATACACAGTTTTTGTCAGGAAGTGTTTCAATTCCGGATAGATTACAATCTTCATCCTCTATCACATCATTCCCATATTCCTGTTCCGATGTAGTGTCGTTATCCTCATCATGGAAATCAATGGTCATCAACCATGATGTTCATCATGGGTTCATTTGACATGAAATAGTACCTTCTCAAATTCAGTCTCTCGTTCACAACAAGATTTCCATTGCTTGGAAGAAAACTGTTAAACAAATCGTCGCAATATTGTATGACATCAATGAAATTGAAAGTACCATTCTTATTGCGACGTAATCTTGCAGTCCAGTTCTTGGAGACCCATTTGAATTCTAATTCGGGTGATATGGCGGTAATCCTCTTACAACGTAGTGATTTGCTGGTAGAAAGAGCTGATCTATTTCATACCGCTTGAATTTTGCCTGATAGTTCTTCATGAGGGCATTAAATTCAGGTTTCAACATTTTTTGTCAAATGGAATATTCCTCTCTGAAACCATGATTGCATATCGGCTATGGTCGATTTAGTATAAACGATTTGTTTAAAATGATATGGTGCATTATCGATCACTATACAACCGTACTTGACGGCCAATTCAACCGTTCCATAGCTTCGATGCTATGGCTTGTTGGATCATTTTTGTATATGGCCATCCAGTTTTCTAAAAAAACGTTACCTGCAAGTGGTAGTCAATGGATATCTCCCGAATACTTTCACCATCAACGCTGGTGTTCCCCAGGGTTCCATATTGTCTCCAACCCTCTTTTTGTTCTAAATCAACGGCCTATTGGAAAATAACCAAGAATCCAATATACTGATTCCACCAAGAGCGATTCAAATCCAATATGAATCGCTACTTTCGCACAGCTACCGCTCTCAGAGCGCCTTAAGGATTTTCCTGTAGTGCTTGGTTTTGTCCTTAAAAAAATGGTCCTGCTGCTGGGTGAACGTGAAATATCTGCCGAGACTAACCTCTGTGAAGTATCTTGCATAAATGTCTGTCGGATATAATTCAATATCCAGCGTGGTATTGGACGGGTGTGTAGTTTTTTCATGACAGATATTTTACAAGAACCTACAAAATTTCTTGAGAGACCATTCTTGAGAAACGATTGAGAGAAACTATTTACCTACTTGAGAATGGTTTAATGAACCAAAACCGATCGTAAGAAATAAAAATCTTAGTAGAAATTAGATAAAAGTTATTTTCTTTATCCTAAATTCAATATGAATTTCTACAAAACGAATGGGTCATCAATAAAACAATCAATAGAACAAATGAAAATTTTTATAATTGTCAATCCTGGTAAGTTGAAAATATTAGTTTTTGGTCCAAATACGATAGTTGTGTGATTTGGTACAATTACATAGCATCCCACCTGATTCAACATTCTTAAATGCGTAGGCTTTGCTTGGTTTCTATGGCAGAAAAAAATGAGTTGTTGATAATCGGTAAAAACTGTCAGACGTTTATGCACGGTTACATATCGAAGATGTATTCAAATGACGAAATGACAAAAGGACTGATATGCTATTCACTTACCTATGCAAAATCAAAATGAAATTCTTTTGGCAAGAAATATGTATGTTGATCTTCACCCGAATACGACGTTTTCCGAACATTCAAATGTTTAGACGATTAGAAAAAAATCTGAGAGACTGTGGTGAGTTTGAGAAATAAACCCAGAAAATGTGTTGTTACTGAAAGTGTGAGGAACCACTTGTTTGGGAGAACAAATAAATAAAATAAAACTTTTTTTTTTCATTTCAGGATTGGTCAGTTAATGAAGTTTATTCACACGGACGGACGAATCAGTCCATAACCAACCATAGTTAGTTTGAGAGGAAAGTCTATTATAGGTGGAATAATAAAAATACATTTACATATAGAAACCAATTTCCGAAAAAGGTTTGGAATATATGTTTGGTTGGGAATTTTGGGCACAAACATACTAATTTCTTCCTTTCACGATGAGGTTGATGGCTACTTAGATGATATGTCACTGAACATCCGCAGTGAAATACAATATTTTCAACAAGACGGTGGCCTACCCATCAACCCTCCAACATATAGATGCATTATTCCCAAAAGAATGAAATAAAAACAATGAAACACTATCTTGGCCAGCTCGATCCCCAGACTTTAGAAGGATAAAGTTTGTTAGATCCCTAGGACATATATCAACTATCTCAAACACAAAATACGAGATGCATCACACACATCATGTTAGAAAATTGCCACAGAAACTGTATGGACAGACACCTTATGTGCATTCAATAAAGAGCATGTATAATGGAGTTAGTCATGTTTCTGTATTGGCTTCATTCTCACCAAAAATTTATTATAAAATGAATTGTTTATGTGTTTGATTGTTGTCACTAATGATGGTATTTATTTTAGATGAAACAATGTAAACTATCAAGTGAAACAAACCACTGAATTGTGATTTTATCGCTTCATTATTATTTTGTAATGAACGAAACAAGTCACTATCAAAAAAGGGTCGATGGCGGCCTCGTTAACAAGAAACGTTTAATAAAAGATCCATTGTTACATCGTTATAGTTCATTTTGAATATACAATAAAACTTTCGTTTTCCATTCTTTTATATTCTCTTAAATAACAAGTATATTCCTTAAAAAAACAAAAACAGCGCAAGCGCATTTTTTCCTGTATAACTAGAGAAAGACAAAAGTTCTTGTAGATTTTCTTTGAACGACAATTACCTTTTTTACCATCCCATCGTCTTCACATATCTGTCACGATTTAGAATATATCAATGTTACCACATGATAAAAGAAACTGCCAGCATAATTTTGCAAATTCTATTGAAGTTGCTATCGAGGTGAGCTACAGGACATTCTGAAGGTTGTTATAATGTTGATATTTTTCACTAGGTAGAAGAGCTTCAGTTCAGTATTACATTTCACAGCCGCTCCGCTGCTGATAAAGATTGCCGAATTATTAGATCGCATATCAGTGCTGGAGTAAAACAAAAAAAGATTGTTGTTTCCTTGGTGGTATTTGAAGATATTATTACGATCAGGAATTGAAATTTAGTTGTTTCTGAAAACCAACTTTATAAAGAAAAGAGAGTTAATAACAAACCTTTATATGGAATTGAAACAAAAGAAAATGGAAAAAATACTTTCTCTCAGCAAAATTCTGAAATAGTTTTCAAAGATATTTCGAATTGTCCAGTAATAAATTCTTCAATCACAACCCTTGGGCTAAATGGGTTGAAAAATATTGGTAACTCCTGTTTCATGAACAGCGTAATCCAATGTTTATCAAACACGAGATGGTTATTCGAATATTTGAAATAGGATGAATTCATGAAATATATCGATAATAGTATTTCTGGTATGGAGGGTACTTTAATCAAAGCGTTTACAGAAGTCATCAAGGAGTTGTGGTCGGAAGATTAATTTGATAGAGTAGTAAATACAGTCTCCTAAAAATATCAGATTTAAAGTTTTGCTCCCCGATTCATGGGTAATGCCCATCAAGACGCCCACGTTTTCTTTCGTTATCTTTTAGAAGGTTTACATGAAGACGTTAATATAAATAATGAGAAACCTAAACCAATTTTAACGGAGACTGACGAAAAATTGAGCGACAGCGGAAATTCACAAAAGTCATTCATGGCTCACATATTTGAGGATACATAACTTTAAGATTGTAGATAATTTCGTAGGTCAATTGAAATCCACGATAAAATGCACACACTGTGGACACTCATCAGTAATCTTTGATCCTTTCTGGGATTTGTCTCTCTCCATACCACAAAGAACTGATCAATTGAGTTTGTGGCAATGCTTGGATTCGTTCAAAAGAGAAGAAACTTTGGATGGAAATGAAAAACCGAAATGCAAGAAAGGGAGAAAATGCATGCACAAAGACCCTAACAATCCATAAGTTTTCCCATATTTTAGTATTTCATTTGAAAAGATTCTACCTAACAGAAAGATTTAAAGGCAAATTAAATGTTTTCATCGAATTTCCTCTAGAAGGAATGGATATGGACAATTTTGCAGCAGAAAATGTAGCTAATCTATATGTACTTATAAATCACAGTGGGACTACTTCCAGAGGGCATTACACAGCATACTGCAGACACCCGTATACTGGCACGTGGTAGAAATACAACGATTCACACGTGTCACCATATTCCCCAAAACCGCTTGTGAGTGAAGAAGCATTCGTTCTCTTTCATGAAAAGGATGGAACGAAATCGCACCTTTGAGATAACTGGAGGAAAGTTTCTTAATGCTCCTGTTCCAATATATTTGATATTTATATTCAAATATGTATTTGTATTTGTGTACCTGATAAGTTAAATTTATATTGTTTCATTATAGTTATATGTGTGCAATACAATACTGATGCCCTCAAACCCCTGGAAATGACCTCTGACTTTATTCCTCCAACTGCCAACTACGAATTGCCTTATAAAGTACTATTCCCGAGTAGAGAGGACTGGATCCTGCGGGAAAGGGAAATATTAAGAGCAGATAGTTGTTGGTACACAGATGGATCAAAAACACCTTCCGATTCTGGTGCAGATGATTTTAGTCGCAGACCCAGGACAGAGATATCTACCTATCTAGGAACTTATGCGACCATTTAGCGGAAATTTACGCTATTGAATTGTGTGCGGACAGACTGGATGAATCCATCGTCATACACAAGTCAATAAAAATATTCTCGGACAGTCAAGCGGAGTTGGAAGCTTTTGGCTCCTACCGAGCAACGTCTAAATTGGTAGAAAATAGCCAAAAACGACTCTTTACTAGGAAGACTCAACAGATTTTCTCTGGTCTGAATTTCTGGCCATATTGGCCTGGAAGGCAATGCAGTTGCTGACTCCCTTGCAAAGGAGGGTGCTGCAAGCAGCTTCATCGCACCAGAACCTGTCATTGGCAAGGCTTTAGGCTTTGCCAAACAAACATTGAACACCTAGATGGCAAGAAGATTTATGGACTTCTGACAGAGTCTTCCCGGATTGGCTCACTCCAAGGCGTTTACTTACTCTTCGAAGGTTGATACCAAACAGCTGTTGGCGTCCAAATTAGACCAATAATTTTGGTAGACCATTTTCAATACTTTCAATTGAATTCCTATAAAAATCGAAAGTCAAACCGCGCCCTTACCTCCGCAAACTGAAGAGCTAGCCACTTCCAGCTGGGCAATACTATTAGCAAGTGTAGTTAATGTAGTACCTACAGTAGCAAGTGTACGTCACAAACTAATGAAAAAATAACTGCAAAATAGATTTATGCGAAAAACCGCAAGTATGCGTTGGATAAAACAGAACGCGTTCAATACCTGTTTACGCGAGCAGCAAAAGACCAGCACATCGCTACGAAAGGAACGCAGTTTCCAATAAAAATTCCTACCTGCCTCGTGCTATAAACGAATATGATGGCTCTCAACATTGAAACTTGTTTTTATCTCGACGACATAAAATTAAACTTGAACGAAATACATTTTGCACTAAACTTTGTAGAGTCAGAAACAGAACTGATTTGTGGAATATCCGGAGAAAGAAACTATACAGTGTTAAATCCCTCCTACGGCTATATATTTTTAATTGTCCCTCCACCATGCCGAACTCAAATAGCCCTTCAACTGTGGCTGAAAGGGTCGTTACACGGTGAAATTTTCAAAGTCGGCGGAAGGCATATGCACGCCATTTCAAAAGGTTTTTATGCGCTGTCAGTATTTTATAGGAGTTTTAATAACAACATAAAAGCTGAAATATTTCGCGTCTATTCGATTTTCAAAAAAAAACTCAAATAATTCCTCTCCATAAGCTACAATGGCTAGTAAAATTTCCAGTTTGTTACAAAAATGTACATGTAATATAAAAACCGCATGTGTCAATAATCATACGGGAGAAATTAATTTTTGAAGTAACTGCTTTTCAAGTACATATTTCCAGAATTGCTGAAAATTAAATAAAAAATCACTGACTGCAACTATAATTGGTCTTACAAATATTTTAGGCTAGTTGTTGCCCACAAATAGTTGCAATATTCATTTAATAACCCAAAACTTCAGGTTGTCAACTTCAAAACTGACCAAATTCAATTAGATCTTTGAACCCTTATTTTTCCCTCTCGGGGGGTGAGAATTCCTGATTCCCTCTCTTGATGCTTATTTACTCTATACAAAGAACCTACCTGCATATTTCAAGATTCTAGGTTCAGTAACTTCGGCTGTACATTAATATAAGAGCGGGCAACAGCTAGTAATTTATATTTTTTACTTTGAGAAAACAGTAACTGAAAAAATATGCTAACCGCACTGAGTGATGAATAGTTTCGAGAATCGAATTATGTTACCTATAAAGAAATTCGCAAAACTAACACAACCGTCAACGACGTCTGCCCTCACGCGTCTGCCGCGTTTGGGTCGCGTTCTCGGCGATGACGCTTCATTGCTTAGCCCGCCCCCCTGCTCCCGCGCATCATCCGCAGTAGCCTTACAGTAGACGCGACGCGTAATGGCCTGTGTTGCGTCCAGTTATTCTTATCGTGACGAATCGTTCAAATTACTTAGTGTAAGAGACAAAGTTCAACTATATTAAATACCTAAAACGACAATTGTATCAATTTTTATTAGAATTTCAACCTTTGTCTAATTTCCATTTGAGTTTATTATTTGTTACGACCGGTTTCGTTTTGTTAGACTTTATCCTACATTTAATACATAATTGTAGGTATAGGATTCGTCAATTTTACATCAGTTTCTACATTAACATACACATACAGGGTGTTCATTAAACATGCGGCAAAATTTCAAGGGACTATTCCTTGGACCATTCTGACGATATATATTTTGTCTTCTGATGATTTTCAATAGAGCGCTTTGTTTCGAAGATTCGGGGCGAATTAAAATTTCGACAATAAAAATTTATCACCAAAAATCTACAAGAAGATTCCGTCACACCCAGCAAATTGAATGTCTGCAGCCGTTTGTAGTACCTAATCAGAATGTTGTTGATAGATACCAACAGAATTGTTAGATTTTCTATCACTTGGTAGGTCCAGTCCAACATTGTTTTTGTCGAAATTATTTTTCGCTCCGTATCTTCGAAACAAAGCTCCCTATCAAAAATCAAAGGACAAAATATCCTTAGAATAGTCCTTTAATTTTGTGCCGAATGTTTAACAAACACCCTGTATACTAAATACGTATCAATATCTATACTACATTACAAAAAAAAGTTCATGAAAACTCATCCATATGGTATACTCATTCAGAAAAAAGTTCTGGCTCACTTTTATTCCAACAGGTGATGCATTTCAGATTGTTTCGCATACATTGTATGGAGAATTGTATACAAAACATCTAGTGTATCTTTTTTATCTGGTATGCACATTATGAATGTCTGATCTGGCCTAAAACTTTCAGATATTTCTGAAAACATATAGAAATAGTTCCTTGAGAAATGTAGAAGTTGAAATATATACCCTTACCTCTCTGAAGGTACATTTGTCAAAATTCTTTGCCAGTCCAAAATTTTTCTGTAGGGTTGGGCAAAGTTCTCTTTGAGTAGCATATCTATATGTACTTACTGTATTTTTGAGATTTCTCAGTTGATACGCGATGGAATTCGACTGAGAAATCAATCACAATGACAAACATTGATCCAAAAAGACTCTCAAAAACTTGGAACTGTTTGTTTTCGATAGATGTTGATGTCACAAAAGGCATGATTTTCACATTCTCTCTTTTTGATAAGGACGGTAATACATTGTGAGTTTCTGCAGTTAATATACAAAACATTTATGGACACACCATTGAATTAAAATTTTGTTAAAAGGATTTGGAAAAGCTGAATACACTTATTTGAATTAATGAATCGAAGAGGTTTTGTATTAAAGTGTATAATATATTAAAATTCTTGCAAAGCGCTTTCGACTTTTGTCATCATCAGTGCTCACCTGAAAGTAAGTGATCTAGTTGAAAAGGGAATTTAGTGAAATTGAAGTTGTAAAATTTTTTAAGGTTAAGAAATTTGGAAAAATTGTTTGAGATTACTTACTTGTCAGGCAACAGGAAGTATCAAGATAAGTGAATTGTACATTGTAATATTTAAATTATATAAAACAAAATAGGCTTATAGCCAAGAAAATACATTTTTGGATTCAGGCCATGNCTGAATCCAAAAATGTATTTTCTTGGCTATAAGCCTATTTTGTTTTATATAATTTAAATATTACAATGTACAATTCACTTATCTTGATACTTCCTGTTGCCTGACAAGTAAGTAATCTCAAACAATTTTTCCAAATTTCTTAACCTAAAAATTTTACAACTTCAATTTCACTAAATTCCCTTTTCAACTAGATCACTTACTTTCAGGTGAGCACTGATGATGACAAAAGTCGAAAGCGCTTTGCAAGAATTTCAATATATTATACACTTTAATACAAAACCTCTTCGATTCATTAAAATTTTGTTATTGTTTCATAATATTCTTCCAGTACGTGTCCATCCCTACTCGAAATAACTGAGGAAATATCATCTATGTATACCTATAAAACAAATAGTGAATCCTGTGGAACCCTGGTTTCAGAATCGATTTATTGATAGAGGGTGATAGTCATTTCCTGTTGCTAGAATTGCAAAGGGTGCTTTTAAAAAGCTTGTTCCGAATCAGAAAACTGTACACTCCTCAGCAACCATTGATGCTTTATAAAGCATTCGTTGTAGAATTGTTCCCATGTATGGAGCTCCGCCTCTAAACATACCCTGAAGCTGTTGGATTCCATCCAGAAAAGAGCCATCCGCCTGATTGGAAACATCACTTGCCACCTTGATAGTCTGGAACATCAAAGAAAGGTTGGAGATTTGTCTCTCTTTTATAGATACTTTTCTGGTGGGTATTCAAGTGACTTGGCATATTTGATTCCCCTAAAAGCATTACATATAAAAAATACGCGACATCCGGTGGCTACTCATCGTTTTGATGTTCAACTCAATACACCTCGAACTTCACTGCTTTGGAGAACTGCGTGCATGTGGAATAAACTTTCAGATAACGTTTTTTCAAATGAATTTAATCCTTAACGATTCAAATTCAACGTGAATCGCTACTTTCACACAAGCTTCGCTCTTAGACCGCCTTAAGAATTTTCCTGTAGGGCAGAACGTCCTTGAAAAAAAACGAATTCGGTATTTGTTACCCACTGAAATATCGTGGTTAAGTCAAATTGACGAAGTGAAAAAATGTCTTGCTCAATAATAAAACTAATAAGTCTTTTCGAGCAGGAATTTCGGAAAATCAGCAAAGTATTGTGATATGTCTCCATTTTTTTCCACAAAAAGATTCTTTTTGAGAATTTAAAATGATAAATTGAGCAAAAAGGTTTCTTTCATCAACCTAACCTAAGCCGATGAGGAGTTACGGTTCTATTTCGGATTTCAATCATTACTCGAGTGTTTTTATCTATGGTTTTTGAAATAAATATTTCAACCGCGCGTACAAGAATTTTTCAACCCGCCTAGCAATAGGTATGTTATTCATAGGCGTCAGCTTAAAATGAACAGACAATGAACACTACATCATTTTCACAGCTCTGTCATTCGAGGGGCCGGTAAGAACTCTCTACACGAGTAGAAAGGGCAACATCTCAACAAAGAAGTATTACTTTTATAGAAATAAAAACCCCAGGTGACGTTTGGATAACCCTTGCGAGTTCGAAGAACTATGCAGCTTCAGAATGAGAAAGCCTAAACACTTATTGGTGTAAAAAACTATCAAGCACCCACCTCCATGTGAACAAAGTTTTCCAATCATGGTCGAAAAAAAAGACAACTGATACGAAACCTCCATATGGTTTGGAATGATTTTTTCAGTCATACAATATCACATGAGCTCATCTTATATCAATTCAGATGTTTTGCGGTAATTGGCAATATAGTGACATGCCGTGAACAACTTGTACCACTGAAGGGCTCACTTCATCATAACATCTGGTCCACATTGAGCCGATCACCTCCAAAACGGGTGTATTTCAGTGAGAATCCCTCGACCTCCTACTTTTCTGCATCTCAATATTGCCATTATTCTGGAGAAATTGAAGGTTTAACTATGGCATACCTGCAGATCAGAGGCACAAGGCCACCCATCTGCTCCATATGGAGGATTTCAAACTATCTCCATGGCACAAACTCAAATAGATCTGGTCATCGACACTGTCGAGAAAGCATAAAGTTGATGCTGACACAAATTTGCTTACTGTTTCCATTTTATTCTACTATTTTGGAGTAGTGAAATGGACTCGGGCGGAGCTGTATGAACTCGACCGTAAAAGTCCGAAAACCTATGTATTTCTATATTAGTTTGTATCCCGAATCCACGGTATTACTTCCCCTGATAACAAAGATGACGTGGACGTGTCTAAGTAACAGAATTACCTACATAAAATCATCCAGTCTGGATCGAGTCTGTATATAAAGTCATCAGGAGTTCAGAGCATTTCTTTAAGAGACAGCTGTCCAAGCAACTGATGAATTTGGTTTAGTTTTCGACATTGAATGTGGTAATCACACGTTCACCAAAAGACTCATATGAAAGCCTCAGATAACACTTTTCTCCTGCGGTTACACAATGTTAAGCTGATACATGGAATTTTCACCAACAACATTGAATAACTCAGTTGATCAAAGTACCCGACCACTGCTTTTCTCAGGCGAGTAGTTTGAAGTCGGAAAACAAAGGATTCATCATATTCTGACAAGATAGCGTCTTCAATACCTTAATGAACCATAGTTAGCTGCCTGGATGCGTATCGGGTTTCCGAAACCAGGTATTACGTTCGCAGTATGGACGAGACACTGGTGATGTTTCATCATGAAATTCGTTAGAGTTTTCAGCTTCGAGTGAGACGAATTTCTATCGATCTAGATCATACCGGTTTGTCGCTCTAAGGTATAAATTTTCGCAAGGCAATTGTAGACCTCACGCTGCAGAAAATGGTGATTGGATATTGATAACAGCCCTCTCCGTGGTATCGTAGCGCCAGGGAAAAGAGCTTGACCGGTTATCCCTTTTTTTTGTGATACCCAAAGGAAACGTAATATTATGTGAAAAATTTTCACATGTCAGAAAAAATTAACAACACAAGCTTCAAAAAATTAAAATAGGTAAACAATTCGCATACAGAAAGTTTTATTCTCTGCTGTTCAGATATTCGTCGATACTTCACATTCCGTCATCAAGAATAGGTACTTCCAGTACCAATTTTTTCAATTCAGTCGAAGTTAATAAATGTTAGTATCTGTATACAAAAAAAGAAGGCATATTCATCACTGACAAAGGAATGAATTACTTAATTCTAATTCTGAGCCCATCATTGAAATCAAGTCACTTTTGCACTCTTCTCGTATTTCTAACTTCTTCTTTCTATTTCCTGATGTCGACCGATAGCAGTTATTTGTTTTGTTCGTTATCAACATAAGAGAAGCACCAATAATAAATCATTACGACTTGTCATTTCGCAGATCGTACACTTGAATTAAAATACCATAAATAACGATAGACACGGGAGTAACAAGCAGCGAAGGTCGTAAATCATTCGCAAGTCAATAAACTTACCAGTCACAGTAGTGACCGTGATGTTTTTATCATTCCTTGCCATGTTGTGCAAGATTGTTTTACCGTATGTCATAAACTGAAAGGAGAAGATGTCGCTGGATGATAAGACTGCAGGCGCTTATAATACATCCATCTCCGTCTAAGAGTATAGTTTTTGGGAACGACACATGAAAATCATATCTACTTCCTAGACGTGAAATTCAAACCAGAACAAGCATTTTTCCCAAACACCAGAACAAAACACAAAAAGAACACACTTTCACTTGCCGACACACATTAATGATTCCGGGTGGAAATTTTCTCGTGATTCAGATAATGAAAGAATACACACAGTCCCAAATTCTTGTTGCCTAATTTATGGAAATCGTTTCTGAAGCCTTTAAAAGGCTTCATTTGGGTTCATAAATTGATTACTATTCCCCAGTCTTTCCTTTTGATACAAAAACTAATTCTGCGTGAAGATATCCACTCAATAAACATTAGAATCAGAAATAAAAACAAATTTATGCCACGACATCGCACTGCACAATTTTAGAGAAAATGTCTTTTCGGGGATGTAAAACTCTACAATTTATTGCCTGAGCAATATTTAATATCAGGAAATTCGAATAAAAATATAAAGATTATATCTACGATAGTCGTTAATATCAATTTTTGCTTGTTGGACAAATCGATAATAAATAAGCAACAGACCGATAATTATTTTTATTTATTTTTGTCTTGTTACCATCACCGTTAATTGTTTTTATAATGTCTGTATGGTATATAGCATTCATTATGGAGTGGTGCTTGTTGGTTGAGTTTGAATAGTTTGTTTGAAAGTGTTCAAAATCTAATAAAGAAAAAAATAAAATTAGAATGAATAGCTAAAAATATCAATTATATTAGGCAATAACATTTTGATGATGAGTCCAAACATGTTCTGCTATTTCCGATTTGCTGGTTTCTTTTCGCTGTGTTTCTCTTGTCTTCGGCAATGTGGACTTTGGATGGTCTCTTAGTTTCACAGATATAGGATTTGCCGCATTCATAGAGTATCCGATGAATGCAAGTCTTGGAATCGCAGCCCGCGTTTGGTGGTCTGGTTTTTGTGAGGCTGCTACGGATAGTGTTACCGAATCTGAAGCAGGTTCTGATGTTGTACTTGGAACCAATTCTTCTTATCCTCTCCGATAATCCTCTGACGTAGGGAAGTGCAAGCACTGGTTGTGACGGCTTATCTTCCTTGCGAGGCTCCTGCTGTCTTTTAGCCAAGGTCTTTTCTACCATCGCTTTGGAGTAGCCATTTCTTTGAAAATATTTTCTGATGATGCCTAGTTCCTTCTTGAGACCTTACTTCGTATAACAGAGAATGAAAGCACGATTCACTAGAGACTTCTGGTAGATTGATGGTGGTTGGACTCTGATTCATATAATGACCCGTGAGAATGGGTTTTCGGTGTACAGATGCTTCCCACTTAGTATCGATCCTCTTCACCAATACATCTAAAAATGGCAGAACCTGAGTGGCTCTGAACCACTTCGCCAATGAGTAGTTACCAGAATCTCATGTAACTTTTATTTGTCATTTATCTTTGTACTGTTTCTTGTAATATCAATAAAAACGATTCCTTGCGTATTATTATTGTCAATTAGATTTGGAATGACTTCTAGAAAAATGTCTTCGAAGTGAATGAAAAATTACGACTGTAAAAACGAAATAACCGAGGAAAAATGAAGTACATTTCGGGAGTTGGAACTTTTTTTATGGAAAACTTCCCCCACTTCTTTATGTCTCATTACTTGAATAAGTATACATAGTTTTAATGTTATCAACAAAAAAACGGAATACCTACAAGTCCATAAAATCGTTTTAGTTCCAGCCTTCGATACGTCCTGATTGGTTCAAGAATTGTTGGCTCGTTCTCTTATGAAACTACTCTAACTGAAACTTATGTGAAATTCATAAAGAAAATTCCCAATTGGAAATGGATGTATACAAACGACGTTAACAGAAAGAAACTGACTGACATGCAAGGGTAAAACAGATCGATACTTCAAAGATTGCCGGAGGAAAAAAATCAGTCAGATTAAGTCAAAGGTAGAATCATAACAAAGTTCAAGCAGTTAAAAAACGCAAACAAACATGTATTGAACAAGGGGTTGAACATCTTCTTCAAATACAAATCAATTTATTTTGTAGTGTAAAATAGAGTTTGTGAATTTTCAATTTTAGTTATGGTCATATAAACTCATTTTTATCCCGGATGTGATACATTTTGTTTGAAATTTGATGTGAAAACAAATGTTATTCCTCTCCAAACCTGAAAAAACACGAAGTTCAATTGTATTTTTTCTTTCTATCTTCTTGATCGGCGGTAAAAATGTTATTAGTTTGCTACATTAAACAATTTTGTATATCTGATAATTACAAAGTTGCCAATGGTCAACACTCATTCGGAATAACAACGTATATTGTATACGTATATATCACTGAATCAATTTCGTTTTATTATTGTTTGTTGTCATGTTAATACTTGTAAATAAATTATTATCACCTGCGATTATCTGCTATGATTACCAACTTCTATAACAATCTCATTCCATCCAAACATAAAAAAGTTAACAAGGCCTATGCGAAGAAAGGAGTTCATTGAATAAACGTGTTTTTGTTGTAAAACTGCCTTACTCATCTCCTGACGATGCTAACTTGATCAGCGAAACGTGTGAGAGATTGACATTATTTTTATTCTAGTGTTCAATAAATTTATTGTATTTATGCCCTTATCATCCTTCTAGGTCTATCTCCTCTCCACATTTTTCTAGAGAAAGAAAGGCTAGAATGCTGGATGGCCTGCATATATACTTTTGCACATCGCCAATTGCACAAATCAATCTAATGCAGAGTACACTAAACTGCTGGTTGACACTGGAAGTCACAGCATTCTAGAAATGACCTCTGACTTTATGCCTCTAACTGTCAACTACGAACTGCCTTATATAGTATTTTTCCAGGGTAGAAAGAACTGGATCCTCCGGGAGGAGGAAAAATATTGAAAGCAGATAGCTATTGGTTCACCTTCAGGCTCTGGTGCAGGTGTTTTCAGTTGTAGACCCAGGATAGAGATATCAACCTGTCTAAGGACCTTTGCGACTGTATTTCAAGCGGAATTCTATGCTGTTGAATTGTGTGCGGAGAGATTTGTAGAATCCAACCTCCTAAATGAATTAATAAAAATATTCTCGGACAGTCAAGCGGCGTTGGAAGCTCTTGGCTCCTATACCGAACAACGTCTAAATTGGTAGCAAATTGCCAAAAACGAGACTCTCCTCAGTTAGAAGACTCAACAAATTGTCTATGGGGTAGATTCCTGGCCATACTGGGCTGGAAGGCAATAAGGCTGCTGACTCCCTTGTAAAGGAGGGTGTTGCAAGTTGCAAGCAGCAAACAAACATTGAACACTTGGATGGCAAAAAAATCTTTCAGGATTGGCTCACTCCAACACATTCATTCACCCTTCTAAGCTTGAAACAAAACAGTTGTTGAACTACAGTAGGGATGATCTACGATGTCTAACAGGCTTCCTCACAGATCACTATCGTCTGAATCATCATATACAGAGACTCGGACTGTCTGAAGACAGTATGTGTCGCCTCTGTTTGGAAAATGATGAAACAGCTGAGCATAAACTTTGTACCTACCCCGCTGCGGACCAGATCAGGTTTTCAGAGATTGGCAGAGCCACACTATTACCATCTGACCTGAAAGATTGCTTACCATATGAAGTAATCGGCTTCAATAAGAAGCTGGGTTCATTTGGTCTTAATAGGTGAGCCACAATAAACCCTTGCGGTGAAGGTCGAATAGACCACCCTCACTTTTACCCAATCTAACCTAACCTAGATATGGAAAAGTGACTCGGACAGTCTCTCTGAGTCTTTCAAAAACTGTAAAGCCACAACTTGTTTAAAAGCATAAGACTTTGATAATGTATTTTTATTTTCTAATCACTTGAGAGAATTCACATATAATACTGCAAATACGCCAAATAACTCATTTTGGTACAACTACAGGCGTATTTGTGTAACTGAAATACAATTTGAAAGATTCGTGCCCGTAGCAAAAAAATAGTTTTTTACTGTTGTCAAAAGACTTACTTGAAAATATTTAATAATTGGAATATTTATACATCATCATGAATCTTAGATATTGGAAATGCATATTTTTTAAAACGAAATAATTGATCAATTGCATGTAATGAGTAGAGACCATTAATTTTATTTGATTTTTGTAAAATGAGAAAATGTTTCGGGTTTTGATATATCATGAACAGGAAAATCATAGTCACTAGTCGATCTCTCGATAAATAAATGTCATTATTTCATTTTATATGGTATCAAAAATAATAAACTCAGTATGCCAGGCTGAGTTGAAACTGCACTTGTCCTTAAAACGCATTTTATATTTCCTCAACTTTTATGTGCAATTCCCACCAGGCAATGCATATTTCATGAGTATATCAAGATGGCTGTAAATATTATATTTCTCTCCTTCTTCGAATTCAGACGGCGAAACAAACATCAACTGTCACAGAATAGTTGGATTGCTTATCTGCATGTTAATGACGTAGGGAAAGGTCATGGCAACTTCAGCAGCAGCCATGTTTACAAATTGCGTGCGTTCAACAAAGTAAACTTCCTTGGCAGTTTATAAAAATTCCACCCAAAGACAATCCAAGCATTTATCTTCCATTTATATCCCAGAAACCCCAAATAGAATATTGTGTGTTGGAGTCGGCAAGACAAGAATTATTGTCTTGATAACAACTTCTTGTCTTGAGAAAAAAATCAAGAAATTAAAAAAAAATGTTGTCTTGGACGTTTTCTTGACGTCATATCTTGTCGTGACTCAAGAAATTTCAGGATCTTCAATTTCCTTATTACCCGGTCCGGTGATTCCCGAACGCAAAATTCGTTATATAGATGGTTGCGCGATAGAGCCTAACGATTACGTGTTAGTCAAATTCGCCACGAAAAAAGTTGTTAAGTTTTACCCTAGCTTGGTGGAAGATGTTCAAGGTGACACTGTTAAAATAAAATTTTTGAGGCGAAAAAGCCGGGCAAGCAACTGCTTTGTATACCCTGAAGTTGATGACATTAGTGAGGTCGACATGGAGGACATACAAAAGCCGCCCAAACCCAATGTTCATCCCCCAGAAGGGATTCCTCGCATTATTAAATTTTACCACAAATTCGATAGCAATGTGTATTAAGCTGCTAATGATAATTTTTGCCTTGGAGTGGAGTCAAACAAACACTAAATTCTAATACTTTTTGACGAAAAATAGTTTAATTTTATATTTATACCTATAGGTACTTTTAATTTTACTTAATATGTTCATTAGACTTATGTTCGATACCTTTTCATTAAAGAGGTCAGTTGGGACTTGATGTTTCGTTTCAATTCAGCACTACTACTTCCTTCTAAATGCATAAAATCCCTGGGATCAAGCATCCCCCTCCAGGGAATCAAGTATCCGTGGGATACTTGATTCCCTGTAGTATTTCTAGTAAACCCAGCTTATTACATTCGTCCTGAAAAATATTGTCTATTCATTGGTACCAAATGGAAGGTATTGAATCAAGACATGAAGTGAGTCGAACCGAATCTCAAATGTACTAAAATAGCTCTAGATATACAGAAAAATCAAAAGTGGGGATCAAGTATCACTACTCTCCTTTACTGAGAATGACAAATATGTCTGCGATAGTGGCAGGATAGCATAGGATGTTATTTAACAAAGAGTTTTCTCAAGGCGTGCCTGATCGAAGCAAGTTTCAATGTTATGCAAGTGAAAGAGGAAGTAATAGTATTTTAGATTGGATGAACCGAAGTCAGAGTAAAGAGAATTTTAGTTTGTTAATTAAAAGAAAATCTAGAATTAGGTAAATATCCTTTATTGTTTTCAATTTACATTTATGTAAAACGTTTTAGCAAAAAAAAGTGTTCAATGAATTAAAATATGTTATGTTACGTTGAAATATATTATCTTTTTCACATATAAATACGTTTTGAAGTGTTCATTGTTAGTCAAGATATTTCAAGAATTCTTTTTTCTTAACAAGAAATCTTGAAATCTGAAATTACTTCTTGGCAAAACGAGATCTTGAAATTTTCAAGAACTTGGAGACCCCTAACTGCGTGTGAAAATAATGAAACTCAAACAACAACATTGTAACAACGTTGTATTATTTTGCAGTTCCCAATAAGATTTTTGGGATTTTTTTACACCAATAATTGCAAATATTTCTTTCAGTAAAAAAAAACTTCACAAAATAAACTATCTTCAACTGACCCCTATATTAACCCCGAATCAATCATCACTTTTGTATATTATGGGTATTTCAATATGCTGAAACAAATGCAAGACCAATCATACAAAGGCAGATGCTCTTTTATCAACAAGCTTCTGAAAATTTCTATCACGTTGAATTGGAATTGAAAATCCATCAGAACGATTTCAATTGGTATTTCTTCTATATGGAAACATTCATTTTCAATAAATTGTTAAATTTGAAAACGACTAAGTTCATCACGAAATATTGTTATCAGCCGCGTCAGCATGATCGTTATTATTAGATCGATTGTCTCGTCAAAATATCGTAAGTACTCGTAGATCTTTTTTGTTGAGGTTTTCTTCGATAAACACCCAGATCCAATAAGAGTAATTCTGCAAACATCAGTCCAAACATTAAATTTCTTATAGAGACCTATAAGGTTGCAAAGCTTAGATAAGAAAAATATGTTATATAATATACACATACCTTTTCATCGGTGGGGGAAGCGGCTAAAGATTTTTAAATATGTAAAAAAATACTATTGCATGGACATACTCGAGCGGGTCAGATATTGATAGCATCAATGTTCTACGGATTTTTAATAATGTTGGTATGTTAATCTGATCGTTTGCATGATGAGGGTGGTTGTACGTAAGGGTTAAAAGTGAAAAGAAAAAAAATTTAATCGAGCGCGTCAGATTTTCTGAGGGAATGTTAAGTGCAACAAAAAAAAAGCTCTCATTCAATAATCTGACAATTTCGATCTGACGCAAACTCGCTGCCATTATTATAATGTGCAAAAAATTCGCCATTTTGAAATACTCAAGCGCGTCAGGTTAAGATATATATGGTTCATCTTCATGTTTTAGACGTGCTATCTGATATAATCTGACGATTATCTAGAGGGATTCGCTTAATCTGACGAAAACAATTTTTTTTTTCAATTCACTGAACTTAATTAATTGAAAAGCTCGGAAATAGCATACAAATAAATACGTGTATGTTTTTTAAGTCGAATACCTGTATTTATAAGAAAATATTTTTTTTCAAATGCTCAAAAAATGTTATTTTTGATAATCAACTGATAAATAATGAAGAAAAGAGAAATTAAACTTTCTATGTTTTTTACCACTTTTATTTGTACCACTTATATATTGTATAAGTTTGAAAATGTCCTCATAGGACGAAACTACAGTAACGTTAGTTACAGATAAAAGTGGTAAAAAACATAGAAAGTTTAATTTCTCCTTTCTTCATTATGATTTCCTTACACGTAGTAACGGCTACATCCCTCAATTAATTGATTAATTAATCATCATCTTCATCTTGATCACGAATGAGTCTCTGTGATTAGCTGTGATGGCGTCATGGCAACAGAACTCAGAGTGGAGACGGAGTGAGAGAGTAATAGATAGAGAAAAAGTGAATAGAGAAATAGAAACTCGGAGAGGGAAACATAGGTATCACACAGCTGCACGCATTAAACTATATCGACGAATTTTTGTTATTTCGGCTTGCGGAAATCGTCAGATTATATATTTTTCGTTATCCTCGAATTATTTCCTTCAAACTTTGCTGCCCTCCCCTTTCTTTACGTCACTCTCAAATTGTCATATTACTGGAATATACACTTTTTAACAGGCGGCCTTATATATGGGGCTCATATTTGGTGGAGGTACTTAACCGGGTACAAGGTATACCCTGTATATTAATCTGCTGCGCTTTAGTAAATCCCAAAATCCCCGCTTGGGCTCCCCTATTATTTTGAGCACATTTGTTATTTTCTTTAAAAAATCACTGGTCAATAATAAAGATATTTTGTAAAATATAATCACTCTCAATTTGTAAATACAATCACTCTCAATTTATAAATTCCATTTTCCTTCTGTAAATTCAATAACTCTGTCGAAATCTTTTCCGAATGTGTCGTATATACATGCTGGAAGAGAAAGTGAAATGGTGGTTTTTACAATAAAGATGTCCAAAATTTTCATCTGAGTTGCCTCTTTCGAAAAAACGCCAATCAGGTCCTTCTTTAAAGAGAACAAATACAAGCTAGTAGACCGTGGTCAGTAACAAGTGTTCGTTACTGAGACTTCAAAAAATAACTTTCGTCCTTGCAGAAAATGCACACACGACTGAAGATGTCTGCCGCAGTAACAGACGAAACGTTCGGTAGGTTCCATTCGACTACAACCTATTAACCCGGATTTTGATTTCTTCAATCGTGACTCCGGCCGTGGAATATAGCCGTATATCAACGATTCATTAGAAAACACGAAGAGTCCAATACATCGCTTTCTTGACAACAGCACAATTGTCCCGTCATTCCAACGAAGATTGGGAAAAAATTTGTTAGTTATAGTCTATTTCAAAAGAGTGTAGAGTAATAAAATCTCATTAAGTATTCAAAAGCGCTACAGGGTGATCCGTCAATAAATTCTGTCACTTCCCTAATCCCCATTGCAAAATTATGTCGTTTCATAAAGAGCAGGTAGGTATCACCCTGTTTTAAGGGATTTGTCCATTGTTATCGACGGATAAATACTGAGCCAGAGGCGCGCTAGTGGGATAATTGCCAAAAGAATATGCATTCATAAAAATTATATTAAAGGAAATAAAAATTTAATACAGCAGAACAGTGTTATTAAAAAAATATAAAATGTAACAATAAAATATATACGAACCGAAATCGGGAAATACTCACAAACACACACGAACGAACTTTACGTATTGAAACACTTGTGGGGACTTTAAATCAATTTATTCACAAAAACGACAAGAACTTTACTGGATACGTTATTANGGCACCTCGGAACTAAGTGTTAACCCTTTTTTGAGAAATCATGCTCAAGTATATGAACCCAAATTGCATATTAAATAAGTTTACAAGAACCACTAAAATTAATCTTAATCTTTTTTTAAGAAATTTTACTTACCTAAATACATGTAGGTACTTAGTTTTAGACCAAATTACTTCCCAAAAATGGCCTTTTATTATTATCTATGTCTGTAATTTTTAATTTACTTTAATTATTAAGTTTAATAATCCTAAGATTTGCCTACGCCCATGGACGACAACGAAATTCAGGCAAATTTTATGACACTTCATGATTTATTACTCTACACTCTTTTGAAATAGACTATAACAATTGAATAACTTTTTGGAAAATGATGATGAAACTTTTTTTTCTACGGGACTCGAGATTCATTCCAGTGTTGAGAAGATACTAGATTTTTTCAAAATTTTAAAATGATATTTTATGTTATAAAAAAATTATTTCTTTTGATAAACTCTTTTTAGCGGCAGCGCGCGCATGCCGTAACAGCCGCGCGGAACCCTATTTTCAACGTCAAATTAAAATTATCAATAATGGAGAGTTTCGGGAGTCGGAACTTTTTTATTTTAAATTTCCTCCTCTTTAACGAGCTTTTTTCAAAATTGCTTAAATATTAAAATTTTTTGAGTTATCAACGAAAAACTAAATACCATTTTTTTTCAATCTTTGTTAATGACAATTGCAATGTTTCACCTGTACCAAAATACTTCAAAATCATTTTTCTAGAGATGATTCCGAATCGAATGAGCTATCACTCATATTTTTAGGACATTTGTCTCTATTTTTCATGTTTTTGAACTTGTTGATTAGACTAATACCCTTAAGCAGTTGGATTTCATCCAGAAAAGAGCCATCCGCTTGATTGGAGACGCGAAAATCGAAGAAATGTTGCAGATTTGTTTCTCTTCTGTAGATACTTTCACGGGAAGTGTTCAAGTGACTTGGCACATTTGATTCCACCAAGAGCGGTACATGTCAGAAATACGCAACAGACTGTGGCTGCTCATCGTTTTCAGGTTCAACTCACTACACCTCAAACTTCACTATTTAAGAACTCTTTCATTTATAGAATTGCGTTAATGTGGAATATACTTCTTGAGAAAGTTTTTCCAAATGGATTTAATCTCCAGCGATTCAAATCCAATGTGAATCGTTACTTTCCTACAGGCATCGCTGTTAGAGCGCCTCAAAGATTTTCCTGCAGTGCTCGTGTTTTGTCCTTGAATGAATATTCAAAAAAGGTAATGAAAGAATGATACTGTGATTTGATTATGATATTTCCCCTGAACCAGAGAATGATGAATAGACCGACTCTGAAGATGCATTAAATCATGCTGTATACAACCGTTTTATCATCTCCATGTTGGTTATTGTATTTTTGTAGAGCAGCAGGAATGATTCAACACGTTTCATACTAATGCATTTAGAATGAAAATGATGAATATATTCAAAACGAGAACGGGCTATATTTATTACATGAAAATTACCGCTATCTCAGTTATACCTAAACCAATTCACCAACCCCAATGATTTTACCTCGATCTAACCCTTACTACCTAATATTCGAGGGTTTGCCGCACGTGTCTGTCTAACACAATAAAACTTTCAAGAACTTTCTAAATATGCAAAGCAAAAAATGACCTAGTTTCTCTTGGATACCCGACGGATTCTTTCCAAACTCCAAGTTAGTGTAATTATGAGTTTGCAACGGACGCATCAGTGTTTGCGGTTTGTTTCTCAATCGAAGCCCCGTAATTAATTACCAAAAAAGTGAATGTGTGGCTGTTTTCAATATAATATGTATAGAAAAGTTTTGAAATACTTTAGTGAGGGTGAATTGAAATTCAAGTATAAAATAAATGTTTTCTTGTGACTGGAAATAATGTATTGAGTATTGTTCAAATAAAAGCTCAGAAATCTAATGACGGTAAGTAAAATTTTGCTTATTCATACATTTAGACGTGTATAGTCATTTATAACATCAAAACAAAAATCACAATCATGGTATCGCACCTCAATAAGTTGTTTCACAAATATTTATTAACGATTGTCGAATCCAGAATAACCAACACTGAATTACCTGAAAATGTTTTTCCAGAAGAACCCTCAGGGGTGAAATGAATCTATTGAATACTGGAAAACAGGAGATCATTATAACTGTCATATAAAGTCATATCCTGAGGACGCTAACTTGAGTAGCGAAACAGGCGTCGAGAGACCGTAATATTTGTTCTGGTGTTGGAAAAGTGGTTTCAATAAATTTTAGTATGGTTTATCACTTTTTCCACGTTTCCACGATTGTTTTATCAATCCCTTTAAACCTCAATAACCCATGAAAGATTTTTCACTCATCTCGTATTATATCTCAAGAAAACAACACAACCTTCATTTCTTAGCATACTTTTAGGAATGGCCCAATGGCTTTACAATGCACACATAATTTCCAATTTCTACAGTGCATTTCTTTAATGTCCCCCACCCCTTTTTTTGAACGGGTCAACTGAAAAAATTGAAATTTGGAATAATGAAATTAATGTATGAATACTTTATTTTGAAGTGAAATTTACAGATTAAACTTTCAAGACGGCGACTGGGCGCCATCTGGGAAAAAAAATTAAACGGAAAGGGTGTCTTGTGATACATCATTTTGAAGCTCATGACAAATGCTTCACAACCTCAGAATATAATGTCAATATCTTCAACTACTAAAAAATGCCTGAATACATTGACATTTAAAACTACATGATATGAGGTGATAAGCTTAAGGTCAGTTCAGACGATGCTCGAAATAGTTGCCTTGAACTTCTTGACATATAAACAGCCTATCCGATATTTCACGCCGAACATTTTCGAACACACTAACGTCAATATTTCTACAAATATTTATTATTATCTGCCAATATTGAAACAAGTTCAGTTTCGTACACCTTTTGCTTCAAATGGCATCATAAAAAAAGTACAAAGGTGTCAAATCTGGCGAGCGAGCTGGCCATTCTGTAGGACTTCGATGTCCAATCCAACGACCGGGAAAAGTAGTATCCAAATAGTTTTTTACTTGTCTAGAGTAATGTGGTGGTGTTCCATCTTGTTGGAATACAATACCCATATCGAATTCATTAGGATTCGCTTCGACAATCTCACTGATGAAAGGGTCAACAGTAGTTTCCAGCATATTCAAATACAGTTCCCCTGTTAAATATTGATCAATGAATAGAGTTCCTTCAATATGGTTTCCCAATATTCCTGCCCAATCGTTAAATATTTCTGAATATTGGGTATGTGTTTCTCGGAAAACGTGAGGGTTGGTGTCACTCCAATAACGGCAATTTTGTCTGTGAACTTTTCCTTTTAAAAAAAATGTACATTCGTCACTAAAACAAATATTGTGGAGATAGTTAGGAAGCCTTGCATCGGTTTCCGTCAGGGTCATCTTCAGTTAATTGGTGTATACCATTTTAATTTTGCATGGATGATACCTATTCCTCTTCAAAAGTCTCCACACAGCAGAAAGAGACACCTCACAAACATTCCCGACGGAATAAGTAGACTGTTCAGGATTTACCACCATCTCATCAATTATTTGAACTTGCTGTTCTTCTGGAATGGACGTATGACCTGGGGTCTTTTTGTTATGTACACTAGTGGTAGTTGCCAATTTGGATACAAATTCCCTGAAATATTTTCTACAGACGATTCGGAAAACGTTGATTGAAAATCCTTTCCTTCTCGTTAAAGTTACGCGTCGCACCGTAAATAAAAATCGCTTCAATTTTTTCTTTCAATGGACAAAAATTGACCATTTTAGAGATTGTTGACGTGGTACCTTTCTACTAGTAAAACCGAAAATTAAATGAGAAAATTCTAACTGAACAGTACAATTTTCGTACTGACATTTTTCTTCGTTTTTATAAACAAAAAATAACTCAACAAACCTTATCGGGTTATTGGAATTTCCATATGGCAAATTAAAGGAATATTTCTAGAAATATCGGTATTGATGTGTTTGTCTTCAGGAAATTATTAAATGTTCCACCATTTTGTAGTAGGTGAAGATATTGACTTCATATTCTAGGGTTGTGAAGTATTCGTCAGGAGCTTCAAAATGATGTGTCACAAGACCCCCCTTTCCATTTTTTTCCAGATGTCGCCCAGTCGCCATCTTGAAAGATTCATCTGTCAAAATAAAGTTTTCATTTCATGAAAATGAATGGGGGGGACATTAAAGAATGGGAGCTACAGTACGCATAAAAAGCTCCAGGTAATTACATTAACCCCTTAAAGAAATATTTCATTGCAGCATCGTCATTGTTCATTTCTCGAAATGTTTGAAGTTTCATCAGCAGGAAGGGAGGGCATTCATTCATTCTTTCGTCATTATTATTTGCATTATTTCACTAAATGTCATAATTAGTTCGTTTTGAATTGTTCGGCAGTAGCGTTTCCCGACAACGTTTCAGAATGTTTCAACAAACTTGCCAACCCCAAGTTAACATCGTTTCACACAGACAATAAGCAAGCAGTTCGATTGAAATCGTATCGACTCGGACCAACTACACATGCATTCGATTTTTTTTATTCATAATCAAAACCTCGATGAAAACATAACGATTTTTTTGGTAATTGGCTTACTCAGGATTTTCAATTCGAACTATTCCATAACTAGTAGAACATGTTTTAATTTCTAGTGAAGTTTGACGAGATAAACATAGACGGCTAAAATGAAATCAAATTATAACGGCGCACCAATCTAATTATGATTTTTGGGTGATATTCAAACCAAGTTTCATGATCTTTTATTCGGAGTTATGACTCCTGACTACAGTCTTGCCTTCCACGAATTAGGTGGATATTTTAAATATTAAAAATATTCAAGAAAGTGATTCAAAGAATACATTTCATTTTATCACATTTTGAGTTCCTTCAGGGCTTCACGAAGAGAATGTTTTGAATATTTTAATCAGATTATGAATACGAGGGTCATCTTTTAAATTTTTAGAAGAAGAAGAAAAAAAATTTTTCGGAACAAACTGTTTCATTGTTACAGAATATTCATTTTTAAGATTGATACATTTGCACGTACCCAAACTATTGTCAAATCAGCTGAAGTTGATATTTCACAAACATTTCAGGAAAAAAATCACGTAAATCCAAAATACAAATTTTTTTTGAAAGGGGGGTAATTTCGACATAAAATTCGTTGCAAAATCATCAACAATTTTCTATTAAATTATCATCATAGGTAATCATAGGATCTACACAGTCTTGTAATAGATTTGAGTATGTGTCTCCATTGAGATTACCTTCAACGAAGAATGGTCCAACAATATGATTACAAAGACTGCCGGCCCAGAAATTAAATTTTTGTGGAGTTTGTGAATGTGTTTCCATCACCAAATGAGGATTCACAGCGCTACAGTATCGACAATTATGTCTATTCACTTCACCATTCAACATGAAAGAATTGTCGTCTGAAAAACATGTATTTTGTAATAGGTTTGGGTTATTGACCACTTTCTCGCTTGACACCTAACAAAACTGAAGTCGACGATAAGGATCATCTTCGTTTAATTCCTGAACTAGCCTTATTTTGAAAGGATGCAATTTGTAGGCTTTCAAAATCCTAAAAACAGTAGTAGCTGATACACCAGGCGTTCTAGCTATTTGTCTGATAAATAGTCGATTATCCATTTGTAAAAGTCCTAAAACTGCAACTTCAATTCCGTCATTTCTGGCAGGACGGGATACTTCATGTTTTCTGTTGTGAACCTGAAGTTCGAAACTGATCCATTAACTGTTTAAAGTATTGATGGCTCACGTTGTGATCTGGATGATTCATATTATAAATTCTTACAGCACCTTTAGCACATTCATTATTTCGATAAAAGGTTACAATAATTTCTATTCTTTCTTCGGTAGAATAAATCATGTCGGAACACAGTGAACTAGGATGACTGAATAATAATTCGTGAAGAAGTGACAGTGGCGACAACTAGATTCAACAAAAACTACCACTGCAGAAAAAACTAACAGTGTCGCCCATTTCAAAACCTTTACTACTTACTAAATAAATTCTACAAATCTAAAATTGTTCGAGAATGCCGATTTCTGACTCCGGACATTTTTAATAATGTAAGGAACGCTTTCGAAAGTAGACTGTATTATTGTATGGGACTAGGTCATTTTGAATATTTTATACATTGATTGTGTTACCATTGATATTACTTTCATTGATTTCCTCAATAAAATGGGCGACAGCGAATTTTCTGTTTTTTTTTTTTAATAAAACATTCAACATTTAATTTCTCAATAACGAATGAACCAATTTCGAAAAAAATTACAGAAGTCATAGAGGGACAAAAGACCTTCCAAATGATGTATCACTCGACCCCCCATGCCATTGAGAAAATAGGAGGGGGGAAGTTACTGACCGCAGGGTGCTGGTGAAGTTTCGGGTATGGTTTCCATATTAGAATTAGTCCCCCCCCAGCAGTAGCTGCTGCATTAGAAATTTCGTAAGGCATATTCTCAAACTCACTATCGCTGCTGCTTTCCATAGTTTATTCCGATAATAGCCAACAATAATAATAATAATGATAAAGAAGTTTTATTGTCAGAAGAATAAATGTTACTGACAAAGCTTGTGTGAAAAAGATAAAAATGTATACAAGAATATATTTAGTCTATATGATTTAAAACCTATAAAAATATTTAAAAATATTTTCTTATTTTTGAATTTAAACCAGGCAAACGTCAAAAAAATGTAAGCCGTGATGTTTCTGTTATAGTAATGACCAGCTGCATTTATCAAAATCATACCTACCAAGATTTTCATATTTACAATGACAAAAACGATGTGATTCTTCCCGGACTAGGGCGAAAAAAAAGTAACTTTCTCCAAGAAAAAGCGCTCGGGAAGTGAATACTTCCCAGACAGCAGCAGAAAAAAATGTTAGGCATATTCTAAAGACAAATTGAAAGTTCCTGTGACAAAAAGAAATCTGCAAAAAAGTACTTTGATACAATTTAATCCTTTGTGTCTCGTATTGTTTTGCATCATAGACTTGAATTTAAATAACTCTGTATCGAATATCATTTTTATAATGTATTCATATTCAAATTAGATTATGATTAATAGTATTCATTAATCAAAGCTATAAAAACGATGATACAATATGTTCATGATTTCAGAGTATTTCAATAACCGAATCCAATATTTTTCTGAAATTGACTTGATGAAAATTAATCCACCATGAATAAACAAGAAACACATCAAAAATCGATTCAATACAAATGATCAAGATGATGAATTCCAACCGACTGATTGAGAACCATTTAACACAAACACTCACCCACACATTCAACCAATCTAATAAAGACGTCAAACGGATAAACAAAAACAGACGTTCCGAGACCCCAATAGCAAGATGGCTGACGTAAGGAAACTTTACCCTCAACGAAAAATAAGAGTAGACCCCTAAAAGAGATCGAAAGAGAGATCGAGATACCCTCGGTGCACAGAGTAGAGGGAGATGAAGCTAGGAAAACGGGGTGGATTCCATCGATTTGTACTGTTTACACAATCAGCGTCATATAGACGTCTGGGGAGGACCGTATCGACATATTTAAGCATTCAATTAGCACTTGAATTTTCCCGAATTGGGGTCGTGACACGCCAGAAACTAATTAATGTAAAATTATCATTTATGCATTCATTAGAACTCAACAGATGCCGAATGAGTCTAATAATGTGGCTTTCAATAGTGCTGTATTCATTAAACTTCAATGCAATCGAGTTTACATTGAAAGATTGAGATGAAGGGTTGAATTTATCAGTGACTGTTCCCTATAAAAGATTTACTTATCACTGCATTGGACACAGAGCACTTCCGTTTAGAAGTGTGGCGTATTAAAGGCAGATTTTTTGAAAGAAACAGATTCTAACAGAAAAAACTTCCAAAATAAAATATTTTATAGGACTACTGGTCTGTTAAAAAAAAAAGATAAATGTTCAAATTTCACGTGCTATGTACATTCGATTAGCGATATTTTTTTTTGTTCACTCGACTCGAACGTATTAACATTGAATAAACAATGAACAAACAGGGAACAAATAAAATACATCCCATGAGGCAAAATAATCTGCGTGTTTGTAAGGAATGACATTAAATTAAGTGCTAAGATATACATTTTAAGTAGTTACATTTGAACAGAACATAAATAAATAAAACTAATCAATGTATTGGAATATGTACTAGATATAAATAAAAATATAAGTTCAAACTGGACATATTTGAACAGAATATGCATAATTAAGGATAAACCAATGTATTGAATGGAAATTTATATTTGTCTATATATCGCTGCTCGTGGTATAATCCTTAACAAATAATTTGATTTTTGTCATAAAACTGTCAGAAAACTGTAAAGTTTCGGTCCTAAATACCGATAGGATTTCTGCCCAACTGATTTCAGCATTAATGGTATGACGATACTATTATTCCGTCGTGTAGCATACTTATGGGAATAAGTAATTTTTTTTGTTTTTATGCTGTGAAACAGTAATAATAAAAAAAAGGCGTCCAAGATCAAATATTCTAGATTATGAATAAAGTAGATCGCTAGGGTAGTCGTAACCTTCCCGTAGGATACATCTGATAAATCTTTTCTGCATAACCTCAAGAGAAAGAAGACGAGTTTTTGACACTCCACCCCAACCAATTATACCATATCTCAGATGGGGCTCTACTAAACTCTTAAATAACATAATTTCAATTATGTGGTCTATGTGCTGGTCCCATCTGAAATTGCTGTCTGAAATTATTCCAAGATATTTTCTTTTCTTTGTAGGTTTGATGACTTTCGTATTGGAGATTTTGATGTCATATTCTGGTAGAGAGTTGTCATAACTACTGAATGGTAAGTAATAGCTTTTCTCAAAGTTAATAGTTAAGAGCCTATGGTCGAACCATAATTTGATTTGATGAAAGTCATGTTCTAATTTCTGTTTAAAATTGAACCAATTTTTGTCTTCGCAAAATAACATAGTATCATCAGAAAAACTCAGAATGTTGGAATTGATGTCTTGTAAAAAACGGTTGTTCAAGTAAATATTGAATAGAATTGGTCCTAACTAACACTATCCCACATGTAATAATTTCCTCTCCACTTATATGATTTCCCACTTTTACCCTTTGCTCTCACTTTCAAAGATCATTCGCTATACCTCGAATTCCCACATCGTCCAGAAGATTAAGTAACATAGAGTGGTCGACGGTGTGGAAAGCTTTCCTAAAGTCTATAAAACAGCAATACAACGTTTCGATTCATCCAAACATGAATGGGTTATTTTTTTTGTTGGGTATTGGATGAACATATTCTCTCTGAAGCTGTATTGTGATTCTGACAACTGGTGTTTTTCAAGAAACATCTTCAATCTCTTTTGAATAACCTTCTCGAGATCTTTAGCAAGACTAGTTATGAGTAAGATTGGTATATAGTTTGCCCTATACATTGAAATCTAAAACTTTCATTTGAAACGTTTTTTTGATAACGTCCGTCCTTCATCTTAAACTTCAAATTGAAGATACACACGCTGTAAATTTAGATGAGTCGTGTGGTGGAGTGGCAAATCGGAACATTTCAAAATAACAAATTTACACTTTCCAGGAAATTCAAGTAGGTATATACAGTAAAACAACTTAGTTATGTGTGACATTTATGAGTTTCCGCTTAGCTGGTATTAGAAACTGAAAATATCTATTTATGTAACCAGATAGCAAAAGTTTCACGCGATTTCTCTGCGGGACGAGTGTATAGCGATATTTCTCAAAATAGCGTGAGTAACGAAAAAATACGAGCTCCCAATGAGTTTCCTACAATATTTTTTTTAATTTTGATAGAATAAAATGATCATTCCTTCAATGTCAATAATTGACATTTTTGACGGTTGTCAAGAGTATTAAAAGATGATGTTCACAAAGTAGCGTGTTAAAAATATTTTTAACACTAGTGTTAAAAGTATTTTCAACACGATTTTTGTCGACTAAATAGTAATAAAAAAAACATAATTATTCAATTTTCAAGGAAGTTTTATTATGAACAATAGATATAGATACAATTAAATTCTGTTACAAATGTATTATATACATTAATTACATTATTGTTACATTATTGATGGAAAAACTGCTGATATTGATACCTTGCGATATTAAAGAGCCTTGTAATATATTTGAACTATCTTGAGTTGACAATTTCATGGGTATTAACATTTAATCCTTGAAGTGAAGAGGACGATGCAGTGACGCTGGAGCTAGCTGTTGGGATTATTCTTTAAGCAACAGCATTTTTATAAGATATAGATTGATCGAAGTAACCCTCAGCTACTGTTGTGAACTTCCATTCTCCGTGCTTCTTAATATCCGTTATAATAGGGAAGCCCAAGTGGGGATTTCGGGATTTACTAAAGCGCAGCAGATTAATATACAGGAAGATACTTTGTATCCGGTTGAGTATCTCCACCAAATATGAGCCTTATATATAAGGCCGCCCGTGAAGGATAAAGGATCAGACTAGTAAAAAAAATGATCATCAGAAATTCTCGAGCGCGTCAGATCAAGGTAGGGTGAGTTAATTACATGCTAAAAAGTGTATATTCCAGTAATCTGACAATTTGAGAGTGACGTAAAGAAGAAGGAGGGCAGCAAAGTTGTAAAAAATAACGTCTTTTCGACATTCTCGAGCGTATCTATTTTGAGGATAACGAAAAATATATAATCTGAAGATTTCCGCAAACCGAAATAACAAAAATTCGTCGATGAAGTTTAAAGCGTGCAGCTGTGTGATACCTATATTTCCCTCTCCGAGTTTCTATTCCTCTTTCACTTTTTCTCTATTTATTACTCTCTCACTCCGTCCCCACTCTGAATTCTGTTGCCATGACGCCATCACAGCTGATCACAGTGATTCGTTCGTGATGAAGATAATGATCAATATATCATCTAAGCTTTGCAACCTAATAGGTCTCTATGACGCTCGAGTAAATCCCCATTTTGCAGGCTCCATATATTCCGAAAATAGTAGCAACTTTTATCATCAAATATTTTTCATCTGGCGCCTCATTTATAAATCTCTAGACTTGTTCAAACGTGAGAGTTTTTGATTTTTTGAGCCTATAACTTTCATTTTTCCGCTTTAAGAATACTATTTATTACCTTGAAATATTTGCTCGTATTAAGGCCATTTTTAAAGAGCGCACTTGACTTTATCGTTGAAAACTTGCTCCACAAAGTTGACGTGTTCTATATTTTTGATTTCCCTTCTAGATAGGCTAAGAAGACGGTTTCACTGAAATTTCCTTCGACGTTTTTTAGTCTATATTAGCTAAGAAAATTAGAATATGCGGAGTTGTACCGCTGAGCCGATTTTTTTTTGGTAACAATTCAATTGAAGCTGTTTGATGTCGTCAGGAACACACAATTCCTCACTATTGTTCTTTATAATGCTTGAGCTGTAAACAATACATTAAGTTGGTAACCAGGTGATTCGGTCTCACCTGACACGGCCACTTCACAGCAACTGCGATAACATGAAAATAATTTACTGACAACAGATGTCAATTTGCGTTTTTATAGAAATATTAAATGTATCTATTTTATTATGAAAATAGAACAGTTGCATAAAAACTTCGTATGATGTTTGTGTTGAGAATAAGTTTTATTTTGTTTGTGAAAACAACTCATATCATTAAGAGGTATTAAACTGAGTAGATTTTGTCCTTCTATTTCTTCACATTTATAAAAAAATGGGAATTTTCCAATAGAAGTAAGAAAGCAATTAATTTCAAAATACACTCTTTTCAATGTATACCTTGCAAGCACAAACTAGAAAAAAGGCTTCTAGACCCTACTACTTTTATTTATATATTGAATTACACGAAATAAAAAATACTTCCGATACAACTTCTTTTACATGAACATTGAAAAATACATAGAGCACTTTTTTTATTTCAGTTTGTACTTAAACGTTCGTTACGGAATCGAATCAGATAATATTCACAGGGGTGCTGCACATAACGAATGTAAAGGGAAATGAACATTTCTATGTTTTTTACCACTCCTACCACGTAGTAACGGCTACATCCATCAATTTATCATAACGAATGTTTTTGCTCATTTGTAATTAGCCTAAAATATGTTAGGTAAAAAATCTACTCAACTGTGACTGATTCCGATATATGTTGAGTAATGAATCATTTCCTACTCGAAGGACGAAAATTGGGTTCATTACTCAACAAGAAACGGTTATATAATTGACATGTTTTTTTCGATAGTCTTAAAAATCTTCGAGCCTGAAGGAAATTGAACAACTAACATTTCGTAAAATGAACGTATGATATTTAGAAAGGCACCAGATATACAGACATACATCCAGAAAAAATTTACTAAACCATACGTTAATAATATTTCGATAAATCAAAAGTAGGTCGTTAATTTTCGATTCCCTGAATTACTTTCGGCTACTTCAAACATTACTACATGTGGAAACTGTTAATAACTACAAGACTTCCCGATTTCATGTTGCGTGTGTTTAACATCCTCTTTTTTGTTCTACATCAATTCCAACCAAATTGTTAACGGGTGTTGAGGCTTTGAAGTTCGTTTCAAAGTTCCTATGTGAAATGATTTATCATCCAGACATTGAAACAAATCACGAAGTAGTCTTTTGGACTATATCATCAAAGGAAAACATGTATTTGAATGAATATACAAACAATGGAGAAATTTTCCCAAAAGGTACCAATTGTGTCTAAAAAAAACATTATTTTTCAACCCAAGTTTTATATTTTTGCAGATTACTGAATCTGCCACAATGTCATAACTTCAAATTAACCTACAGCCTATCATTAAGGGTCTACAGTATTTAAAAACTGGAATCCAAAACAAATTATGTTTCTTGATTTACAATAAACTTGTAGAGTTAACCAAAAAATAACCAGAAATGATTACACTTGAATTTGAACTATCTGGTCAAACAACTTCTGCTGAAAAAGAGGTTTTATTCTGATCAAACTTCCTCTTGAAGATGATCACTTGATGATCTAAACACGTGTCGAGTTGTTAAAATAGCGGTTTGGTGTTGGGAAAAAACTCCAGTAATATTTATATTTGTGGCATCTAAAATGAGAAAGGCATAAGTATTAAGTATATACTATTTTCGTGATTGACCTCACTAAGTATTCATGGGTCCCACACGAAATGAACTAACAACAACCTTTTGGTTGCATCCCACTGATGATATGAAAATTCTGAGCATTGTCACCAACTTGAAAAATTCAAAAGCTGCTGACATTTATGGATTGCATGCCACTGCTATAAAACTAATAATTAAGGACATCGCAGCACCTTTGGCTAACCTTTTCAAAGAGTGTATGTGTCAGGGAATATTTCCCGACGCTTTCAAAATATCTAAGGTGACCCCTTTGCATAAAAAGGGTGATATTAACATTCCTGATAATTATAGACCAATTTCTATAACTCCGCTAATTGGTAAATTATTTGAACTAATTCTTAAGGAAAGGTTGCTCCAATTTTTCGAGTCAAATAGGCTACTGTGTAATGCGCAATTTGGCTATAGACCCAACCGGTCTACTGTATTGGCTCTATGTGTATTTTATGAAGTTGTTGTGGATGCCTTTGAGAGTCGTCAGTTTTGTGAGGCGAAGTTTTACGACCTGTCAAGGGCATTTGATACGATACATGATTTCTTGCTATTGAAATTGGAAAGATATGGGGTTAGAGGCGTGGCTTTGAAGCTTTTTTCGTCATATTTGGAGGAACGAAAGTATTTTGTGAGTGTCTCCGGTCGGAGATCTGCTGAGTACCCAGTTATGTTTGGTGCCCCACAGGGCTCCGTTTTAGGACCCTTGCTATTTATTATATATTTCAATGATTTATGTATGAGTATTAACTCTGATGTGTCTTCCTTTTTTATGCAGATGACGCCACACTCGTTGTGAAAAATTTAAATAAAAGCAGTGCTTTACAGACCCTTAATTGTTGAGAACAGAATGCTAAAGTTTAGTTTCGATGTAATTTCCTTTTCTTAAATGAAAGTAAAACGCAGCATCTCTGTTTGAACCATGCGGAAAAATCTGAGGATAGGGTTAAACTCTTGGGCCTTCATATAGACCCTCAACTAAATTTTTCATTTCACATTCAGGATCTAGCAAAACGTCTGGCCAAAGCTTCTTATGCGTTGCGTCAATTGAAATATCAGCTGTCCTTTGATGATTTAAAAATAGCGTACTTTGCTATGTTCCACGGTATAATGACTTATGGTTTGATTATTTGGGGAAGTGCGACTCATGCCAATCAAATATTCATAGCACAAAAAAAAGTCATTAAAATAATTTCTTCTAGTGAGTATGACGCTCATTGTAAGCCCCTTTTTAAAAAATTTAACATCATGCCGCTGCCTTGTTGTTATAAATTGGAGTGCCTCCTTTATGTTGGGAGCAAAATTTTGACGAATGAGGTAACGTCAAACTGCCATGTACATAGGTACAGTACCAGAGGTGGTAGTGATCTGCGTCTTCCACTCTTCAGACTAACCAAATCTCATAATTCTTATTTGTATTTAGGTTTTAAAATGTTTAACGCCCTTCCACAAAAACATAAAAATTTCATTACTTTAAAAACATTTAAAAATCAAATGCGCAAATATTTAGTTTATCATTGTTTCTATTCTGTGGAAGAATTTTTGCTTCATGGAAGTGCATGTGTGTGTTAGTATTGATTTTTTATTTATTTTTTTTTATATATTTTTTTGTTTTTTTATAGCATTTGTTTTGTTTTGTGTTTAATGACAAATGTAGACATTTTTTTATTGTATACACGAATAAATATATCTATATCTATATCTATAAGCCTTTCCATCCAATCAGACCCTTTAATTGAGTTACCAAAACTAGTTAAGTGGTGGTTAGGTGGTAAGCTAATGAGATTGATTCATCTCAATAGTTTGGCTTCATACGTTACTTGATGGAGATCCATAGTAATTTCACAAACTACACCGGAAACGATTTCTTCACAAACTTCATTTTCAAATATATAACAACATGATTCGCTAACACAGTATCTTTTTCGTGGTGAATAACATACTGAAAAGTAATTCTTCACTCCACCTGTCATATACTTCAGGTATATACGTACTCAATTATAATTACCTAGAGTGTGTAATTAATTACTTGTTTATTTTGTGGAAATTCATGATCACTTTAATATGTCATATTAATAACAAGTAGGTACCACAATTTGATTTGTATATTCTTGATTTCTTGACTTTCCCAACGTATTACCTGTCCCATATGCAATTTTGATATCTTGTTTATTCAAAAATAAAAGCACTTTTCTTGTTGTTCGAAATTTGGTGAAGCCCTATGATTTGGATTTCGATTATCTAACTTATCAGTAGGAAAAACATCCCAAATCGTAGACTTTTCCGAAAAGTATTTTGCCTATTAATTGTTTACTGCAATTTGCTCAATGATATTGAGTTCTTTATTGAAATTATCTACTGAAAAAGGAACATTGACTAATCTATGAATCATGTTATTATAAGGGGAAAGTTTGTGATTCCACATATCTAAGACAATACAAGAAATACTTAATCAACTGAATCAACTTCTCTATGTTATCCATGAGAAATCCGCAAGTAAGGAGCTTAATGAATTTCCATAAACAAACCCTCTGAAGAGGAATAAATATCGTTGTCGAATTAAAAGTAATTTTTTTTTAGGCATAACGACAGAAGGTCAATGATTTCATGTTGTAAAACTGGATTCACTCGATTTTTATATGATAATTCTATAACTAAAGTAACGTCATCATCAGGAAGTATGCTGGAAAATGGATTTTACACATCGAAAATGGATTTTACACATCGAAGGGTATTAATTTTGCATTGTCTGGTAGAGTAATGTAATCAGTACCTACACATATATCGGGAAAGAAAATCGATTTGCTGGAGACAGGGACATTACTGGGGGGATTTTGATAAAGCTGACGAAGATTTGTATTTGTAGGAACTAGAGTCAATAGCAAGTCTTCAAATAAGGCGCTTGATGTTTCTGAAGCCTTTGACCGTGTGTAGCATGAGGGTTTGCTGGCCAAACTTGTGGGATCATTTTTGTGTATGGCCCTTCAGCTTCCTGCAAGTGGCTGTCGATGGATACATTTTGAATGTCTTTACCATCAACGCTGGTGCTCCCCAGGGATCTATGTTGTTTCCAACCCTCTGTTCGTTGTATATCAACGACTTATTGGAAAAAACCAAGAATCCAATATATTGTTTTCTTACGACAGTAAACTTGTTTCATCATTCCCTTTGGAGGGTGAGGATCTGGTTATAGTAATTTCGAGTTGAAGTGAAAATAACCAGGTTCAATTCAATGCCACAAAAACCCAAACATCGGTTTTCTACAAATAGCTAAATTTCTCCGAACCGGATATTATAATGTCAGGTCAGACAATTCCAATTTCTGCTTCGATAAATTTGTTGGGGGTTAGAAAGGACATCAATATGTCTTGGCACAATAATGTCGCTGGAATTGGAAGCTGCTTCTCAAAAGCTTGGAACACTGTGCCGAACTAGAAAATTGTACCCACCTCAGCAACTTTTGATGCATTATAAAGCTCTGATCAGACCTTCTTTGGAGTATTATTCTCATGTATGGAGCCCCCACTTTAGCATACCTGAAGCTGCTGGATTCTATCCAGAGAAGAGCCATCCGCCTGATTGGAGACGCAAACATCACTTGCAACCTTGATAGTCTGGAACATCGAAGAAAGGTTGGAGAATTGTCTCTCTTCTATATAGATACTTTCATCTCCAGCGATTCAAATCCAATGTGAATCACTACTTTCGCACAGACACGCTCTTAGAGAACCTTAAGAATGTTTCTGTACTGCTTGTGTTTTGTGCTCGAAAGAAATTGAAACGCTTAATAAATCACTTTTCAAAATCGGCAATATTTTTTTTAGTTTTTCATTAACGTAGCGTTCATTACCTTAATTTATTCTTTGATCCTGATATAACCTTCAAATGAACGTTCAAAATTGAAATGTTACTACCGAGTCACCTGAAGCATTTCCCGCTCATTTTAACAAAAAATAAAATGAACTCACCGCAAATATACCGTCCGATTGATCAACACCGAAATCTACGTTTAAAGCTAAACCGCAATTCCAGAACCAGTTTCGCAGGTATAGTGATTAGTGAGTGGTTCATCGACAGATATGAGTCGACGATCTCACGAATTCTCAGGCGGTTACTACCAATTTCGACCAATCCACTCGAAGGTCACTTGAAATTCCTCTAGAAATTCAAAGAGACACGAGGTCAAATTACAAATGGCCGTCCTTAATCAGTAGATATCATGTGACACGTAGTCCTATTGTACACATGTATAAGTAACTAAAAATTTCTGGGTATTCGATTTTATCGCATTCAGAAATATGGGAGGCTGATGAAAACCAAGTGTCATTTGTTTAAAATTTCGAAGTTGGTCAGCTTTTTTTAAGATACCTAATGTAAGCCTCATACCTGATATGAAAATGAAATTATTATGGATAATTTATGCTCAACTTGGCCAATAATGCCTGAAAATTGCTTCAGTTTCATGGTAATACCTTATTACTAGTACCTATGTTTAAGCTTGTGTAGTTGTTTACGTCTAGATAGCAAAACTATCGTTAGTATGTCTATTCAGCTATTAAAATATGATTGAAAAGTTATTAAAATTCATGTTATTTTTTCACAATGGAAAATTATACAAAAAAAAACGATTGTAACAACTTACCCCCAATTTGGGGCCAATTGTTATATCTTTGGGGCACGAAGTTACGGTAGAGAAATAAACAAAATTATCAATAATAAATCATTCTTATTATTACTTCAAAACGTTATAAACAAAAAAAAATCACTTTGAAAAGTCTTCTAACAATTATGACTAATTATAATATCTATATCGTAATTTTTAAAGACTTTTCTGTAGAAAAATAACATAACCTGTGGTAGAAGTCCATTATATCTTATAGATTTGCGAAGAATAAAAACTCCAAATAACAACTGGTAGTAAATTATTTATACTTATTAGTTATTTTAATAAACTTTTAGCAAACTAAAAAAGGTACTTTGGATTCTCACATTTTTAAGGTAGATACTTATTTAATAAATGTTTTTCCGTTAATCAGCTGTAGCCCCCATACGAACGACAACTCTCAGAAGTTGAGAAACTTGTGCGAGCTAAGGACTAACGAGGTCTTACCTTTTAACGTGTTATTCCTAAATACAGTGCATTTATTCAATGTCCCCCCTCCTTTTATTTTTTGAACGGTCCAACTCAAAAAGTTAAAATTGGGGATAATGAAGTTTATGCATGAATACTTTATTTTCAAGCGAAATTGACACATGAAACTTTCAAGATGGTGACTGGGAGGGAAAAAAATAAATTGAAAGAGGGATCTTGTGGCACATCATTTTGAAGCTCCTGATACCTTCACCTACTACATAATGGCGGAACTTTTGACATTTATCTACATAGTATGCTTGAGGTCAGTTCAGAAGATGCACGAAATAGTTGCCTTGAACTTTTGACATATGAACAGCCTATTCGATATTTCACGCCGAAAAGTTTCGAACACAGTAACGTCAATATCTCTACAAATATTTATTAATCTCTGCCGTTCAGTTTCCTACACTTTTTGCTTCAAATAGTCCCATGAAAAGTCCAAAGGTGTCAAATCTGGCGAGCGGGCTGGCCATTCTATAGGACCTCGACGGCCAATCCAACGACCGGGAAAAGTAGTATCCAAATACTTTCTTAGTTGTCTGGGGTAATGTTGTGGTGCTCCATCTTGTTGAAATACAATATCCTTATCGAATTCATTCGGATTCGCTTCTACGATTTCAGTGATGAGAGGGTCCACAGTAGTTTCCAGCACATTAAAATACAGTTCCCCTGTTAAATTTTGATCAATAAATAGAGGTCCTACAATATGGTTTCCCAATATTGATAGATTGTTGACGTGGTACCTTTCTACTAGTAAAACCAAAAACTAAATGGGAATATTCTTACTGAACAATGATTTTCATTGTAGTACAGATATTTTTTGTCGTTTTTATAAACAAAAAATAAGTTAACACATTTCATTGGGTTGTTGGAATTGCCATATAGCAAATAAAAAGGAATATTTTTATAAATATCGATATAAATGTGTTTGTCCTCAGGAAATTATTAAATGTTCCGCCATTTTGTGATAGATAAGAAGATATTGACTTCATATTCACAAGACCCCCGTTTCCATTTATTTTTTCCCTGGGCGTTTCATCTGTCAATTTCACTTCAAAATAAAGTATTCATGCCTCAATTTCATTATCCCAAATTTCAATTTTTCGAGTTGACTCGTTCAAAAAATGAAAGGGAGGGCCATTAAAGAATTGCACTGTATATTCAACCTTTCAGGTACCAAATAGAATATTTCAATGAGTTTATTTCTGAATTTAATTTTTTAATAAATTGATGGATGTAGCCGTTACTACGTGGTAGGAAATCATAATCAAAACAGAAATGAAAAGTTCTGTGTTTGGGACGAAACTGTAGTAACGTTAGTTACAAATAAAAGTGGTAACAAACATAGACATTTTCAATTTTCTTTTCATAATTTTTGAATGTTGAATTGGTGTTTTGTTGATGTTTGTTCATCCACATATTGCTTTCTATGCGTTTCTACAACTTTTAATAGATCAGAAACATATACAGGAGAGGGGTTATAAATTAAAATAAAAAAAGCTGTAATGAATTCATATAACGCACAAGAATTTGTTCATTTAATGATCATGAAAACGTCACTGTAATTAATATTGTCTTTACTATTCATCAAAAGTCACATTCGTTAATAGAATTCTATCAATCACTGCGTCACTGACAACATTAAGCTTTCAAAAATCTTCAAATCGGTATAAAAAGCTATATTTTGTTTTCATAGTTTTTTTTATTGTCAAACTATTACGTACACTATTATCATTATTTAGTCGTTGATTATTCTCTTTGTGAAAAATTAGACTGTTTAAATAGAAGTAAAATTTTTCTGTGCAAAATCGTACAAATATTTTTTGCGAATGAACTAAGTATGAATAATTTATTGAACTTGAAAAAGTTTTACATAAATATACGCGAAAATTCTAATTTCAATTCTTCGTGTTAGTTGAATGGATCCATTGTAATTATTGATAACCTATAGTTTTATACCACTGTAAATGAATGAGAACTACCTAAATTTAATAATTTGAGAACCTCAGTCTATTGTTAGCTAATTTTCTACGTGGGATCAATAAATTCCAAATTAATGGGGATTGAATGTTCTATTTTTATTGAAAATCGTTTTTCAAGTTCTGGGTAACTTCAAAACTATGGGTCGGTCGTACAGTTCAGCTCACAGGTAATTTTTCATAGCAATTTCCCTGAGGTATTGAAAGGAAAAATCGAGCGAAGAATCTAATCACTTGGAATGTTTTTTTCATCGGTATTTTTTTTCCAAATTACCATGGACGGATATACCATTCAACAACACGTGTGAATATTAGAATTGTTTCATCAAAATTGGTGTTCTGTTCGGGCAACGTACCGCGCGCTTCTCCCATTTCACAGTCACCATAATCGACGTATCGAGAGGACTATTCGCAAAGTGTTGGATATATTTGAGTTCACCGGTTCATTGAACGATCAAACAACACCCGTACATCGAAAAAACGCAAGATCTGCCAGAAACACCACCGCTGTCTGTGATATTGTGCAGGGGAATCCGAGACAGACGATTTTGCGTCGTTCACAAGAATTAGTCTTTTCGCAGACCACAGCTTGACCAATATTGCGTCGTGTCTCGAGCCTGCACCCGTATAAAATTCAACTAACCTAGGAACTGAAGGTAACGACCATAGACAACGATGTGTGATTGCTGCATGGGCAAATGATCTTAATTTTCATCGAAAAATCAAATTCAGCAATGAGCCTGACCAGCAAAATTGTTTTGTAATTTCATGGTGTTGCAACAGTTTTATTTTGTTGGTATTTTATAATTTTTTTTTCAATTATTATTCTGGCATCAACTGCTGAGGTCATTAGCCATTTTGTAGTATACGATATCTGTTTATATTTTGTTAAAAAGGTCTGTTGCTTTCAGAAAGTTCAAAACATTTCTTATAGCTTTGGTACCGAGGCAAGTTCTGATATTATCCGGTAAGTTATATCGTTGTCGATCGGCTTCATACTGGTGGCATTCTAAGCGAAGGTGTTTAACCGTCATCAAAGTTTGGCAATTTTCGCAGGATGGTTGTCTTTGTTCTCAGTATATAAGAGGATGTTAAGTTCGTATGTCCTATCCTAAGTCGTGTTATTATGACTTGTTCTCTTCTCGTTAGCCCTTGTGGAACTCTCATAGCTGCAATATCAGGTTTGATATCTTTCAATTTTGAATCTTTGTTTGTCCATTCGTGTTGCCATATGTTGAGTATTGTGTTTTTTATGATTTTTTTTCTGTCATTTGGACTCACAGGTATATTCATATCGACATTATTCTCAGTTGCAGCTTTTGCTGCATTGTCAGCTTCCTCATTACCGTCAATTCCAATATGACTAGGAACCCAAACAAATACGATCGATTTTCCTTCGGACTGGAGACAACTCATCAGTGTCAAGATTCTTTGAACCAGCGGATGTTTACTGAAAGAGTTTTCAATTGCTTGAATAGAACTCAGCGAGTCTTTGCAAAGGATGTATGAATGAAAATTACATAAGTCCATATATAGTAATGCTTGCCAGATTGCATATAGCTCTGCTGTGAAAACACTCGCTTGATTCGGTAAGGTCCAGAAGTGGGTTGATCCCAAACATGCGAAAGCACTTCCAGTTCCTTGCTCAGTCTTCGATCCATCCGTTACACTATATGGCTATTCGGGTATGTTTAAATTATTTTTTTGAATTCAGCCCTGATCACCGCTGGGTTGATTTCCTCTTTGTTGAATACAGAACAATCTAAGTTGCTTTCAATCGGTTTCATTTCCCACGGGGGAGACTCGCAGAATCCTATCTTGTATGTATCTGGAAAGCGGGTATCCATTGAGGACAACAGCTCTTTCAGTCGTACACCGGTTGGGCGGGAAATAGTAGGACGTCTTGCGTAAATGGATTCGTCTTCCTTTATAAACATAAATGAAAAATTAGGTCGTGATGGTTGGGAACAAATTCTAATCCCGTATGCTGCTAAAAGTTGGTTTCTTCTATATTTAAGTGGCGGTATCCCTTCTTCACAACACAATGATTTAAGCGGACTAGTCCGGTAGGCCCCCAAGGCCAGTCGCAATCCAGTACAGTGGATTGAATCTAACTCTCTGAGAGTAGAAGAACGAGCTGCACCGTATATGGTACAACCGTAGTCCATCTTAGACATCACTAGAGTTTTATGTAGTTGCACTGCGATGTCTCTATCATTTCCCCACCTAATCTTAGATACTGCTCGCACAGGGTTCAAAGCTATTTTGCATCTTACGGCTAAGTCATTGATGTGAGATTTCCAATGCAGTTTTCTGTATTTTATAATTACTTCCAAAGTGGTAATTGATTATATTAGACGAGCCGTGAACATAGCACAGTTGTAAGCAATGAAAGTGTTTTATAAATTTGTCATAGAAACATTTATAAAATGAAATTAAAAATCCGTTATAAAATAGTCACGAAATTATCACCGAGAAGTTTTTACAATTAACTTATAGAACATATTTTCCTATAAAAGTAAATTGTTTTGTAGCAATTTCAAAGCACTTTTCTGTGAGGTTTTTATGCTCTGTGTAATCTGTTTCAAGATTATTTTAAAACTGCTTCCTGTAGCTTTAATGAAATTATTTTATTAGAATACTTTCCAACACAATTTTGTTTTCATTGCCATATTGTCACTTTAATGATAATTTCCAAACTATTCTATAGAATGATATATTTACTACAATTCCAAAACAATAAAATAACTGTTATAAAAGCAAATTGCTTTCGCTTTATAAATTGCTTTCGCTAATAGTGGCACCCACGGCCTGATGACTTCGACAATTGCGGAACTAGTCAAATGTTACACCCATGCTCAATCCCAAAAGAGATGGGATGAAATCAAAGGATGTAATCTTGCCAGGATCACCTTGGGCGACCCTGGGAAGCTGGCGCCGAAGAAATATCTGGCGATGACCAGGAAAAATCTACGCCTTACAGTAGGATTTCTGACTGGCCACTGTTAACTAAGGAAACACCTCCATAATATGGGGCTAGTAGACACACCTCTATGCAGGATGTGTGAACATGAAGATGAGACTGTCAGGCATGTCCTGTGCGAGTGCCCGGAGTTATCGTCAATAAGAGAGTGTGTGTTCGGCGAGTTTTGGCCTACACCTGCCGATATAAAGGAGATGTATCCCAGCGACCTGTTCACCTTCCTGGAAAGGACAGGATGGACGACGACCTAGGAGGACAACTCCTCGGGAGAATGTACAATGGGTCACATGTGGCCTAAGTGCGTGGGCTTACACTCACCCTCCCTACTCTACAGATACAGAGATGCTTTCGCTAATATATATTTGCTGTCGCCAAGAATAAAATGCAGCATCTAAGAACCAGCTAACATTGATTTTAGAGGTCGTGTAATGAAGTATAATTTGCCAATTTTATTTGACTAGCGTCCCAATAACTATATACCTAATAATGTCCTGTAATATTTGTCATTGAGAAAAAAAAAAGTGGTTCATTTCAGACGAAGACCCACGTAATCTAGTGCTTCAATTTTGTTCTTGCGAAAAACAGGAAAAGGTTATTGATGATTAAAATCCGTCGATTTAAGTGGAGCACCATGTTTATATAGATACACTCAAATCACTAGCTCAAAACTCCTTCGAAATTCAGCTTTTATAATTGATTGAAGAAGCTTCTTAGCCAAAACATCCTGACAGATAATATTTATCCAAACAATAAGTGGGAAATCCTATTTTCATTCTTATAGAAATCTATAGCTTTATAAGTAGTCCGACTCTGCCGCAATATCCGTCACTACTATAACTAAGTGTTTCTTAACAGTTTTATAGGGGTAACATATAAGCTAAAATACGTTAAAACTCTTGCTATTGATAACAAATTATTTTATAGAACGATGCCATTTTAATATGATAACAATTCGGAAACTGACATTAGATGAGTTGAAAATATGATATAGTGCACAATATAGTGATATTTACAGATGAAAAGTACATAGATATTATAAGATTATATTATTTAGAACCAACAGAGTTAATTGGCGACTAAAAAATCTATACGTCGACAGAGTGAATTTTTGTATAATTGCTAATTTTTTCCAAAAATTTTAACAATCAAGTGGCGCGCTTAAATTTTACTAATAATAGGCTATATATTCGTCAATAGAATTTCATTCGCAGTTAAAATATCAATCTTTGAAGAACAAACAATGTCTTTGACAGCTTTATAAGTACAAAAGTGAAATTGTTGAAATGACCCCTATACCTTTCTATTTGTTAGTTTTTAGTTGGTGTCATATCTATTATATTTTCCTAGTGTCCAGTACAAAATTACTTCTTGCGGCTTTAAGAAAACATTTTGAAAACTTGTGTATTCATTCGTTATCGTTTTAGGCTGCATTATATTTTATAAGATTTTGACGAATAGTGTTAGAAAGATTTTATAGTAACTGCCGAAATGTGAATGAAACTGTTTTGTTGTGTTTGTTAAAGGCCTTACGAAATATTAAACAAGACTATAATGTTTTATAAAATGGTGCCAATTTCCTATTTATAGCTGTTTTATAAACACATTGAAAACATTCCTGAAAGAAATACAATTTTATAATTTGTTTCTCCGAAACGTTTTCACAACCATTATAAAATATGAAATTGCTAGTTGGGAGGCTTCTGGATGGGTCATTGTTTGGTGTGGATTTTGAGCTGGCGGCGTCACCAGCTCAAAATCCACCATATTTCTTTGAGAAAGACGTTGGCCAGGCTATCACTGTCAACGGCTAGAACTATATGTCGATAATTATCGACTTCTTTTCGCCTGAATTGGATGATCTGGACACCAACGATATGTGGTTTCAACAGACCGGCGCACATGCCACTTTGGATATTCTGCACGAGCGATTTGGGGACATGGTCATCTCACGTAGAGATGATGTGAACTGGCCATAGAGATGGTGCGATCTGACCCCTCGGATTTCTTTGTGGGATTCCCTTGAGTCGTAGATGTCGCATAGTTGTCCTGAAAGCCAACATAACCCATGACATCAGTCAAATTCAGCCCGATTTATGCGCCAGAGTCATGGAAAATTAGACGTTTCAGATGCGCTCCACCCAGAGAAGCCGTCGCTTACATTTGAACGATGTTATAGTCCACACATAATGGCATCAATAGGTCTTTCAAACGAACAAAAAATTTCGAATATATCTCAAACCCACTTTGTTTACTTTAAATTCAAAGATAGGAATCGGTTAATGAAAGACCTACAGTTTGGCTGATCCCGTCAATTAAGAAATATCAATTCCAAGAAATTCGAAAGGGGATCCTAAAATGGGACAAAAATTACCGATTCAGAAGAACTTTTATTGCCTTGGTTCTACTGTCTAGACCTTGACGTTAAGACAGCAAAACAATGTCTGAGAAGAAAGGTTGTGAAAATAAACGAATAGTATCATGATCCATAATAAGCAACAGAAATATATCCAAAACAAACCGCTGCTACCACACACCAAAACGGCAAACTCTATTCAACGAACGTTTCATCAACCAAGTTAACATTATCAGCAAATGAACTATTCTGTAGGTACACTATACCTATTTGGAGAAATACACAGTTCTGGTATGTGTTGGTCAATTATTTTTCGCGAGAGTTTTCAGTTTGTATGTCATTTTTGTCATCAGTTTTTCATGTCACTACTGCAAGTTTAACAAGTCTTATCTTTTTACACACCGTCATCATAGTGAATTTTACATAACTCTTATGTTGATAATTAATTTTTTCCATTTTTTTGAACTATTTCATCATCTAAAAAATGAATCAATACAGTCCTGTGCGAGTGGAATGAAGTGCAAATTGAAGAATTCACTTCGAAAATTTATCGAGTAATATATAAACTTCTGAAAAAAAAATACAAGTTGTCGGTAACTTCCTCTGTTCAATAACATCCTGTTATTTTGGATTATCGAAAAGACTGAAACCCAGCTTCATTTATAATCATTTAAACAACGCAATCATAGATGCATAAAGGTAGTGACTTTGATGTTAATGTACCTAGCTAAAAAAAAATATCAGTCAATTTTTTCAAGTTAAAATATTTTTTCCGATATATATGAATCAATAAATATAAGAGGGCACATATATCAAATTAAAAACTGAACCACCCAATAATGATTTTATTTAATGCCACATCTCCCTGTAAACAAGTTTCTAAACTCAATACACAATAGTAAAAGATTCCTATATTTTCGATTCACGTTAATACCTAAAAATTAGTGAGTAATCCAGAAATGAAACGGAATAGTGAAATTAAAATCCATACACCACGAAAGATGGCCGGAACACCTAACCTCACTTTATCAGTTACGCCCTCTATCTTTCCAGTGGCATCATGTTTGAAATTCAAATTTTGAAGACTCCCATTAGAGTTGTAGTTCGTTCGTAATACACATTTCAATTAAACAGTAAATATACCTTCAAAAATTCAGTATGTTGAGAACCAAGGTCAAGTTTTGAATGTTACTTCAGGGCAGTTGTATGCAAATAATTGAAATATCGTTGAAGGAACAGAAAAACAATCGGCAATGAAACATCTACGAAGCGGCCTGTCAACAAGTCCCGAGTCTGGACACGGTGTTCCTGTTGGTGGTTGTTAACGAGGCCGGCCTAAACTATCAACTCGGCCTTGAATAAACAATGAAACGCATGCAAACGACAAAGAACGAAGTTATAATAGGTGGCCGCGGTACGCATGCAACTTGCAAGGCTGACTCGACTTGGCGAGGCTGCCGCGAAGCAACAAGCGCCCGCCCGACACTCACCGGGCGGGAACTCGTAATTAGCAACAAAAAGTAGGTTAGGTAGAGAGCTCACCTCGAAAAAAAGATTCTCGCCCGCGGCTGTCTATCGAACACGACTAATGACTGTCACAAGAGTCACAACACCCTGCACTCTTCGGGATATACACCTATAGGTATGTGGCATGCGGATTGCATATAGCATATATAGGAGGGGCCCGCAGCGCAGCCGTATACATCTTAGCGTTATGGCCGCCGCTCACATTGGAAGATAGGCCATCAAGCATGCCGTGAACGGGCGAGCGATTCGAAAACTTTTAGGACACTTTGCGAATACCCTCGCCTCGGCTGCCATCGGTTGCCGAACTCTTCTAATATCCGGATGGATCGCGTTCTCTCTCCGTTCTTTTCTCTCGCATTAGCGTTTACAGATGCACATCGGCTCGATCGTAAATCGTAAACATTTCCCGCAACGCGCCGCAACCCCCTCGCAGACCCACTAGACGATGCACCCTCGCGGTGCGGCTAGACTGGCGAAGTTACATATTAACTTTTTGGCGGATCATTTCTTGATGAAATTCGAAGGAGGCTGTGATAACTCTTGGTAGGAAAGAGTTGGAAGTTTTTGAAAAATATGTGTAAAAACTAGAAGGCCAATATCATTTTAAGTCCAAAGTACCTAAATTGATTGGGAAAATTGCAGCCAATGAAGTAATAGATGTTAGTTAAAAAGAAAACTGAATGAAAGATAAAAACGAATACTTATATTATCAACAATAAACAGGTTCAGTAGTCATCTGAAGAAAACTAGGACATCGTTCCTAAAATTTATTTCCCTACAAAGTCCTCACAAAGTCCGTCTTGAGGTAAAACTCAATCGTGAATTCATATAGGTAGATATTCAAATATTGAATTGGTAACACATATTCGTAACAAAAATTTATCACTTCTGCCTTTGCAAAACATGCTACCGTGGACCAGCCTACCCAAGCAGGTGTAACGAATCGTGCCGACAACTGAATGGCCTCAGGGATATATGCGATCACGAACGATCCCCTTGGGGAAATGGGCGAAACCTCATTATAATCAGCTTACCTCTGGTAATGCGGGGTTCTGCCAGAAGTGACCAACTCTTCCCTTGCTACTCTTGGAAGCACACATGAATGAAATAACACAGAAACAGAAACAACAAAAACCAATTACGAGGCTGGACAGAAGTGCTCACCTCAATCTGAGGCGGTGGCTGGGCATGAACAGAAATAAGGCTGGACATAGCAGATCTCCTCCAACAGCAAGGGCACTTCTTGCGTAGGACGCCAAGAGCTCCGCTGCGAATAAAGACAAGGAACCGGCTGCCCCTGCACGAAAACTGCCCCACTTGTGCACCTCCACGGAGGGAACCCAAAGAAGGTTGAAGACGCCGCACAAAACGGCAGTTATATCGCTGCACCTTCCAAAACCTACGAGGACAACTCCTCGGAAGGATGTAGAATGGGTCACATGTGCTACACTTTTTGTTTTTAAAAGACGTTTTAGTTTCGAATTTTCACCAGTTCTCAGTTCTCACCCAAAAATTATAATTTGAAAATCCATCAAGATTATGTACAAAATGTACAAGCTGAATACAGTTTTTTACATATAGACGAAAACTAAGATTATAATAATAACCATATTCAATTATTATAAAAATAACTGTCATTTACTGGTATTTTATCCCAACACCAAAACGTTATTTTGTATACCTCGACACCAAGTGATCATCTTCAAGAGGAAGATTAAACAGTTTAGTCTTCGTCTTGGTGATCACCTGGTGATCGAAACACGTGTCGAGATGTTAAAATAACGGTTTGATGTTGGGATAAAACTCCAGTCATATTACTTCTTTGATTGACGACTTGTAATGAAAGAACTATATTCAATTTCCAAAAGACCAGAACACAAATATGTTAGTATCAATTATGCAGGTAGAATCTCCGAGATTATAAAAAATTATCTTTCAAAATTCAATATACAAACATCCTACACATCCAACGGACATTTAGGAAACAGATTATTCGATGCCAAATCTAAGTTAGACAAAGGGAAGAGATCTGGTATATATCGACTAGAATGTGGTGAATGCCCCGCCATATATACAGGCCAAACTGGTAGAAATTTTGATATAAGGTACCATGAACATGTCATTTCGGATAAAAAATCATTAACGTATGAACATCTTCAAAATGCAAAACATGAAATAAATAAAGATAATTTAAAAATCCTCTACACATGCGAGAAATGGAAAATGGTGAATTTGTTGGAATCTATGGAAATAAATCAAAGAAAAATCCCAATTCCATTATCCACAACGAACAACTTGATCTAAACAATAGTCCTCCCCTGAACCTATAACTCAGTTCCCAAAACCTACATTTCATCAAAATTTTTGTTATGTTCATCGATATACTACTATGAATTGAGGTATAATCCCAGATATAGACAATGTTGATATCAAAAAATTTAAAAGCGATTTTTTTTTTCATCGCACCACAACACTGGAATCACGTAGGTTGGATTCTGGAATGGTTCATGTCGAAATTAGGTCAAAATGTAAAGTAATAAGGAAACAAAATTAAAAAAACATGCCCTTTTAATTATTGCACCGATGTAATTTTAGAACTTTCATCGGAATTCTGGCCATTTCTCTGGATTCTTTGTCGAGAATTTTTCTTTATTACTGTCCAAGAGTGTTTGAAAAAATGTCATTTATTATCTTCACATACAACTTTTTTATTTATGAACGCATTTGGACGTAATTCTGACATAAACCATTTCAAAGCTACGTGAATTTAGTGTGCTCAGTTTCAAAAATGAATCGATTTAAGACATGAAAATCACATGAAAATCAAGTGATTGAGAAAAATCATCAGGGAATTCAATATTGAATGTATCAGGAACTGAATGTGACCACCAACATGTTTTTAGCAATCTGGTCAAAAATTGTCCAAATTAAACATACATGGATGTCATTTTCCTTTCAGTTTTTTTTTATATAGTTGTCTAATAGAGTTTACTGTCTTATAAAGAAATAAGAAACAATCAATCATTAATATTTTGTAAAAATCAAGTAATGCAAAATAGTTTTCCCAAACAATTTGATTTTCCGAAATTAACACTCTACAACTGTCATTTGACAGTCACACAATAGATAATAACCCTCTAGTCTACATCACTGTCATTTCGCAAACAAATATAAAAAGTTTCATTAAAATTAATGTATATTCGTAAATTATGTTGTAAGAAGATGAAATTCATTGCATCAATTTTAAATTGAATTCTAAAATGCATTGAAATATTGGATACAGAAATGCAGTGAAAGCACATTAATTTTTGCAGTAATAGCTATATACCTTTCTACATTTGCAAACTATTGAAATCTCACAATTTGCATGGCTTAACGTAGCCAACGATTATTACTGAAAATATTCATTTATTTCACTTCTTACCAAACTTTCACTTCCACTCTAAGAAAGTTGTGGCAAAGTAAATAAATGTGAGTACTCACATATCCTTTATTATCCAACGAATCTCATTTTGGTATTTCATCATCTAATATATAGAAATAGTCCTCTTTGGCAAATGTTTTGAACTGAGCATTAAAAATGAGCCAATACTTATAACTTTTTATGGAAATTCTATTATAGCTATAGTTACTGAAAGACATACATTACCTAGTTTCCTCATTAAAAAAATTGACTCATTGCAAGGACAAAAAGGTAGGTTTGTTTATCAAGCCCCTAATAGTGCAAAGAAGAAGAAGAAGATATCAAATACATTTTTAAATGGATTCGAAAAAATTTTAATGGCATTTAAACATTCAGTTTAGGTATAATGGATTAAGTAGGAATCTATGTATTTTCAAGGTAATGTAGAATGGTGTATAATGAAATCAGGCCACTGCCAAATTCAAATAGAATAAGCTTTCATGGGCTAGACCACTAGTCAATCCTATCTTTAATGAAAGCATTTTCTTATTCTCACCGACACTTTTCCTTTGTCGAAGTAAAACACAAGGTAAACCAGCTGAAAGTAAGATTATTCAAAAGTGGTTGACAATGTTTCATATGAAAGTAAGATGCTGGTTCAATTTTCTTGTCAAATTCAAGAGCGCCATGAAAAAAATATTCGGTTGTAGAAATTAACTGAGAAGGAATGTCGCGTTGTCCAATAACCTCACATTTTGTAAATGCCATTACGTACTACAAGTTTTTTTTATGTTCATAGTGGTATTTACATTAAATGTAGAGTAAGTTAATGAATAGCACATACCTTTGTTATCTCACGAAGCTTCCCAACTTTGTTAAAAAAAATAGCTAGGGATGACGCCATCACTTTCAATTTAAATTTTGGAGTTTTCCGAAGTTTCCTACTATTTATTTCGCTTTCCCGACACACACGAACACTTTCACGCATTAAACTAATCACTTACATCGATAACTGTTCGATAATACCGAATAAAATTGGTGTAAATCGATAGTTCGTACTTGGTACTCGCAAAATTCCGACGAAATGGATGTTCAAATGTAGATCACATTGCTTTGCTGTTTGATGAAGAACCAATAGGAATCGATTGTCGGGTCATATGATATGTGACAGACACGCTGCTTCCCACGCTTACTTGATAATCAGGTGGATCATCGAAGAGCTACTGTGGTACACATAATTAGCCGTTTCTCTCGCACTTCTAGTATTATCTGAGTTTGTCTCACGTGTCTAAATTGCTAGAGGTACAGAATTGGCGGGTTAGTTTTCGAGGGAAGACCAGTATTTCGCGGCATAAAAAGAGTTGATAGGTTTGTTTGCATTGAGGGCAATATGTCGATTTGAAATGAAATAAATTGTCAGACATATTAACTCTAAAAATGGACTGAATTTGAACGTTCAGTTCATTCAAATGTATTTATATAGAATAGAAAAGAGAAAAAACCACTGTATTTCATACAATTGTATTTTTTCGTTTGAAAAACAGTAGATGGATACATTACAGTGTGGTGCATTACATTTGCAACTGTCGGGACTTTTTTGCATCAACTGCAGAATCGAAACTTCAATACCAGCAAAAGTTAGTGCATGTTAGACAACCATATCAAATGCACTTAGAACTGCTTTAAAGCATACCGAGCAGGTCAAAAAAGATTGAATTCCTTCAAGAATGAAATAGTTTTATTTCGAAAAATACAACAAAATGTTATTCAGAAAAGTTTTCAAACTTATTCCCAAAGTCATGGTCTCATATTATTTTTTTTTTATTTGAGTTTCCGTACCTAAAGTAGCCACAACCAAATTGCTTCGAAAACATTAAAAAAACTCTGAATTAAAGTATGCACCAACTTTAGACAGTATTCATACCTATTTGGTGGTGGTCATATTAATAAAAAAAAATCTTTTTTTTGCAAACCTAACGGAGGGCTACTATATAATTGAGGCAATTTTAGACGAAAGGGTACTTGAAAGAAGGGGAAAGGTGTGGTTGCAGTAACATAGTGACAGCAACTTTGAAATTACTGATACTGAGTTCGAGTTTTAGAATTAAAAATTATTTTGTGAGTTTTGTTTATGCAGTAGTAATACTATACTGATTGGACATTTTCTAGGAAGAATGTTTGAAAATTTACTATTCAGGTATAACATTTCCATACTAGGTTAGATTTCCACTGATAGGTAAAAGAAGTTTGATACTGCCATTTTTAGAACATAAAATGTGAAAATGTAAAAAGTACCTTTTTTGATCACAATTCTTTCTCGTATTCTGCAAGATCCGAAATGAAAAATTTTTTTCCGTTCCAAATGTACCAAGTTCTTGTTATGCCAGTCTGCCAGAGAAATGCTGCATATCATTTTAGTAAATTTAATCATAAATTTTCCTACTATAGTGCTGTAACGAAAAGTATTGAAAATCGTTTCGAAAAACAAATCTACAGCTTCCAAGCGCCTAGTAAGCAACTCATTTGTATTTCAACCATTCTCCTCTCCTCAAAATAGAAGAGATTATAACTGCAATGTTGCTTACCTTGTTGGCTAAGATACTAAATATCTCATTCGAATTAGGTCATTTTCCTTCTAGACTGAAACTGTCTGTAGTCTCATCTATACATAAGAAAGTCGACCGGCTCTCAGTGCTCAACTACAGACCCATCGTCTTACTAAGTATATTCTCAAAAGTATTAGTGAAGAATCAATAATTTCCTTATAAAATATAATATACTGAATCAAAAACAACACGGATTCAGGGAAAACTACTCAACCAAATCGGCAACAACTTCTTTTGTACAACTGATTAATAACAAGATGGATAAAAATGAGTTTATTTTCGGATTGTTTTTTGACCTCTCGCGTGCCTTCGATAGCCTCAATTTTGATTTTATATTGTCAAAATTATCAGCAATAGGATACGAGGTAATATACTTGATTGGATTCAGTCATTCCTACAAGGGCGAAGACTCATTGTGAGGGTGAATAATGAAATTTCAGACGAATAACTGGTCAATTCGGGAATACCTCAAGGAAGTGTGCTCGGTGCCCTGATTTTTCTGTTATTCATCAATGATCTACCTGACTACATAAGCTACGGCGAAGTCTTCATGTATGCAGATGACACATCTATAATCGTATCTAGCATGAACGAAGTCAAAGTGATATTTAAAACAAAAAAGGTCCTCCACGAATTCGATGAATGGTGTCACAAAAATCGTCTAATGATGAACCACTCAAAGACAACACTACTAAGATTCCACAGACCCTGTGTAGATCCCATAATCGCCCAAAATATCTCATTTATTCAATTCCAAATGCAATTTTTTAGGCACAGTTCTAGATGAAAAATAATTTGCCATGAATAACCTGAAAAGCTGCCTGAACGAAGAAAAGGAAGGAGACTTGTGTTTTTCTTTAGATACTTTTACGAAAAGTGTTCGGCTGACTTAGCCAGCTATATATAACCCAATGTTTCCACAGAAAATATTTATACAATATTTTATACTGTAATACTTTTAAAATGAAAATAAAAATTATTTCCATGCGAACAATTATATTTACAATGTTTATATAAACTGGGGTTGAACTAGAACTTTTTCAAATTGTTTTCAACTCCATTTTGCATTTCAGTTTTTATTATTATTATTTTTATATGTATATATGTGTGTATATGTATGTGTATATGTGTATATATGTAGATGTGTATATGTGTGGGTATATATGTATAAGTTTATATTGAACCATGTAATTGAACTGAATGCAAATAAAAATTATTATTATTAATTTTTTTTTCACCGTAGTGTGCGCTGGTCAGGCCCTATCCCCCGAAGCCCCGATACATTCGGGGCATCAATCAATGACCACTCCCCACACCGTGGGTTGAGTGATCATTGGGTCCGAAAATCATGTGCCCTGAGCAAACGCAGTGAGCCAAGAATGACAGCCTTCTGCATCTGTGCGGCTAAGATTTCTGCCTTAGTGCGGCAAGCCGGTATGATTTTGAGATTCGAGAGTAGAGAAGACATCATTCCACCAAGGACTCCAATAATCAGAACGACCATCTTGACAGAGTGATCTGGATAGAGTCTGCGGAGTTCGAAGAGAAAATCTCGATATTTTATCCGTTTTTCCTCCTCTTTTCTGACGATATTCGTCTCGCCAGGAGCTGAAAACTCCACGACAAATATCGTTTTGGTCTGGTGGTCGAGAAGGACTACATCAGGCTTATTAGCTTGTATGAGCCTGAGGGTGGGGAACGAATAGTTCCAATAAATTCGGCACTTCTCGTTTCCCACAACGGATTCAATATCCCCCGGAGCGTAGGGCAACACCGGTGTCTCGTCAATACCGTAAGAGTGCCGTAGATGGTAATATAGCACTCTTAGGGCCGCGTTATGTCGAAGTATATAGGCCGAGACCGCATATGCTGGACATGCTGATAGCAAGTGCATTAGGGTCTCGGGCGCCTCGCGGCAGGCCCTGCACCTTGTGCCAGGAACCTCTATACCCATCACGCGACTGCGGTAGACTAAGGTGTTGAAGACACCATCCTGGCAAGCCATGATGAACCCCTCAGTTTCCGACTTCAGCCCACTTGACCTGAGAAAAGCGAATATTATTAATATTATTATTATTATTATATTCCACCCAGAGCAGTATATGTCAGAAGTATGCAATAAAATTTAATCTCTCGTCGCATCGAGGTTCAAATCAACAAACCTCGAACTACAGTTTTCAAAATCTATTTCCTTTGCTGTCCTTATGGAATGAATTTCCTGACTGACTATATAGGCTGAGACGATTGATTTTTCTGAATGAATATAATTTACAGAGATTTAAATCAAACTAAAATGGGTACTTTAGCTTTTGCCGTCAGAACGCTACAAGGAGTGTTTCTACAATGCTTGTATATAATAAAAAAAAGTGGTAGAAATGAATAAAAGTAGATATAATATTTTGGACATAACATAAAAATCCGGCAACAAAGGCAACAAATATTTCAAAGATCCCAAAAATAAAATAAAATCTCATCAGGAGAAATAGAAAGGAAGTTTTTGGCTTTCTACTACTCCATTTTGATGCAAAAAATTTGAGAATCTTCAAAGAAAGAAGGGACGCAATCAACTTCAAAAGAAGTAACTCTATACATAAATGTGGATATCATGCAAAGAAGTAACTCTCAGACACAAACTGTAAAAAAAGCCGTCCTGAAACAACTACTTTCATATAACATTGAATGAGAGGAAACAAATTTCTTTTGAAACAAATACTTTCATATGAACACTGAATTATAGGTACAAAAAACCTCCTCCACTCGGTTTGTATTCCAAACATTCGTTATGGAATTACATCAGATATCATTCACAGGATTTAATCCCATAACGAATGTTTGGAATACAAACTGAGTGGAGAAGAGTGTTTTTTGTACAATTCAGTGTTCATATCAAAGTATTTGTTTAGCAAGAATTTTTATTTCGTGTAATTCAATGTTTATATGAAAGTAGCTTTTTCTTCAAATTTGAGTCTGAAAGTTACTTCTTTGCGTGATCTTCAAATCTATGTATATAGAGTTATTTCTTTATTTCTGGCTTTGAGAAAGCCAGAAACTTGCTTTCTCAAAAATTTGTCTCTCCTAAAAATATAACCCTTTCAATATAAAGAAATAGAGATTCTGCTCCAAAAAGTACTTCGAAACTATGCCAGGTAATAACCGACATGAAGGCTACAATTCAAATTGTCAAGTCATGATACTGTTAATTCAATTTTAACTCATAACTATTTAAAAAAAAAGAGGTGTCATATGATTAGTTTCAGAACCTTTGTATATAACGAGGGAATTGTCAAACAAAGGCCTTATGACAGATGTCAGTATTGATATATTCATGTAGTCGTGTTCAGCCTGATTAAAAGCGGTTGATTAATTTAAAACCTATGTTAAACAAAGTATAGAACAAACTGATTCACATCAGTTATTTTGAATGAATCAATTTTACTGAAAGGTATGGTTAAGGTGGATTTCTGGAACTTCATCTAACGTTTCCTAATATGACTAATAACCAGTCCGTGCAAATCTTATTGTTAAATCATCTGAAAATGGAACTTTTAACAAGTGATGATCTACTGTACCTATTGCCAAACATGCGCCAAACTAACTGACCCTTATAAGAAAAGAAGTATATAGCTGAGGCACCATTCAATCTAATAATTACACTGAATATTTTCAAACATGACTCAACCTCAGACGGAAGCACCAAACTCTTACGAAGGTTCGAAATAGATGAACACTTCAGTCTAGCAGACCACTATTATAATTTTCAAGCAGACATTGTTGAATGTGGTTCTGGCGTTGAATCAGGTCATTAAGCCTTGGTCAAAAACGAAACGGTCTGGTTTGAGTTTGACGATAGTCGTGTTACTGAGTGTTCTGGCGATGTATTGAATTTACTGGAGCCTCTGGAGACACCCTACATTTTGTTTTATGAAAGTGAGGACATTGGAAGATCAAGATCTTCAGATAATGTGGTGCTGCAGGTTTTTTGAGTTTTCCTGCAGCTCAAAAAGCAAATGCGTCACTGGAATCAGTGAAGTCGCCCCAGAGCGCCAATTAATTTTTGTTGCTGTTTTATAATTTCATGATTTATATTTTGGAAGTGTTATTCAAATATGTTAATGTTCCCGAATTGCCACAACCGAAAAGTGAAAACTTACAGAAAAAAAAACATTCAATTATCATAACGAAATACTACGTTGAAAGATATTTCAGAATGAAACAGTGAAATGCCGGAGAAAATAAAATGAAAAGACAGTAAGTGCCATCGAACGAAAGAAAGATTTGATGAATCTTAAAGGGTTTCCAGATGAAAACATTGAAACATACTTTGCAAGAAAAAGAAGTCCTAAAGGAAAAACGGCAGATAACGGGTAGGTATGTTATTGCCAAATTTGTGATGGAAAGTATGAAAATTGGATAAACCAGACAAATGTAATTTATGTGCCCACGAGAATTTGACGAGTGATATCAGCACTTAATCTGTTTTGGTAGGAAATAAAATCCAAGATTTTCAGCAGAATTTTTATAATGTTTTACGCTTTGATTGGGGCAGAAACTAACGCGATAAACTTTTACTTATTAGCAATAGTTTCATATATATCCAAATTCAGATCGACGAGGTTTTCTACTGCTTTCTGAAACCGTGTTGTTCTGTTCCAATTAGTAGTATCTGTTCCAAGCAAAGACGTACCAAGAAGGTCGAGATTCGAGGAAAATATTGATGAAACCATAAAGTCTTATAAGCCAAACAACCCTAAAAGAAACAAATAAGACATTTTCACGGCAGGGGAAGGAAGGAAACCATAACTTCACAAACGTGCACGTAATTATACATTTGTCAACTGAAATTACCTTCAATGTCACGTATGAATAAAATAAATATATTTCGAAATATTACAGCCATCAGATTTGTCGGGAAGTAATAAAATCAGTACTTATCTTTACGAATAGTGAAGGAAAACGAAATATGGACGACAATGCATAATTCATACAATATTTCATCCAAACACACGGAATATATTCGTTTTATTATATCTATTCGCTGGCCTACAGCTCGTAAAAAGACAGGAAGCAGGAATTGAAAGTTACTAGACAGAAAATTAGTATATACGAAGGAGAGCTTTTCAATTTGAAATTATCAACACTGAGTGTATTAATCTTGTCTTTTATTTTGTCATTTACAACCGTGGTGGGAGTGACCATTCAATCTGAGAGTCTGGTGTCATGAGAAGACAAATCAAGTGAAGATTAGCAGTATTTTTCATTTGTCACGCTAACATTTCTGACATTTTGAGACAAACCGATATAATTTTAAGAGTAGAGAGTATCAAATGCATCATAACAGTGAAAGACCTCGCGACATTATGAATAATAAGGTTTTAAATTGCACCATCCAAGGAAGGTATAGCTTCTTGGATGAGTCAAGGTTCTTCAAGAAGACGCCGTGAATCGGCTTATCCTTATATAGCTTCTGTAGCCACAGGAGTACATTGATCTCTGTGGTTGTCACGTTGGCTTCCTGCAGAATGGGTTCCAAATCGGTGACAGAGTTCTGATGGTTGCTTCATTCATTTTTGAAAAGCAAACCAAGTTCATTGGTCGCTTGAATAGTTACCTCAACAAGAAATATTCTCACCCCTCTTCTTTCCGAATTACTGATAACTTTACTAAGTTTAGCCAGAAGCATTCTGTTATGTAGATATTCCAAACTCATAAGCATGAATTGGACGATAAAGGATGAGAAATTGAATACGTGATCTATACTCCAAAAGAGTAGAATAAGATCGGAAACTGCAAGCTCATAAACTTTACAGAAAACGGCCCAGACAAAGCTCTCTGGCTTACATAGGTAGTATTGTCTGGCCATCAGTACCACACCGTCAGCGGCCATGGAGATCCTTCTAGATCTACCTCCTCTCCACGTTCTTCTGTAGAGAGAGGGTAGATGGACGGCATATAGTCTCGTGCACATTGCCAATGGCACAAATCAATTTAATGCAGAGTGCAACAGACTGTTGGTTGACACTGGAAGTCCCAGCATTCTGGAAATGAAGTCTGACTTTATGCCTCCAAATGCCAACTACGAACTGCCTTATAAAGTACTGCTCCCGAGTAGAGAGGACTGGATCCTCCGGGAGAAGGAAACATCAAGAGCAGATAGTAGTTGGTTTACAGAAGGATCAGAAACACCTTCAGGTTCTGGTGCAGGTGTTTTCAGTCGCAGACCCAGGACACATGAACCTTCCTAGGAACCTATGCGACTTTATTTCAAGCGTAAATTTACGCTATTGAGTTATGTGCGGAAAGATTGGAAGAATCCAACCTCATACACAAGTCAATAAAAATATTCCCCGAGAATCAAGCGGCGTTTAGACGTTGCTCTACCGAGCAACGTCTAAATTGGTAGCAAATTGACAAAAATGACTCTCCTCGATAGAAAGATTTAACATATTGCCTTTGGTCTGGATTCCTGGCCATACTGGCTTGGAAGGCAACAAGCCTGCTGACTCCCTTGCAAAGGAGGGAGCTGCCAGCAGCTTCATCGAACCAGAACCTGTCATTGGCATCGCTTTAGGCTTTGCCAAACAAACATTGAACACCTGGATGGCAATAACATTTATGGATTTCTGGCAGATTCTTCTAGGATTGGCTCCGCCGAAGATTCATATCAAATAGTTGTTGGACTACAATAGGGATGAACTACGATGTCTAACAGGCCTTCTTACAGGTCACTGTCATTTGAGTTATCATATACAGAGACTCGGACTGTCGAAAGACAGTGTATGGAAAATGATGAAACAGCAGAGCACATACTTTGTGTCTGCCCCGCTAGGGACCGAATCAGGTTTTTAGAGTTCAGCAAAGTCATAGTCTTACCATCTGACCTGAAAGACCATTCGCCATACAAACTAATCGACTTGGTTATAAGAAGCTGATTACATTTGGTCGAGTGTGAATAGGTGTGAGCCACAATAAACCCTTGCGGGTTTTGGTAGGAAGTCGAATAGACCCACTCCCTTTGGACCTAACCTAACCTAACCTAACCTAACAAGCATATTTGTAGCAGCAACTTTGTTTCCTCGACAGTTCTCATTTCAGGATTATTCGGAGTTTGTGCTGATAGTTGCCAGGTCAGTGAGAGGTTACGCTAATACTGAACCGAATCCTGCGTTATACTTCCATCGATGAGCACGTTCTCTCTGCAGCCAGTCACACTTCTCTTCAACTTTCTCTGTTCATATTAGGAGGAGAGTATTTTTTATGCTCACAAAGCATCAGAAACGTAACGGGGTTTTTCCAGAAATGATATCACAGCGACATCACATTTTGGAGATTTACTTTTCTGAATCCGATGATACACTATTGTTAGAGTTTGAATTATGGATTGGAACACATGGTTCTGTCAGGTGGCCTGCAAAATCACCCGCCCTAACCCCTTTAGACCTCTTTAAAGTCGTCTCGGGTAATCGTGGAAGTTTCTATGAATCAATAAAAAAACTTTTGGCATTTCAGTTAACTATTATTGTAAGTTAGTTATTGAATACATTGTTGGAGATAATATTGACACAGAAATAAGTTGAGAATGCATAGAAAAAATAGCTGAATAAATAAAACATCAACGAGAGGTATAATCTCCTGTTACTCTGTTCTTCAAGACGCTTGAAATAATTATTTCTCTCCCGACTTTATCGTACGGGAATCTTTTCGAGTACAACTATCGATCAGTAAATGTAATTCACCAACATTCTCTATAAATCTCCAATAATGTATTCAGTAACTAGCTAACAATACCAGTTCATCGTCAAACGTTGTTGTACCGTTTCATGGCATCCCCTATAAACCGCGAGGACCTTAAAGAGGTCTGAAGGGGTCAAATCGGATGATCTTGCAGACCACCTGAACCTCCAGAACCTTCCTGACATGACAGAAATCCATTATTCAAACATCAACTATGGGGTATAAGCAAATCATTTTCAAATGTCAAAAAGGAGGTTGCATTCAAAGTTTTAACGCTGTTTCGTCTTAAAATTTTCGCAGCAGTTGTTGGAAATGAAAATGTACATATGTACATAATAAGAAATACCTTGTAATTTGATGTACATTTTTTCATACTCATTTTTTCTCAGCAGTGAGTGTCAAATAAATATATAAATATTGCCAGCCGAATGTAATATATCTCATGATCTTCTGATATTGATTTTCTGTGAGATCTGATGTAGATAGTGTCTATCGGATTGACAAGTTTGTTAGATCAACTGCCTCTGTCATTATTTTTGAATTTTCATAATTATCAGAATATGGAAACATTCTGATTGACAGTCGAAAAGAACAAACACATTCAGCCTCTCATTTTTTATCATGGCACAAATTGTGGGTGGGATAAATGAAATTTAAGTGAAATTCAAGAAAAATATTGGGGTTACAGCCTGATTGGGCTATTCGAAATAATTACTTCGTTTGAATCAAGCTTTGACATGTCTAGAATCTTTCTGAATTCACCATCGGAGCAAAATAATAATAATTCAACTTTTAATTCAATTTTTATAATGCCACATCTTGTCCATCCACAATATATCAAAAAATCAAAGAAATTCCCACACTTGCCCGTTTGTGTTCAAGTAAAGTAAAAAGAAATATTTCAAAAAGTGTTTTTTTTCTTCTAGAATCGATCATTAGAGAGGTTAGAAGCAATTACAGCACTAAATACTTGTTAGGAAGCATAAATTTCCAGCTCACCTTCGTCCACTTATCAAACTTTTGCTGGAGTAGTTACCTAGAGTAAGTAACACTTAAGCCAACAAATTGGTTGAATTATATTTGTCAAAATGACTAAAACTCCAAGCAATGTATGTAGGTTCTCATATTATTCATATAATAATCAACGGTTAATTGGTTTCAAGTATTTGAATCAATTCAGATTAGTCACACGGATCCATTATTTCTTCTTATCATGAGTAAACCGGTCGAGAGGATGAATAAGATTGTCTGCTATCGCATAGGTACTAGAGATCCCATTAAGACGTCTACGATAACCTACGAACCAATTTAGTTCAAATCAGAACAACAGACGACCATTTTATTTCTCAATTAGATATTCTCATACTAGAAAACGTCTGAAAGCCATTGAAGAACAAGGTATCTACAAGAGATAAATACAATGATCTGTCATATTTGACATGGTTTGTTGAAATTTAAGACTGTTTCCATACGCAAAATGTGATGGCTACTTGACAAAAAAATCCTTAGAAGTTCACGTATGAAATTGAAAACAATAAAACGTCGCCGTTTTCAAATAATGATAATAATAATAATGCGGAAACACAAGGATAAGCCAATGCATGGGTCTTCTTCAAAAACATTGGCTTTTCAAAGCGCCTGACTTTCGCTTTCCTCAGGTCGAGTGGGCTGAATTGGGAAACTGAGGGATACATCATGGCTTACCAGGATGGTGTCTTCAACACCATACCCATCTCCGCAGTCGGGTGATGGGTATGTAGGTTCCTGAAACAAGGTACAGGGCCTACTGCGAGGCGTTCGAGACCCTTATGCACTTGCTATCAGCATGTCCAGCATATGCGGTCTCGGCCTATATCCATCGACATAACGCGGCCCTAAGAGTGCTCTATTACCATTTACAGTCACTCTTACGGTATTCACGAGTCACCGGTGTTGCCTACGCTTCGGGCGATATTGAATCCGTTGTTGGGAACGAGCAGTGCCGAATTTATTGGAACTATTTGTTCCCTACCCTCAGGCTCATACCAGCTAATAAGCCTGATGTAGTCCTTCTCGACCACCAGAGCAAGACGGATAAAATATCAAGATTTTCTCTTCGAACTCTGCAGACTCTATCCAGACCACTCTGTCAAGATGGTTCTTCTGAGTATTTGAGTCCTTGATGGAATGATGCCCTCTCTACTCTCGAATTTTAAAATCATACCGGCTTGCCGCAGTAAGGCAGAAATCTTAGCCGGACAGATGCAGAAGGCTGTCATTCTTAGCTCACTGCGCTTGCTCAGGGCACATGATTCCCGGACCCAATGATCAGTTACCCCACGGTGTGGGGAGTAGTCGTTGGTTGATAATGCTGGTGCGTCCTCCCGAATGTATCGGGGCTTCGGGGGGTAGGGCCTGGCCAGCGCAAACTGCGGTTAAAAAAATATTAATAATAATAGCGTTATTGATCAACAGTTACTCATTTATAGATCAATACAAAATTATAATCACATTGCTAACATTTAAACAAAGAGAAATTAATGAAGAAAAAAACAAATCTCATTACCCGAATTAAGTACATGTTTGCAACTTAAATAAGATTATGAAAGTTTTTTGGAGAATATATCACAATGAAAACAAATTCTATTGAAATTCATACACATGACATATATTGGTTCTTGCCCTGAGAGGTCTTCATGTCGTGGTGCATTAAAGTTCCAGTTTTAGGACATTCTACTCTCTCATTCACTAATTGGAATAAAAGTATGAGTGATGCACTATTTCTGCGATGTTCATATTTATTTTATCATTACTAATACTTCTATCAGAGTAAAAACCATCAATTCTGAAAATTGAAAATTTAGAATACTTTCTTTGAACTTTTTCAATATACAGGGTGTCCCTGGACTTCCTCTTTTCCTCTCGGGAATGTATAGATGGGGTCAAAATATCACCAGTACTTCATATAACTTTTTTTCCTAAAATCCTTCGTTACCAAGTAACGGGCCCTCGAAGTTACAAAATGAAAAATGTTTTTCTTTGATAACTTTTCAAGTGAATATTCAAAATCATCCAAATTTTGGTAATTGACTAAACAAATGAATTCCTTCGATGAGCTTT